>CAWUFW010000884.1:3000000-3445120 GCA_963921515.1 Calotriton arnoldi
AAATCCAACCTCCATGAAGGAATGAAGGCCGTCGCCGATTGGATGAAGATCAGCCGACTAAAACTGAACACGGAGAAGACAGAGGTCCTCATCCTCGGCTCCAACCCCTCAGCCTGGGACGACTCCTGGTGGCCAACGACGCTGGAAGCAGCCCCGACACCCACCGACCAAGCACGCAACCTGGGAGTCATCCTCGACTCAACGCTCTCCATGGCCAAGCAAGTCAACGCAGTCTCATCCTCCTGCTTCAACACCCTCCGCATGCTTCGCAAGATCTACAGGTGGATCCCGACAGACACAAGAAGAACAGTCACCCAGGCCCTCGTCAGTAGCAGACTTGACTATGGGAACGCCCTCTACGCGGGAGCCCCGGCCAAGCTCATCAAGCGACTGCAACGCATACAAAACGCCTCCGCACGCCTGATTCTCGATGTACCACGCCACAGCCACATCACCCCCACCTGAGGAACCTGCACTGGCTCCCCGTCGACAGGAGAATCTCCTTCAAACTCCTCATCCACGCACACAAGGCACTCCACAAGACTGGCCCAGCCTACCTCAACAGACGACTCCTCTTCTACGTCCCCAACCACCAACTCCGCTCCGCCGACCTCTCCCTCGCCACCGTCCCTCGCATTGGAAGAACTACCACCGGCGGCAGATCCTTCTCCCACCTCGCCGCCAAGACCTGGAACACCCTTCCACTAAGCCTACGACAGACCCAAGACCTGCTGACCTTCAGGAGGCTACTCAAGACCTGGTTGTTCGACCAGTAGCAGCACCCCCCCCTTTTTTTCCCCAGCGCCTTGAGACCCTCGCGGGTAAGTAGTGCGCTTTACAAATTCTGTGATTGATTGATTGATTGATTAAGTGTTGCCAGGTCGAGAGACAGTGTATTTACTGTGTTCTCTTTGTGTCATCCCCAGGTCTCCCACCCAGCTGTTCCTATCCTTTCCTTCCCTTGCTTGACTATCTCACTAGTCCGTGTGTATACATTCCAGACTTGGGGCAGTCGAGAGGTGGACCCCATTGAGCATCAGCACAATCCCGAGGATTCAGAAAAAGGGCAACCTGACAATATATCTCAAGTGGCACGGGCAAACCAAAGCATAAATGACATGGTTGGTACATGTCAAGAACTGGTTGATAGTGCACGTAGAGCCATTATATGCAGTGTAGGTGTTCACAACCTTGCTGTTACAGCAAGCCCTGCAGCGTCCACACAGATAGAAGCCCTTGAGTGCATTCTCAGTTAGACCTCTTGCAAGAGTGATGTCCCTTTTCACCAGCGTGTCTTTCAGCGATTTATTCCTGCGAAAGGTAACACTAGGATGTGGACCTACTTGTTTCCCAAGTCATTTCTGACAATGGGTCAGTGTTTTTCCAAAATCTGCATGACTTTCTTGGCACTGTTTTTAAATGTCATAATGAGCCTGGGGGTGGAGTCAGGAGTGTCTGTGGTAGTGTTCCTAAACAGTAGTTCATCCCTGTTCAGTAAGTTGGCCCTTTTGACAGTTTTTTTTAAAAACCCAACTGGGATAACCCCTGTCTCTAAATCTTTCAATCATGATCTTACGTTCCCTGAAATGAGCCTCATTGGTACTGCAGTTCCTCCTGGCTCGTAGGAGCTCCCCATAGGGGATGCTCCATTTCAAATTTTCTGGGTGTCCACTCAAAGCATGGAGAAGGCTGTTGCCAGCTGTGCTTTTTCTAAAATGTTTGGTTTGGATGTTGTTTTTTACTACTTCTATAACAACATCCAGATATTCTATAGTCGTGCTGCTGATATTTTGAGAAAATGCCAGGTTGCAGTTATTTCTGTTCAGTTTTTCTACAAAATTAGTGGCTGAGGTACTTGAACCCTTCCAAATGATAAAAAGAACATCAATGTACCTCAGCCACAAAATTACCTTTTCCAAATCACTATTGAGGTTACCATCCTCACCAAGTCTCTCCTCCCACCAACCCAGAGAAAGATTCTCGAGGCTCGGGGCAAAACAGGTACCCATGGTGGTGCCGAGCATCTGTTGGTAAAGGGTAGCATAAAGCATGAAGATGTTGTGATTCAAGCAATGTCGTATCATTCCTTTGATCATTTGTGTATGTGAGTGGCATTTGCTAGGTCTTGCTCGCATGAAATGTTCACAAGCAGCTATGCCCTGCTCGTGTTCTATAACTGTGTAGAGGGATTTAACATCTAAGGTCATGAGTAGATATTCAGGTTCCCACGCTGCCCCCATCATTTTCCCTAAGAAATCTTTGGTGTCTTGTACAGATGAAGGTAGCGTCATGACAAATTCTCTCAATATGGAATCCACATACCTAGAAACATTCTTCAATGCAATCCCTCGTGAGGAGACAATAGGGCTGCCAGGAGGGTTATGCATGTCTTTGTGTACCTTAGGTAATAAGTATAAAGTAGGTAATTTGGGATATTCCTTTCTGAGGAAACAATATTCATCCCAACAATCGCCACCACTTCAACCTTTGACGCATTCCTGACATGTGCAGTAGACATCATCAGTAAAGAAATCATGTTGGGAGAATGCCACCTCTCCCTCTCCTCTCAAACCTCACCCCACCCAGTGTCACCAGGAGGGCATCCACCCAAGTCTCACAAATTTAGACATAGGACCAGGAGCTCCAACTGAATTGAATGAAGGGCGGGAGAAACATGAACAGGGTCAATTTACCCCTGAGATTTCTAAACTGCCCTGACCCCAACTGCAAGGGATTCCTCTGGAGCCAGACATTTTGTTGGTTACTCCTATCCAACAGTGTGTGGTGGGAAAAAGAAAGAGACAGGAAGCTGCAACTAAATCCAAACGCCCAAGGGTCAATACCAGTCAGTCACCTAAAAACAAAGACTCCTCGGGGACGGGAAAGGAAAAGATGGGCATCACACTGGACTCTCTTCACGAAACAGTAAATGTTGCTCTGGACAGAAGGCTGGAACCTATTTTGGAGCGTCACTGCTATAGAGCAGGAGCTCAAGAAGCTAACACAAGTGGGGCTCCATTAGGGTGATAGTACTGTCTTCCATAGCCTGACTGTCCCCCCTGCCACTTCCATATCAACATCGGGAGCAGTATCAGGGAGATGTTGCACACTCAAGATGGACTTCCATCCTTTACAGCTTACACCCCTTCGCAAAATCACAAGCAGGCCCATTCTGCTGGAGGAGACTTTGGAGCTAACAAACCTCCCATGAATCCTGGTGGCTGTAACAAGTTTAATCTCCCGATGCGTGGACCTCTGAAGCCAAGAGGGCCACCCGCATCCTTGAGAGGCCCACATGTAAGGGAGGCAAGGACCTTGAATGAGGGACCCAGGATTGAGCCAAATGATATTCGACCTCAAATGAATGAATCAAATGCCTTACTAACAAACAAGGTATCACATGGGATGCGAAAATATTCTGGGTGGTCCTGTGATCTCTCAAAAGATACTATTACCAAGGGGAGGGTCTCCTGGGTTGGCCCACTGCTCAAAAGTTCACAAAGTGACTGTTTGATAATCAATTTTAGAAGACCAAGCCTAGATCAGGCTCTTTTACACTCTCCCTGCCACACTGCTACCTCCTTGGAGGGCATCAGAGACCTCCCACTGGGCTTCTTTTACCCTCCCAGGGCCCAAAGGCTACTGGACAATGCTTGTAATGATCCTCAGACTGGTATTGCAAGGAGCAAATCGGCATGTTATCGCTCCCACTCCAAATCTCTCTTGCCTCTCTCTAACAGGTTTGACATTTGTCTTCACTGGAGCAAGTGGACTGACTACCCTATATGGTAATCCCAGCCGAGGAAAACCCACAGTATCCAATCAACGGGTTACTAATGATTTCTCTGTGCTGGTTGGGTCTCTGGACCTAATTTCATGGAACATAGCAGGCTTGTGCACCAAGCAGGAGGCCCCAGAGTGGTTGAATGTAGTGGGTCAATACCAAATAATTTGTCGCCAAGAGACATGGTTATTGGACCCGCTGCATATAAATGGGTTTGTCACCCATTATGTTTCAGCCATCCCCTCAAAGTCAGGTTGGGCCAAAGGTGGCTTGGCTACCTTTATAGCCATCTCCTTGGTGGACCGTACAGTACTACAGTATTTGAAATATAATTTTGATTACTCTGCAGAAATCCTTTGATCTGATTGGTTAATTTTTTTATAATGTATTTGATTCCTTGGAAACTAAAATTGTGCATGGCATAGAGGATAAAGCAAACACAAAGAGATGATGGACGGAGCACTGAAACTTTACAAACACTCACCCCCAGTCACAGATCTGGGTTGAGTACATCATCGTTCTTTAGCTCACTTCGCCACCCCAGTTCAGACCTAGCCATATGCAGATCAGTCTTGACCCTGTTCCTTATGGGAACAGTCCAGCCCGAACTGCCAAGCCAGGTCTTCCCTGGACCGGAAACAAGCATCCTGGGACCGGTTTTGGGTTAACACCCCTCATCAGCCAGGCTAGCTTAAATCCAGTGGCAAAGTGAGCAGGGACCCACGTCTGGGCATACCTTGCCAACTTAGGATGAACAAATCAAACACAAAGAGATGATGGATGGAGCGCTGCAACTTTTCAGACACCCACCCCCAGTCACAGATCTGGGTTGAATCCATCATCGTTCTTTAGCTCACTTCACCACCCCAGTTCAGACCCAGCCGTATGCAAATCAGTCTTGACCCTGTTCCTTATGGGAACAGTCCAGCCCGAACTGTCAAGCCAGGTCTTCCCTGGACCGGTTATAAGCATCATGGGACAGGTTTCGGGGTAACACTACTCATCAGCCAGGGTAGCTTGAATCCAGTGGCAAAGTGAGCAAGGGACCCACGTCTGGTCCCAGGATGCGTGTTTGTGGTCCAGGGAAGACTTTGCTTGGCAATTCGTGCTGGACTGTTTCCACAAGGAACAGGGTCAAAACTGATTTGCATGTGACTGAGTCTGAACTGGGGTGGTGAAGTGAGCTAAAGAACGATGATGAATTCAACACAGATCTGTGACTAGGGGTGAGTGTCTGAAAGGTTTCACTGCTCTGTCCATCATCTCCTTGTGTTTGCAATGGCATAGAGGATGACTTGCATAAGATTTCCAAAGGAGGTGTCAATTATATGGGTAGTAGATTTTAATACGATGGAGCATCCTCAATATGTGGAATCTGTGATGAATTTAATTAACTGCTTACACATTTTAAACATACTTCCTATGGTGATTCATTAAATCGAGTGACCTCTGCAAACAATTTGATATTCACACAAAATTATAGCTTGTCGAGCATGACAAAGATTCCGACATATATGGGTCTGAGTTTGAATTCCATTACTGATGTGCTAATCTCCAAGGAATTACGATTGGTGCTTGTGACATGCAAAGTTGTGGCCTCATGTTTAAGCGACCATAACCCACTTATACTGGAGCTTAAGTTAGTCCTAACCAGGGACAGGCAGAAAAGTCCCAAACACTAGATAGAATATACTAGAAATAAAGGATTGAGCATTAAATGGCAGAAAATCCACAAGGAAGCTTTCCATAGAGATTTTTCCACGCACGCTCAATCAGAAATTGATAAGGCCCTGCAAGAGGATGCAAATCCAGTAGAAGTATTAACTGCATATACCAGGCTGAATAATTGTATGGTAGATAGACTAACCAAAGGTGCTGCTAAAATCTGTAACAACACAAGGTGATTTAACAGTACCAGCTACTAAGCTCATAACCTTCTAAATATTGCCTCAAACAAACATCCACAAGACCAGTCAGGAGTAGCCCAGGCCAGGAAAATTTAGAAAGAAGCAACCCGAAGAAGAAAGGTAGAAATAAGGGAAAAGGCCTGGGAGGAACTGAGAACTGCAATTGAGATGAAAGATTCCAGAGCCTTTTGTCAGGTAGTAAATTCCCTACATCCTGTAGATGAGGCTCTGCCGAAAGTTGAATGTGTTGTCTCCAGTAAAGATTGGGTGGCTCACTTCTCTAAAGTTTTTGGCCCAAAAGAGCAGACCTTCAATGCAGGCACTAACAAGGTAGTTATCTGTGATCTGAACACCACCTTGGAATTAAGCAGTTCAGTAAAAGTATCTGATGTAATCCTAGCTATTGAGAGCTGCGCCCCTGGGAAAGCCCCGGCCGGACCTGATAGAATCCCCTCGGACACTTTTAAATCCCTCCCATCATTTTGGGCACCCCTAATAACAAGTGTCATAAGAAGTGCAATTGTAGACCCTTTGGTCAAGACCTGGCAGGAGGCTATTCTCTTTAAGATATATTTAAAAAAGGAGACAAGAGTCAGCCTCCCGTCTATCATTCAATTTCCGTCCTAGATAGCACAGTCAAGATTCTAGGCAGGGTAGTACCTGCCAAATTAGAGAACTAGGCAATTGAGATGCAGGGGCTCTCAGACCTACAGTTTGGATTTCGTCCAGATTTGGGAACAGTTGAACAGTCAATAAACCTCTCTTTAAAATATACCAAGGCCAAAAAAGGCTCTGTCTATCCCGCCTTTATAGACCTAGCATGCTCTTTTGACACTGTGGACAGCCAAAAGTTATGGTCAGTAATGCTTCAGTTAGGTTTGATAGTGCAATCATTTCCCTGCTCTGTAGGCTTCATGCACACAATACAGCCAGAGTCCGTTATAGGAGGAGTGGGGATCTCTCCGAAGATTTTCCATCAATAACTGGGGTCAGACAGCGTTGTGTCTTGGCACCATTTCTTCTCCTAATTTATATTTATTCTTTGGGAGAGCATTTGATAAGGGCTTGTCAAGATATCCCAAAGGTCAATTCATGAGAAATTCCTTTGCTGCTTTACGCAGATGATGCTGTTCTTATTGCCCAAACTGCTAATATCCTTCAGTATTTGTTAGATGCTTTTAATAGTTTTATGAATAGTTTTGGATTAAACACGAATCACAGCGAGGCCTTTGTAATTAAATGCGTCCCCACACAATCTAAGAGTAAGACTAGAACATTTGTCCCCAGTGGTGAAGAAATTATAAAAAAACCCTCATTTTACATATCTGGGAATCCCGATTGATGTAGATTTTAATCGAAATTTCTATTGAACGTTAGAGTTATGCAATTCCAGCAGGCAATTGATGCAGGGTTTTAGATTTTCCTAAAGGCTGAGACATAAGCCAACGAGAGAATAGCTCTGTATTATTAAAAGCATTGAGTGCCCGTTGCTACATTTGTTGCGGGCGTATGGGGGCACATCAATTGGAAACCCTTACAAATTGTGGAAAATAAGTTTATAAGAAGGCTGCTGGCAGTCCCAAATTCCACTGCAATGACCTTTTGCCATGAAGAGGGTGGGCTTAACATCATAGAAAATTATGTTAAACTACAACCCTTCTTATTTTGGCACAGAATATGGAAAAACCCAGAAGCCCAGTTATGTTGAACAATTTTATTTGACTGTATTAATTTAGATAACTGTTTAGACATCCTTTGGCTTAAATCTATTAAAATAAGTTTTGAAAGGCTTGGTACCCCAGCATTATAACACAATTTGGATGGTTTATCTACTACTCCTTTAAGCCAAACTAAAGTGCTCTATAATCAATAGATTTAAAGAGAACTGTTAGAGACCAGATGTGATGGAATGGAAAATATTTCCTGGGAACTACCTGTACGTCTGGCACTTTATTTACAGATAATTGCAAATGAGAGACAGAAGTTTCAGCTGACAAGGTTTCTTCTCAAAAGCATACATTTTCTATTAGCCTTCCCGGTAAAATGCACATGATTTCTATCCCTCCTCCTTGTCATTGTGAAGCCCCAGCAAAGCAAAGCACCATGCACTTTTTGCTATTTGACACATTTTATATTGCACAAGGAAGACAGTTGCTTCGCCCAGTATTAAGAGCATTAGCAACTAGGGGGCATATTAGCTAGACCGGCGATAAAATGGGCTTAATAATATGCGTTATAGAATTCCAATAGAAGCCCAGGTTAGATGTGCAGGACATCTAACCTGGGTTATAGAATTCCAATAGAAGCCCAGGTTAGATGTGCAGGACATCTAACCTGGGCTTCTATTGGAATTCTATAACGCATATTAGCAAGCCAATTATCGCCGTTTTAGCGGCAGTTTCCTGCCGCTAAAACGGCGATAATTTTAACGAGGTTCTTGCTAATATGCCCCTAGATCTCATGTAGCTGAATTTGGTAACTTGCACTGTCTGGGAAATTAAACTGTTATCCATGCTGTTTTAAATTACATCTTAAGTGCTTTGAAGATACAATCTAAATACTGAGTGCTCCCCCATTTACTGATGTTTTTACATTTGATTTTAGTCATATTAACAAAATAAAATCTATTGTTATTGTGTATTATATTGTATTTGTCACTCTTCTGTGACTTATATTGCTCAGTCGGGCTGAATCGAGTGATTACATATATATGCTCTTCGTATGGAGAAGGATTTCGCCGAGTTGGAGGCTCTGCAGGAAACGAGAGGCTCTGTTACTGTGTTTTCGAGGAGGCCTATGGGCTGAAGATTTCTTTAATACTTTGGAGTCAGCTAGAGTTTGCGAAGGTTGGTTTGACCTTTGCACTCTCAACCTTGAAAAGTGAAAGGCAGTCACAAGGAGAACTTGAGCAATTAAGCTATATGGAGAAGTGCCTTGTAAGCAGTAGCGCCCGTGGTGGGAGTGCTGCCGGGCGCTGACGTGGGGCGGGGGAGGGGCAGGGTGGGGGGTAGTAAACTACGGATTACGGCAGATTAGAGGTAAGTAAACATATAAATTAATAAAACGAATTTCGTGGTGCGCGCTGCATCGCCAAATGCGATGCAGCGCGCGCAACAGAGTCGTTATATTTATTTATATGTTTACTTACCTCTAATCGGCCGTAATCCGTAGTTCTACCCACCTGCCCTCCCGCCCCACGTCAGTGCCCGGCAGCACTCCCACCATGGGCCGCTACTGCTTGTAAGTACATTGAGACTTTTATGCCACTTTGCACTACACAGAATTTAATCCTATCGAGGCATGGTGTGGTATTGTTGTTTTAATTGACACTCACTAAAGGCATAAAGTAATAGCCCACCACGAAGGACTTTGACCTTATTTTACAATCTAGCTGCAATGCACCATGGGCATTGGAGTCCAGTGAAAGTTATAAATGCAGACCATGGCCTAATAACCCAAACACCAGTGAGATGGAATGCATTAGCATGATATTTCGGAAGGTACTGTTATTCAATGAACTTTATTTTGGTCTGATAAGTGGACATAAACTGTGTACTGTACCTTTTTTAACAGCAAGGTGTATTTTTGAAGTCCTTCGTTTGTGTTGCCAAATCTGTTTAAATAACATTCAGGTGTCATCAACCCTCTTGCTTGCATATGATTAAGATCCCTCTGGATCGAAACACGTAATGCTGTTTGCTGTGCTGCCTGAGGAGTAAATCCTTGATTTACTGAAAGGCTAGTTGGAGTGGCTTGTTTTCGCGCTATCACTTTGTGTGATTTTCAAGTAATATATATATATATATATATATATATTTATACATATATATATATATATATATATATATATATATATATATATATATATATATATATATATATATATATATATATATATATATATATTATCTACTGGCGGTCGCCAGTAGATAGTTATAGTTACAACCTATTATCCATAGGAAATCCGCGACATTCTATTTGAAATAACTCTCTTGCCGGTTGACGTATCTTCGCGAAATTTTCAAACTTCGTGGGGCGCTCCGGTCCGCTCCTACCCTGAAAGTCTCGGGGTGATACGTCAAGCGGGGGCCGAGAAAAGGGGGTCCCAAAACGCGTTTTCCCCATGCATTTTCCCATAGGAAACTTTAGACATGGCTACAGCCCGAACTGCTGAACGGAATTACACCAAATTTGGCAAAGAGGTAGTTCTTGGTTCAGAAAGAACCCTTTTGTTAAATGGTGTAAATCCGTTCAGTAGTTGCTGAGAAAATCAAAAAGTAAAAGTACATATATATCTATGGGCACGGAGGATTCGCGCACCCTCCCGATCACGAGCTGCATGTTAATTGGCTGTCAGCTGGCTGTCAACATTCCGATTCAGGAAATGTTGGCAGCCATTTAGTCCCTCGGTAGAACCGAGGGACAGAAACAAGTGCGCAAAGCGCACAAAGGAGGAGGGTAGAAACACCCTGACCCCTAGGTTTGCTCAGGGGGTCCCACAAGGACCCCCTGGGCAAAAAAAAAAATTTTTTTTTTAAAAATCGGCAGGATGCGCTCAGGGTGCGCGAATCCTGCCGAGAAAACATCGAGCGCGGTCTCCCGCGCTCGATGTTAGTGGCCCCGGGTGGCCCAAGTCCCGGGGGCATGCTGGGGGGTTAATTTTATGTGTGGGGGGCCTCTAAGGGCCCCCAAGCCCGGGACCACCACCCCCGGGGCTTTATGTACAATGGTGCGGGAGGGCTCTGAGCCCTCCCGCAGCCCGAGACCACCACCTCCCGGGGCTTCTTTTTTTATTAAAAACCTGTGTGGGGGGCTCCAGCCCCACACGCCCTGAGACCACCACCTCCCGGGGCACTAAGAAAAATTACAATGGGGGTCCGTTTTGGACCCCCAGAGCCCGGGGACCACCACCTCCCGGGGCTGTGCACTGAATGGGAGGGGGCCGCGCGGCCCCCTCCTGGAGACCCTTGATGGCCCTGGGGACCACCACCCCCAGGGCCGGCTCCTGCAGTGTCCCGGGGTGCCTACCCCGGGACACTGCTGTTTGCAATGACAGGACGGGAGCCTCGCGGCTCCCGTCCTGTCATTGCAAACTTGCTTTGGATATTGGAAGAGAGCAGGAAACCTGCTCTCTCTTCCAATATCCAAAGCCGACCTTTCCACATGGGGAGCTGCATCTTAGCAGCTCCCCATGTGTCAAAGCAATGCCGGCTCCCGTAGGACACGGGGAGCCGGCGGGACTGTGGGGGATTGGGGACCCCCACAGTCCCCAACGGAGAGGCCAGCCCGGGGGATGGGGTCCCCGGGGCAAGTAGTGGCCCGGGAGGGGGCCACGCGGCCCCCTCCCCCAAAATTTTTTTTTTTTAAAACGATCGGGCCCGCAGGCCCGCCCCTTCCTTCACCACTCTGCAAACGCGCCCCTGGCGCGTTTGCAGAGAGAGCAATTCCCCTTGAATACTGGGGGTCCCTGGGGGCCAACTAGCCCACCAGGAACCTCCAGTATGCGCCAGGGGCTGCCTTGCAGAGAGGTGTACAGAGGCCACGCCCCTTTTTACACCTCTCTGCAACGCAGCTCTATGGCGCTTTTGGAGGTATATGGTGGGCTAGTTGGACTCCGGGGACCCTCAGGATTCAAGGGGACTTAATCCCCCAACTTAAAACGCGCCACGGGGCGCGTTTGCACAGTGGTGAAGGGAGGGCGGGGCTTGAGGTGACATGTGTGCAAACAGGCCCCGTGGCGCGTTTTAAGATGGGGAATTAAATCCCCTTCAATCCTGAGGGTCCCTGGGGGCCAACTAGCCCAACAGGTACATCCAGAAAGCGCCACAGAGCTGCGTTGCAGAGAGGTGTAAAAGGGGTGTGGCCTCTCTGCACGTCTCTGCAACGCAGCCCCTAGCGCATATTGGAGGTTCCTGGTGGTCTAGTTGGCCCCTAGGGACCCTCAGGATTCAAGGGAACTTAATCCCCCAACTTAAAACGCGCCACGGGCGCGTTTGCAAAGATGTCACCTCAGGCCCCGCCCCCTCCCTTCACCATTGTGCAAATATTCCTCTAAAATCAGCCGAAATAGGAATTCCGATTTACTCACCTGTTATAAGGAGAGACCTCAGTGCTGTATCTTTCAGCCCAGTACTGGTCCTGAAAAGTAATTTTAACCGTACTTACCGGTAACTTGAATTTCCTTCATAGGCTAACATTGACTGGTTTCACTTGGAAATTCTTCTAAGTGTGGAGTTTTGGAACTTTAAAATATTCCTCTAAAATCAGCCGAAATACGAATTCCGATTTACTCACCTGTTATCAGGAGAGACCTCAGTGCTGCATCTTTCAGCCCAGTACTGATCCTGAAAAGTAATTTTAACCGTACTTACCGGTAACTTGAATTTCCTTCATAGGCTAACATTGACTGGTTTCACTTGGAAATTCTTCTAAGTGTTGATTTTGAAACATACAAATATTCCTCTAAAATCAGCCGAAATCCGAATTCTGATTTACTCACCTGTTATCAGGAGAGACCTCAGTGCTGCATCTTTCAGCCCAGTACTGGTCCTGAAAAGTAATTTTAACCGTACTTACCAGTAACTTGAATTTCCTTCCATAGGCTAACATTGACTGGTTTCACTTGGAAATTCTTCTAAGTGTGGAGTTTTGGAACTTTAAAATATTCCTCTAAAATCAGCCGAAATACGAATTCCGATTTACTCACCTGTTATCAGGAGAGACCTCAGTGCTGCATGTTTCAGCCCAGTACTGATCCTCAAAAGTAATTTTAACCGTACTTACCGGTAACTTGAATTTCCTTCATAGGCTAACATTGACTGGTTTTCAGCAAAAAAGTTTCAAAGTGTTGATTTTCACAAACTACAAATATTCCTTAAAAATCGCCTGTATGACTTAAACGCATTCTTTCAACTGTTTACAGGAGATGCACCAGTGCTGGATCCAGGATCCAACACTGAGTAAGAAAAAAGTAACGATAACAGTTTTTACCTGCTAAGTGAATTTCCTTCCATAGGATAACATTGGTGATTCTATGAGAAAAAGTTTCAAAGTGTCAACTTTTAAAATACAATAATATTCCTTAAAAATCACGACTGTAACCAAAACGCTTTTACTCAACTGTTTACAGGAGATGTACCAGGACTGAATCTAGGATCCAGTCCTGTGGTTACAAAAGTAATCCATAAAGTAACTAATTGCATTTAACTAGAAATTCACATTGAGCTGAATGTTGCATTGTGTTTGAAAATGTGTTGCCCATTGCAACAACTGTAACTACTGTACTTAAAAGTCTATTGCCTATCTGCAAAGTATTTAAACTAAAGTAATTCATTCTGAGAAAGTATTTTTTGTAATGTAATGTATAATGTAATTACAATGTAATTTGACAAATAAAATATGTAAAAAAAAATTGTTTCTAAAAATGTAGTAAATCAGTATGAAAAAAATTAATATAACAATTAATACATTTAAAAATTGTCATTTACAAAACCTTTGAAATTCACTGAAAAAACCGTAGGTTTCAGGCACGTTATAGTTAGAAATTAGCATTTAAAAAACCTTTGAAATTCACTGAAAAAACCATAGGTTTCAGACACGTTATAGTTACAAATTAGCATTTAAAAAACCTTTGAAATTCACTGAAAAAACCATAGGTTTCAGACACGTTATAGTTACAAATTAGCATTTAAAAAACCTTTGAAATTCACTGAAAAAACCATAGGTTTTAGGGACAGTTATAGTTACTTGGACATTGCACTCGTACAAAACCCGTGAAATTCCCCGTTATAGTTAGTTCAGCTAACTATAACTCGCGCCCCACAATGCACTGCTGATGACGTCACATATTACATCACTCATGACATGGTCAGTGACATCACTGATGACATCACTGATGACATCTCAAATGACATCACTGATGACATCATCCACGTGATAATCTGATGCACCTCCTCACACCCTAATATAATCTTTGATACACCCACTCTAAATTACAGACTGCCATTCGCAAAACCATAGACACTCCAACACCAATAACTACATACCCACTCACTGATTCTTAGGTCTACACACACACATCCACTCACTCACCCGTACAGTCACTCATACTTACGGTCACTCAGTACAGGACTATCATATGCACTCTTACTCCTATATAGACACTCAAACAACGCCACTCATCCATAGAGATACTCACACACCTAGTCAGTCATGCAAATAATTAAACACACTGCCATTTACTCACCTATACAGTTATACACACACCAGCTCACTTACTCATACAAATAGTAGCACATTGTTACGCTCTTATACAATCACTGATACAAGCACACACTCATCCATACAGCCACTATCACAATCACTCACTCTTGCTTATAGCTATTTATATACTCCAACACACATATATACTGCCTTTCACATATGTAGTTACTCACACATGTACCACTGGGACATACATTCACTCACTAACACACTCTTACACACACTTACCCACCCATACAGTCTATCACAGATGCACTCTTGAAACCATCCACCCAGTGAATCACCCACTCACACATCTATGCACAGAGTTGCACACACCCCTCCCACACAAACACTCAGGCACCCATACAGATACTCAGACAAGCATTCAATAACTCATATAGAAAATCATTTAGCTATTCACAAACACATGCAGCCACTTACACAGCAACAGACAGACGGATACAGACATACACCCAGTTTAGTCACTAACCCATGCATTCAGTAAGATACGTTAAATCACTCACTTATAGAGTCAGTCACGCACCTACTAAATCATCCATACAGACACTTAGACACCCACTCATTCTTCAATACGTCTTTTCCTATATATTTTAAAAATATTTAAACTTTACAGAAACACACAGTCACTGGATGATGTCATCAGTGATGTCATTTGAGATGTCATCAGTGATGTCATCAGTGATGTCACTGACCATGTCATGAGTGATGTAATATGTGACGTCATCAGCAGTGCATTGCGGGCGCGAGTTATAGTTAGCTGAACTAACTATAACGGAGGAATTTCACGGGTTTTGTACGAGTGCAATGTCCAAGTAACTATAACTGTCCCTAAAACCTATGGTTTTTCAGTGAATTTCAAAGGTTTTTAAATGCTAATTTGTAACTATAACGTGTCTGAAACCTATGGTTTTTCAGAGAATTTCAAAGGTTTTTAAATGCTAATTTGTAACTATAACGTGTCTGAAACCTATGGTTTTTCAGTGAATATATATATATATTCACTGAAAAAACCATAGGTTTCAAGGTACAGTTATAGTTAGTTGGACATTGCACTCGTACAAAACCCGTGAAATTCCCCCGTTATAGTTAGTTCAGGTAACTATAACTCGCGCCCCCGCAATGCACTGCTGATGGCGTCACATATTACATCACTCATGACATGGTCAGTGACATCACTGATGACATCACTGATGACATCTCAAATGACATCACTGATGACATCATCCAGTGACTGTGTGTTTCTGTAAAGTTTAAATATGTTTAATATATATAGGGAAAGGCGTATTGAAGAATGAGTGGGTGTATAAGTGTCTGAATGGATGATTTAGTAGGTGCGTGACTAACTCTATAAGTGAGTGATTAAGCGTATCTTACTGAATGCATGGGTTAGTGACTAAACTGTGTGAATGTCTGTATCCGTCTGTCTGTTGCTGTGTAAGTGGCTGCATGGGTTTGTGAATAGCTACATGAGTGTCTATATGAGTTATTGATTGGTTGTCTGAGTATCTGTTTGGGTGCCTGAGTGTTTGTGTGGGTGGGGTGTGTGCGACTCTGTGCATAGATGTGTGAGTGGGTGATTCACTGGGTGGATGGTTTCAAGAGTGCATCTGTGATAGACTGCTATGGGTGGGTAAGTGTGTGTAAGAGTGTGTTAGTGAGTGAATGTATGTCCCAGTGGTACATGTGTGAGTAACTACATATGTGAAAGGCAGTATATATGTGTGTTGGAGTATATAAATAGCTATAAGCGAGAGTGTGTGATTGTGAGAGTGACTGTATGGATGAGTGTGTGCTTGTATCAGAGATTGTATAAGAGCGTAAGAATGTGCTAGTATTTGTATGAGTAAGTGAGCTGGTGTGTGTATAACTGTATAGGTGAGTAAATGGGTGTGTGCTTAATTTTTGCATGACTGACTAGGTGTGTGAGTACCTCTATGGATGAGTGGCGGTGTGTGAGTGTTTATATAGGTGTATTGAGTGCATATAATAGTCCTGTACTGAGTGACTATAAGTATGAGTGACTGTACGGGTGAGTGAGTAGATGTGTGTGTGTAGACCTAAGAATCAGTGAGTGTGTATATAGTAATTGGTGTTGGAGTGTCTATGGTTTTGACAATGGCAGTCTGTAATTTACAGTGGGTGTATCAAAAGTTATATTAGGGTGAGAGAAGATGCATCAAATTATCACATGGATGATGTCATCAGTGATGTCATCAGTGATGTCATTTGAGATGTCATCAGTGATGTCATCAGTGATGTCACTGACCATGTCATGAGTTATGTAATATGTGACGTCATCAGCAGTGCATTGCGGGGCGCGAGTTATAGTTACCTGAACTAACTATAACGGGGGAATTTCACGGGTTTTGTACGAGTGCAATGTCCAACTAACTATAACTGTCCCTAAAACCTATGGTTTTTCAGTGAATTTGTAAGGTTTTTAAATGCTAATTTCTAACTATAACGTGCCTGAAACCTATGGTTTTTCAGTGAATTTCAAAGGTTTTTAAATGCTAATTCCTAACTATAACATGTCTGAAACCTATGGTTTTTTTCAGTGAATTTCAAAGGTTTTGTAAATGACAATTTTTAAATGTATTAATTGTTATATTTATTTTTTGATACTGATTTACTACATTTTTTAAACTATTTATTTTTAGATATTTTATTTTTTAAATTACATTATAATTACATTATACATTACATTACAAAATATACTTTCTCAGAATGAATTACTTTAGTTTAAATACTTTGCAAATAGGCAAAAGACTTTTAAGTACAGTAGTTACAGTTGTTGCAATGGGCAACACAATTTCAAACACAATGCAACATTGAGCTCAATGTGAATTTCTAGTTACATGCAATTAGTTACTTTATGGATTACTTTTCTAACCACAGGACTGGATCCTAGATTCAGTCCTGGGACATCTCCTGTAAACAGTTGAGTAAAAGCGTTTTGGTTACAGTAGTGATTTTTAAGGAATATTATTGTATTTTAAAAGTTGACACTTAGAAACTTTTTCACATAGAATCACCAATGTTATCCTATGGGAGGAAATTCACTTAGCAGGTAAGTAGTGTTATCGTTACTTTTTCTTACTCAGTGGTGGATCCTGGATCCAGCACTGGTGCATCTCCTGTAAACAGTTGAAATAATGCGTTTAAGTCATACAGGCGATTTTTAAGGAATATTTGTAGTTTGTGAAAATCGACACTTTGAAACTTTTCTGCTGAAAACCAGACAATGGATTCCTATGGAAGGAAATACAAGTTACTGGTAAATACGGTTAGAATTACTTTTCAGGGTCAGTGCTGGGCTAAAAGATGCAGCACTGGGTTCTCTCCTGATAACAGGTGAGTAAATCGGAATTCGTAGTTCGGCTGATTTTAGAGGAATATTATAAAGTTCCAAAACTCCACACTTAGAAGAATTTCCAAGTGAAACAGTCAATGTTAGCCTATGGAAGGAAATTCAAGTTACTGGTAAATACGGTTAAAATTACTTTTCAGGATCAGTACTGGGCTCAAAGATGCAGCACTGAGGTCTCTCCTGATAACAGGTGAGTAAATCGGAATTCGTAGTTCTGCTGATTTTAGAGGAATATTTGTATGTTTCAAAAATCGACACTTAGAAACTTTTTCAGCAAAAAGCAGGCAATGATATCCTATGGAAGGAAATTCAAGTTACTGGTAAGTACGGTTAAAATTACTTTTCAGGATCAGTAGTGGGCTCAAAGATGCAGCACTGAGGTCTCTCCTGATAACAGGTGAGTAAATCGGAATTCGTAGTTCGGCTGATTTTAGAGGAATATTTGCACAGTGGTGAAGGGAGGGGGCGGGGCTTCAAGTGACATGTCTGCAAACAGGCCCCGTGGCGCGTTTTAAGATGGGGAATTAAATCCTTCTCAATCCTGAGGGTCCCTAGGGGCCAAGAAGCCCACCAGATACCTCCAGTATGCGCCAGAGAGCTGCGTTGCAGAGAGGTGTTCAGAGGCCACGCCCCTTTTGCACCTCTCTGCAACGCAGCTCTGTGGCGCTTTCTGGACGTACCTGGTGGGCTAGTTGGCCCCAGGGACCCTCAGGATGAAGAGGATTTAATTCCCCATCTTAAAACGCACAACGAGGCCTGTTTGCACACATGTCACCTGAAGCCCCGCCCCTCCCTTCACCACTGTGCAAACGTGCCCTGTGGCGCGTTTTAAGTTGGGGAATTAAGTCCCTTGAATCCTGAGGGTCCCTGGAGTCCAACTAGCCCACCATGTACCTCCAAAAAGCGCCACAGAGCTGCGTTGCAGAGAGGTGTAAAAAGGGGCGTGGCCTCTGTACACCTCTATGCAACGCAGCCCCCTGGCGCATGCTGGAGGTTCCTGGTGGGCTAGTTAGCCCAGGGACCCCCAGTATTCAAGGGGATCGTTCCCCTCTGCAAGCGCGCCAGGCGCGTTTGCAGAGTGGTAAAGGAAGGGGGCGGGGCCTGCGGCACGATCGTTTTTTTTTTTATTATTATTTTTTTTTTAATGCTTTTTCTGCCCAGGGGTCCTTGTGGGACCCCTTGAGCAGACCTAGGGGTCAGGGTGTTTCTACCCTGCCCCCTTTGTGCGTTTGCACACTTGTTTCTTGTGTTTTTTTTTTTTAATCGGCGGGATCCGCGCACCATAAGCGCATCCGCCGTTTAAAAAAATGCTTTCTGCCCAGGGGGTCCTTGTGGGACCCCTGAGCAGACCTAGGGGTCAGGGTGTTTCTACCCTGCCCCCTTTGTGCGTTTTGCGCACTTGTTTCTGTGCCTCGGTTCTACCGAGTCATAAAATGGCTGCCAACACTTCCTGATTTGCAGTGTTGACAGCCAATTAGCATGCAGCTCGTGATCGGGACGGTGCGCGCAGGGTGCGCTCAGGGTGCGCGAATCCGACGCGGCCATAGATATATATGTGATTTTCCTTTTGATTTTCTCAGGAACTACTGAACGGATTTACACCATTTAACAAAAGGGTTCTTTCTGAACCAAGAACTACCTCTTTGCCAAATTTGGTGTAATTCCGTTCAGCAGTTCGGAGCTGTAGCCGTGGCTAAAGTTTCCTATGGGAAAATGAATGGGGAAAACACGTTTTGGGACCCCCTTTTTTCTTGGCCCCCGCTTGACGAATCACCCGAAACTTTCAGGGTAGGAGCGGACCGGAGCGGGCCATAAAGTTTGAAAATTTCGCAAAGATTCGTCAACCGACGCAAGAGTTATTTCAAATAGAATGTTGCGGATTTCCTATGGAAAATAGGTCCTAACTATAACTATCTACTGGCGACCGCCAGTAGATAATATAATATATATATATATGTATATATATATATATCTATATATACATATACATATATATGGAGAGGTGTGGTGCAGCGGCCAGGGCAGCTGACTTCGGAGCACAGGGTTCACAGTTCGATCCCCGGCTCCGGCGGCAGCTCAGCTCAGCACCATGTGACTCTGGGCAATAGCTCACTTAATTTCCACGATGGCCCCCAGCGCCTTGAGACCCGTAAGGGTGAGTAGCTGCGCTATATAAAAACGGACTTATTTATATGTATATATAAATATATATATATCCAACACAAACTTCCCAGCGAGAAGTAATGGCTCGCACTCACGGGTAGGTTCTTAAAATCTTATTACTTTCAGCAAACAAAATTCATTTCAAACCGAAAGCAATACCAACGCGTTTCAGTCTCACCCAAGACCTTGTTCACCGTAACACTCGTGATGCTTCACTGACCAATTATATACACCATTGTTCAAATGCAATTACACTGATCACTTCCTTTTGGCATCACGAAGTATGTTGGGAGATGTAGTTTCCTCAATATACAAACTTTAAACAAAATCGCAAACAAAAAATAATAAAGTTTTTTTTCAGTTCAATATAAACAACGTTTTTGTGTATATCAATGAGCTCGCTTTCAAAAAGGTTCATAATTTACTTGGTCAACGATTTTTGTGGTAAACTGATGTTAAATCGTTTTTCAATTTATTATGTCCAGTTATGGATTTTCTTTGCCTGACGTATTTCTCTCAAGCAGCGTCATACTCAATTATAGGAACTAGTCCATAATTTACCACCATCTTATTTCTCATTCCTCCAGCCATTTTCTCTTGCCCCTCAGTGGACGTTCTCAAATGAGTTTTAGTCATATTGAATGCTGGGATTGGTAGTTCTTTAACAGTCAATCTTTTCCATGCTCTTCAGTGGGCCAAATTGAACACAACTGCCTGATTTTCCTTGATATTGGCCCATAATCTCCATTCTTAATTTTCAGGATCTAATTGACCACCAATATGCCATGCTTCATTTCATCCAACCCTCCAGTGGGAGTGGATCCCTCTATCTTCGTGGCCATTAAATGCTGGTTCTCTACCATATGCGAGCGGACTCACAGATTGTGTGATTCATTGTGCCGACAGTATAAGTTTAAAGTGAAATTGGTGAATTAAAATCCTATGAAGTGAAACAAAAGGAACGAAGATGAAAATATTTTTATAAGTGTACATATAATTCTTCACTTTGATCCAAACCATGCGGTGTCAAAGTTCGAAGATCCAGAATGTGTCTGGATTCTCTCTGCCGTAGCTTCCTCTCCCTGTCGCCCCCTCGTTCGTGGCGGGCTACAGCTTCAATGGCATAAAATTGTAACAGTTTCCAATTCCCTCCATGGTGTGACTCCATGTGTTTTGCTACCGCATTACTGCGGCCTTTATTTTTGGTCGCGCGTACATGTTCCAGAATCAGTTTTTTCAGCTCACAGATTGTACTGCCCATATATTTCAAAGAACAAGGACATTCCATTACATATACTACATATTGGCTCTTACATGTGATCAATTCCTGAATTTTCCAGATGTTATTGTTTGCCATTTTAATTTCTTTTGTATTCTTCGCAATCTGGCACACTTTACAATTGTGACATTTTACAAAGCCTTTTATTTGGAGCCACTGGATGGATTTGTTTTTCTTCTTTTTTGAAAGTGACTGTGGACTAATCGGTCTTTTAGGTTTGGTGCTCTTCTAAATGTCACAATCGTATGTTTACCCATAATCTGAGCCACTGTTGGGTCTAATTGTAGTATTTTCCAATTATTTTTCAGAATTTCTTTGATTTTCTTAGATTCACTTGAATATGTGGTAATCAGGCGAATTGTTTCAGTCTGTTCACTCATGGTTGGTGTTTTCGCTCTTAGAATTTCTTCTCTTACTTTTTGGTTGGACTTTTCCCATCCTCTTTTTATCACACCTTCATGGTAACCTCTATTTTTGAATCTGCGAGCTGTCATGTTGGAGTGTTTATACCATTCTTCTTCCTCTGAGCAGATTCTTCGAATTCTTAAAAACTCACCATATGGGATGTTTTGAATTAATGTTTTTTGATTGAAGCTATCTGCATGTAGAGTGGCATTCGTGGCAGTTTCCTTCCAGTGTAGGGTTCTCTGAATTTTATTGTCCTGTATGTAGATCTCTGAATCCAGGAATATGACTTTCTTTGGGCTGATATTGTAGGAGAATTTGAAATTAACTGGTGTTAAGTTTAAGAGGTTAAAATACTCCTTAAAGTCTTCCTCTGATCCATCCCATATGATGAGGAGGTCATCGATAAATGGTCACCACATGATCGTTTTATTTACAAATGTATCGTTATCTGGATGCCAGGCTAGTTTTTTGCTCCCACCAACCCATTGCTAAGCAGGCATAACTGGGACTAAAGGAAAAGCCCATGGCTGTCCCTTTCGTTTGTTTATAAATCTCATCACCGAAAAGGAAGATGTCTGAGTCAAACATATTTTTATCATTTCAAGTATCATCAAATTATGCTGAGCATAATGTATGTTCCGTTTGTTGAGAAAAAATTTGCAGGCTCGTAATCCAATGTCGTTCTTTATATTGGAATATAATGACACTACATCCATTGTGAATAATTTATTGGATACCAGCCAGGGAGTTCCTTGTAAGTGTCCCAACAGATCCCTGTGTCCTTGATATAGGAATTGAGGCTCAAAACAAAAAGCATCAGGAATTGGTCAATGTAATTTGCAACTGGTTCTAAAAATGACCCCTTTGCCGATATAATGGGTCGTCCAGGTGGCTTTGTTGGGTGTTTGTGAATCTTCAGCAAAAAGTATATAGTTGCTGTTATTGGATATTGTGTTGTTAAATATTTGCGTTCATCATCATCAATTAGATTTGCTGAAAGCCACTCCTTCAATTTGTCATCTAATTCAGTTTTTAGTTTTGGAGTTGGGTTAATTTCCAATTATTCATAATAATTGGTGTTACTTAATTGATGATGTGCCTCCTTGATGTAATCATTTTTATCCCAAATGACGATATTTCCGCCTTTGTCGGACATTTTTATCTCAATTAGTTCATCTTGAATCAGATTTAATAATGCTTTCCTCTCCTCCGCATTGACATTATCTTGATATTTCGTTTTTCTCAGCTTGTATAGATCTTGAACTACTGCTTCCTGAAAAGTGTCGATTTTATTGCCTGCTGCTAGCAGCTGTGAAGAAGACCTTTTCAGGTTGAAACGCGTTGCCAATAAACTTTATTGATTGTGGACACTGCGTGTGGCTTTGTGCCTCCTTTAAACTTGTGGGGCGCACCGCAGCTCATTTTAACACGGGGCCCGCACCCGCGACGCCAAACCAGCCCTGTGAGGTGGACGCGACTGGAGCTTGCGGGGAAACTGCTGCAAATATATATGTATATATATGTTGCTAGTTGGTAGCTATAGTTAGGACCTAGTTTTCAGAGGAAAAGCATTTTTTGACTTGCCTATAACTTTGGCATCGTTTGACCAATCTGTATGACATTTTCCAAAAAAAGTGTCAAAGTAGGTTCTGTTTGTCATGGAAAGTTTGGGGGTGATCCGTGCAGTGGGGACTGAGAAATTAGGGTGTGAAATAAGGGTGCGTTTGTAATGTTAATTCCCATACGAACACATTGTCGAACATACAGCTGAACTGCTGGATGGAATTACACTAAATTTGGTAGAAAGATAGATGTTGTTACGTAGTTTGTGCATTTTGTTATTTCATGCACATTCGTTCAGTATAAATCTGAACAGTATAGTGACAGCTCTGGTTGCGGATATTTCGCGGCGGTTTTGCGGTGATCGCAGTGAAAGTGGAGGCGTTCGCAGTAACCAACTAAAGCGCGCGCTGACGGGGATGCTCTTATTGGCTGGACGCAACCTTAACAGAAAGTTGTGGCGGTTTCAAGGTGCTCGCAGTTACATCGCAACGTGTTCGAGGAGAATCGCTAAAGCTGTCCAAGGGGAATGCTGTGATTGGCTGGACGCAACCTGAACAAAAAGTTGTGGCTGCCAATCATTGGGGACAGTTCCCAGGGCTGAAAAGTTTTGGGGAAAGTGACATAAGGGGTCAGGTTAGAGGTACTCTGACCCCATGTTTGACAAATGGGGGTATTAGTGATACAAGTTATGTGTCCAAAATAGATTTTTTTAATCGTGTGCAATATTCATTAAGTCGCACAGACTGCCAGCATGTCCCCCTCATGGCTATCAATGTTTTCGCAACCCCTGGTGTCACGGCAAAAACAGAAGATTGATTTTAAAGAAGAATTTTATACAAATTACCTTGAAAAATATGATTTTAAACAGTGAACAATACTGTAAAATGTGAGCATATATGTGTTTTACACTTTATAAAAAAGGCGTGATCATCGCGGTTACCGATGTCTTCGCGATACTCAGAATACTCACGAACAAGCAAAATTGGTTTAAAAGATTGTTTTTGTACAAACTCCCCATAAAAATATGAGTTTAAGCAGTGCAGTAATAAACCCAAAGTGTCTAAAATACTTTAAAATGTGTGTATATATGTGTTTTACACCTCTTAAAAAAGGTGCAATAGTCGCATTTACTGTAGTCATCGCGACTCTCGGAGTAATTGCGAAGACGGAAAGTAGGGTTCAAACACAGTTTTTCAAAAAGTTACTACAAAAATATGTCTACAAACAAGTTCTTCAAGTTAGTGATGTGTGTATTGTAATAGTTAGAATGAATTTTTCAGTTAACATTTTTTAATGTGGTGTTGGTCGTTGAATTTCTGATTTTGTTTTGCGATTTCACGACATGATTGTGCTCATCGCAACGTCGTCGCAGATTTAAAAAATATTTTACAAAAAAATTAACACAATATTGGGATCTTGGGTGGCACTGACAAGAGCCTTTGTGTTTAGAGTATGCATAAGATAGCTACAGATAAGATTGTATGCCAAGTTTCAGGTTGCTTAGATATACCCTGTTCCCTTCGTCTGTAAAGTTAACTCCATCACTTCTATACATTCCATGCATGTCAAAACATAGATTCTTGTTGTAGATAGAGCCCATGTTATGGTCTCTGAGGAAAGCAGAAACCGTTTATTAACATGTTTCCTGGCTTTGTCAATCTGTGGACAGAATTGATTTGACCACTGCCATTTAAGTCTCTGGCATATATTAGAGTACCACAAACAAAAAGGTATCCAACCCAAACAAAACAACAGGAAAAGTAATGAAATGGCCCAGTTCTCAATATGAGGTATACTGGCTTGCTAGTACCACTATTGGGAGCAGGATCTCTTTGTTAAATTCCCCTCACACACTCTAATAGTGTCATGCTTCATCATCGGGGCACCCTGGCTCCTAAAGGCCAGGGTGGGCTCAACCGTTTTCCAGGGAGCTCTTGTGAGAAAAAGGCAGGGGGGTTTTAAAGATTAAAAAACCATCATCCACTCCAGGTATCCCTTTAATATGGAGAGATAGTGGTTATTAAAAACAGAAAGTAGGGTGTCCCCAGGAATTGTGTGACAACTGATGAAAGTTTTAGCCTCTCTGGGCAAACCAACTAATCTCCACATTTGGCAAACCCAAGTCCCTGTCAATATCTCTGTTTTTTGCAGACTTTTTAGTTCAAAAGACATAGCTGTGGCCCACAATCCACACTCTAAGCATTTTGACGTGAAGGAGCAATAGCAGTCAGGAGAAGACTGGAGCTGAATGAGGTAGTCTTCCAAATAAAAAGCAGTTAAAATGGAGGTGTTTTTTTTAAAAAAAGCTATATTTCATTGGATGCTGTGAACATGTATGTGAATAAAATTAGGTAGGGTATTCAATGCATTGGCAAGATGTCCTATTATTGAATGTTGTTTAAAAAAAGAAATGTAATACAGACATGGATATGCTTTTGAATCTGTGGAGTAAACCACATCTGCTGTATCTCTTTTTGAAGTAGCATGTTCATTCTAGAATGTGCTGTTAATTTGTGACCTACTGGTTCCACTGGGCTGCTAGGTAAAGTGAGCTAAGAGTGTATTGGGGGGAAGGGTGTTAAAGAGACCACATATTTTTTCAAAAGTTAAGGAGTTATGGCACCATTTAAGTTATTGTAACCTTTAATTTCCAACCAGGTGTATGTAATAAACTGTTGTGCAGTATTTAAATTTAAAAAAACTGAAGCTAAATATCGGTTTGGACTCCAGTTTGTTTTCGCGATTACTCTGCGATCATCGTGAAAACATCACGAACATGCGGAGACAGGAACCTCGTATTGAAATAGAGGGAAAGGGTTAACAGATGCTAACCATTCACAAGTGGAGATGCAGTAGTCTAAAATGAAAGACATGATTTTATTTGTTGGCTTGGTCATGAACATAGAGTGAAAAGTTGAAGAGGTTGCTATTTTATAGTTGCTTTCGATGAGAGTTGTGTACCATTCTTGTGGTTAGTTCTTAAAAATTTTGACTGTCTCACAGCTATCCAGAAAGAGCTACAACAACAATATAACCTACGAACTCAAATCACTGGCATTCTGGGAACTGTAGTACTTTTAGTCACATTATTAAATAGGAGTAGTGTAGTCATGAATAAAATCTAAGAAAATGTGCAGTTCCTGTATATGAATTATAAAGTAGTAATACTTGTTAGGTATGTATTAGGAAGTGTTTGTCAATGTGTTTTTTAATTTACATGACTGGTTTGCATATGTTTAGATGGTGAGATAAGGTTTTTCTGGTTGCAGATAGTTATATGTACGATGAGACTCTTGAGTTTACTTAAATATGTAGAGAACTATATATTTTTGAATGTGTATATCTATTAAGAAATCACATACATGTTTACATGGTGATCTATGTTCTTTAAGGCTGTTGACATTTTTTTCATGTATATGGTGAGCGTGGTGCATGTCTTTAAACATGCTCTGTTTAAAATTGAGCAGGTTAATAGTGCAGAGTGGGTCTGGAGATTTCGTGTGCTAGCTTCAATTGGTGTGTAACTTTACTTTGAGAAATGGTGAAAAATATGTTTTAAAGACTCAAGAAATATTTGATAATGTAGGTATGCCATTAAGAAAAGGTTTGGTGCTTTGAAAAAGTGAGAATTATTGTTTTCAGTTTTAGAAACTTAGGGCCTGATTCACAGAACTAACTTACGTCAAAAACGTAAAGTTAGTACTTTTTGGTATTCACAGAATACACTTACTCATTTTGGTATTCACAGAATGAACTTACTCATTTCGGTATTCACAGAAGTTAGTAGTCCTAACTTTAGGACTCCTAAATGCCTTCTGTGAATACAGAAAGTCTTAAAGTTAGGATTTTTCTCAGTTTAGGAGTAGTAAAGTTGACTCCTAACTTTACTACTCCTAAACTGAGAAAAATCCTAACTTTAAGACTTTCGGTATTCACAGAAGGCATTTAGGAGTCCTAAAGTTAGGAGTCCTAACTTTACTACTCCTAAACTTAGAAAAATCCTAACTTTAAGACTTTGCGGTATTCACAGAAGGCATTTAGGAGTCCTAAAGTTAGGACTACTAACTTCTGTGAATACCGAAATGAGTAAGTTCATTCTGTGAATACCAAAATGAGTAAGTGTATTCTGTGAATACCAAAAAGTACTAACTTTACGTTTTGACATAAGTTAGTTCTGTGAATCAGGCCCTTACTGATGCATGTGCACACTGAGTAACAGAGCATTGTATGCTCCTAGAGAGCCATGTATCCAATTATATATCAAGTGTGATATCTAGACTTCACTCACACATAGATCAGTAGAAAAGCATATATACACTAAAACAGTTAGTTTCAAACTGACAGGAGGGCTTAAACAATGAGTCATAGATATAGTCACAACTGTTATGTATCTAACAACAATGGCAGTACATTTACAGTAAGCCAGGCACTAATCAGGCACTCATCCAATTACTCAGTCACTACTAATGCGTTCATCGAATCTCTTATGCACCCTGCACACACTTATTAAATTACCCAGGCAATACATATTGTAGGAAAGTAGGATCTGCTTTTATGGTTACCTCCACTTTTTGCCTGGTGCTATGCTGTTTCTGACTAGTCTGACTGGGATCCTGCTAATCAGGACCCCAGTCTCTGTGCTTTCTCCCTGAATTGGTTATGGTAAGTAATTAGGTACATCCCAGATTGGACACTTGTGTACACTTATAAGTCCATAGTATATGGTACTGAGGTACCCAGGGCATAGGTACACCAGGGGTCCCCCATGGGCTGAAGCATGTATTATGTCACCCATGGGAGACCACTCAAACTGTAACTACAGGCCTGCCATTGCAGCCTGTGTAAGCTGGTGCTAGCACCACTTACAACAGATATAGGTTTCCCTATATCTAAGGTCACTGCACTTAAAACCTATGTCACCCTAAAGCAGGCCTTTCAATCCTGAAGGCAGGGTGCTCTGTTCTAAGTGTGAGGGTGCCCCTGCATGAGCAGGACAACCCTACAACCTTTGGAGTCCATTCTCCTGGGTTGTGAGTGCATCACCCATTACAATCCATAGCGTGGCCATGCGTCATTGAGCGATGACCATCTCTAAACTGGCTGTAACAAACCCTGTCATGTTTGGTATCAAACATGTTGGAATCATACCCCCTACATTGCAGATGATGTGGAAGGTATGATTCCATGCACTGTAAAGTCGCTCCGGGAGGCCCTCAGTGCTCCCAGTACCAGTCTTCTAGACCCGGACAGCACAAAATGGCTGCTGCCGACCACAGACACGATTCTGCCCTCCTGCTGCTGAGCCAAGCTCAAGCAGGGGAAGGCAGAACAATAGGTATCCTGTCACAGGGAGGTGTGACCACCTCCCAGATAGGGTTTAGTGTATTGGGGCCGGGTGGGAGCGCTTGCCAGCGCCACTCAGTCTGCTCGAAGGGCACATTTGGTGCACTCCTTGCATAGTCCAGTTCAAACCAGCTCAGGGATCCGTTGGCTCTGGCTCTGGCACGAAACTGGACAAAGGTCATGGGAGTATCCTCCCCACTGTCTGACCCCTCCCCTGGGAGGGAACAATGAATCGTCCTAACTCTTTCTTTAGGGTACTTAAGGGATTACCTGTAGGTGGGTCCCTAGATTCGTTGTGGGACAAAATTCATATCAAGACACCACTTCTTCTTCGACCGTCTGGGCACTCTGGACTTCGCTGGACTTTGCTCTAGGTACCAAGACTGCAACTGGGAAGACTCCTGCTGCTCCTGGTCTCGTCGCCCTGCTCGTCTGCTGCAATATCCGTGCCTGTGCTCCACTCAGGAACCTTCCAAGGCCTGTGGGTATCCAAGTCACCTGAAGGAATCTCCCTTGAAGTGACGGAGTCACTTCCCTGCATCTGCAGGCACCGCAACAAATCTGACCGGTCTGCTGATCCTGGGCTCCCACGGACTCCGAAGGGCTCAGCAGCACAGTTTGTTGTTCTTTGCATCTCTTGAGGCCTGCCCAGTCCTCTCACCAAGTTTGAGGCCAGTATCCCTCATCGGAGCTGCTGGAACGAAACCCCTGAGCACCACATCGACTTACCATTGTAAAGGCTTGTTGGCTTCCTTGCTCCAAGATCCTCAGGCTCCAAGTATCCCCAACCTCAAGCATGTCCTGTGACCAAGATCTTTGTCCTCACCACATCGCTTGCACAGTGGGCCTGCATCTCTGGTGAGCTGCTCAAGGTCCTCTTGCGACTCCAGTGCCTCCGGCCTGTGGGTCCTCGTGAGGGTCTTCTTTGATTTCAGCATACTTCCCTGATTTCTCGGGCCTGCTCTGACTCCCCTGCTTGCAGTGAGTCACCTGGACCTTGCTGGTCCCAATACTGCACCTTTTTCGCTTTCCATGTTGGTTGCAGTTGCCAAGGCTTGTTGGTGCTCCCGACGGACACCGACCCCTCAACTCCTGACATCTGACATGAGGCAACTTATGAACAGCTCCTGGTCTTCCACGTCATCACCTGGTCTGCACAGCTGCAGCTCCAAGGTCACCTTCAGCTCTACTGCAACACCCGACATCGGTGGGCATTCGTCTTCAGTGCCTCCTGGTCACTCCTGAGTGGTATAGACTCTGTCCCCTCTGCTTGCAGGTACTTCTCATCTTGAATCTACCTTTGGGTTCCACCGGACACTTTCACCTTCTCCAGCAGCGGCATCTTCCTGAAGTCCTCGATTGAGTTCAACGGCGATTTCCGACGCCACTTCACACCTATGCACCCGGCTTTCCTGGTGTAGGTATCCTGGTTACTAGGGTATCCACAGGTGGGGTGGCTCTCCAACCTTCTGTCTTCCACAAGGTTTCTTCAGGGTCCACTGGGAAGGGTCCTTCTTCTTTAAAATTGGAAACGCGACTTACCCATTGACTTGTATTGAGCCCGTAGTCGTATTCCCACTCTGCACACGGCCTCCATGGGGTTCCTGGTTACTTACCTCAGGTGGTCCTTGGGTCCCCGGCACTTCTACGTCTTCTGGGTATAGTCCTGACTTGAGTCATGGTTCACATACCACTATTTTAGCACATGGTTTGGTCTCCCCCTGGTGACCACTGTGTATTTGTGCTACTTACCTGTTTTTATTGCAAAGTATTGTGTGCATTATGTATATCTCCAGGTAGGAGATATCTGTATGTGTTTGCGAGGGTCCTATAATAAATACATATTTTTATAAATACACTGTGTGGTTCTTTTTTCACTTAATCTATACCAATAATATTATTCTCTGGTAAAACAAGCTTCTTTACACTCCTTCTGTACTAAGCCTGAAGGCTGCTCTCCACAGCTACCACTTAGAGAGCTTTCTAAGGTTGTCTAAGACCACTAAAATCACCATAAGGGTTGTCTGAATTGGTGCAGGGTGCCCACTTACATAAGTGTGCACCATATACCAAGCCAGCTTCTCACAAATATGCACTCTTGCAATCACACAGGTACTAATTATGTAGTCATTGGACTATGCAGGCACTACCCAAGCATTAATCAAATCACCCAGGCACTAACCATTCACTTATACAATCACCAAGAACTGTACCCATGCACTCATCTGAACACCCACTTACAACCTATGCACTCACTGAAATACTGAGGAACAACCCATGCACTCATCCAATTACACAGGCAGTACCATTGCAGTGAACCTGTCACCCATCCAGTACCTATGCACTCATTCAATTACTGGGGCAATAATGTTGCAGTAATACAATCACCCCAGTAATACACTTGCTTTCATGCAAACACTCAAACTTTAATAATGGATTCATGCAATCATTCAGACACTAGTCATGTACGCATCTAATCAGCCAGGCACTACTAATGCACTAATTCAATTATCCAGGCACTACCCATGTACTTATCTAAACACCCAGGCACTACCTGTTCACTCAATCAAAAACACATCGGCAGCAGCCATGTACTCATGAAATCACTGAAACACTAAACATGCACTTAACCAATTTGCCAGGTGCTATGTATGCACTTAAACAATCATGTCTGCACTATCCATGCACTCTATAAATCACCTATATACTATACATGCACTCCTGCAATCATTTAGGCACTAGAGTTGCACTCATTTAATCATCCAACCACTATCTATGCATGTATTGAATTACTGAGGCATTAGTAATGCACTTTTCTAATCATTCAGGCACTACTCATGCACTCATCCAAACACCCAGGTAGCAGTGATATACTCATGCAAACATGCAGGCAGTAACTATGCAGATATGGAAGGACCCATGGAGTTCGCACATACTCAGGGAATCATCCAGGCACTGCCTGTATCCTCAGGGAATCACCTAGGCAGTACCTATGCACTCATTCAATCATCCAGGGAGTATTCATGTATTCAACCATAAACACATGTATGTATAAGTTTTAGTGAGGAATATGTAGTCTTTTAGAACCATCTGGTGAAATATTTATTAAACATGTCACACACTCTTTGCAAGTACTCTGAAGAATTAGTGAGCTATATGCTCTGACAGAGATTAATGTTCAGATTTTTATATGCACCGTTTTGCAAAATTTAAATGTGATACATTTAAGTAGAAAAGTACTTAGATACTAAATACACCAGTGGCACAGTGGTAGAGAGGTACACAAATAGGTCTTATGTTGTTTTTTTGGATTTACAATGTTGAGGCACTCTATGTACTTCTACACTTTGGTTGATGTTCATTTCAAAATTTACTACAGAAAGGATAAACTGGTCTTTCACCGTTTGTCAGTGAGAATTGAAATATTCTGCAGATGTGTTGTAGGAAAGGGTGCTATAATGTTAAAAGGTAACTAATAAATAAAGTTTTGTGTTTTGCTTTGGGTTTGGTATATTGAAGTAAGTGCATATAGTTATATAGCTACATTCATCAGTCGATTAAAAACTGCAACATAACATAAAAACTGTTTTTGCATTATGTGTAAATCAGTAGTAAAGTAGTTGGTACATTGGCAAGAGTAAAAAGTAAAATATACTTATGGTTTTTACAGAACAATATATACATAACTACAGACAGTTAGAATGCCTACAAAAGTTCAGAGGAAAAGCAACTGAAGCAACTACAGTATCTCTGTAGAACTGACACAGAAAAGGGGAAAAGTGCAGAAAAAGTGATGAAAGAAAAAACAGCTACTGGTAAGAGGACAAAGTCATTATTTGGACACCTACAAAGATTTGAAAAGAATGTAAATAAAAACAAACTATGAGAAACAATAAGAGTGTACAAAATCTATATTACAAGAACAGAAAAGAATGTAACAGAGATGGACACACCTTATCTAGGAGACAGTAGCAGTTTAAGGAAACAAGAGACAAGATGTTTCAAAGTAAAGTGGTTGCAAATGTATTGAGAAATAAAAAGAAGTATGGAAGAAGGACAGAGGCACTGAAACAGAAAGAACAAGTTGAGGGAGTAGTTGATAAGGCCTTGCTTTGAAGCGGAAGCTTTTTATTTTGATAATAAATAGAATGAAGAGTCTTGACAAAATAGTGTTGTACATAAGGAGACAAAACCAGAAGAAAAGATTACTTAATAGAAGTAACATTTGTACAGTTTTTAGTGGAGAATGAATGCATACTTCTACTGCAGAGCCTTTCTTTAATGAAGAAAGCTATCTCCAGGAAAACACATTATTTCATGTCATTGGTGAAAGAGGACGATGTTATGAAATGAAGAATGGCACTCCTATAGCAAAAGAGGTGATGGTATCTAGAAATGTAGAACAAGTTATTGCAGAAGAGGTATAGGGAACGCGTTGTCAGGCCCTTTATACATATGGTATCGTAGTAGTGTTTGTAGTATTTGACAGCAATGCATTATTATACTAAGAACATTTCTTTATATTTTTCTAAGGTGAAGTTTAAAACAGTAAATAAGTACTTTACAAGGATTGGATTCTTGCAAGGTTAGAAAGCATATACATTTGTAGGGTTATTGAGTACATTGTTTATCAAAGATAGTGTGGCAAAGTACCTTTCATCATTTCAGGATGTGCGCTGCACACCTCTCAACAATGCAAAGTTTAGTTAGAAGGTTGTACTATGTGAAAATTCCTGCTTTTTATTTAGAAGAAATAAATAGAGCACTTTCCTATAGTATTCTGGCAGAGGAAGAAAAGGTGTGTGATGATATGCAGTTTAATTTCTTTTTTCCAGAACAGGACTCTATGGAAAATGAAGAGTTGATATCGGGGAGGAGTTGCAGAACAAGACACAGGTATTATAGTTGATAGGTTTGAAGAAGAGATTACAAAATGTAACACAGTGTGCTCTGAAAAATCAGAGTATGTTTGTTTATGTTGTCGACACACTCACTACAAGTTTGAAACACGGACTGTTGAGTTGTATGTAAAAAGTGAAAAAGAAAATAATAATAACTGGCAAAAGTTTGCTGTGTACTTATTTGTAGAGTAAGTTATATGGAGATACTGTTACAATAAATTAGTGGATAATAAAATCCAGCTAGAGATGTGCATAACAAGTCAATACTGGTTCCTATTCCAGAACCACTTCAAGGTTTTAAATGTTTATGAGTCAAGTCTTATCCAGAGTATACATCCATTTGAGGCTATAGACTGTATGGAGCCAAAGACGGGCAAGTTAACACCAATAGAGCTGTAGAAAGGTCTAAAAGGTATTGTACTGGATTAGTAGTGTTTTCTCAAAATGGTGTGACCATTTTTAATGGTAATGCTAGGACTATTAGAGGAAGAGGAGGTGAATATCAATTAATTATTTGGTTTAAGTTATAAATGGAACAATAATTGTGAACATTGTGAATTCACCTGTAGCACTGAAATTAATTCAGATTTATTCCTCTTTTTAATGGTACCACATTGTAAAGCTGTGACCTGTGAAAATGTAACCAAAAATGCCCATCAAAATATGACATGTCCAAACTGCAGATTAGAATTTAGGAGTACGTTGTTATTTCAAACGTATGAGAAATATGTCATAGTCATGCTATAATGATGCAGAATGGATGGTAGGAAATTTTAAACTGAAATTTCAAACTTTGTAGCTAGACAAATTTCCATTTCAAAAAGAAGTTTCACAAGTATAGCAAACACATTTCATGAAGGAGTTAATATAGCCTCTACACATTGCACAATATATTAAATATGTCAAACAGGATGGAGAGAATGCAATGACAGGGATGTCATTCAAATCAAGACTATGTAAAGAGCTAACAATCTATATCTGCTATTTTTAGAACCAAAGTTCTTAGGATAATTTACAATAACAAAATGTGTTATTGTGTTGAAATATATATAAAATGTATATGAATTCTGAGTTTCTGAGACATTATTGACCTATAAGGGGTAGTGTCTACAGCATGTTGTTAGAAATGAAAGGCTGTTTTTAACTGAAGGAAATGCATTTATAAAACATTGCAGGACTACATTCTTTTACTACACATAAAAACTAAACGGAGGTACTATAATACCAGCAGCCTTACTTAAGTTGCATCTAAGAAGTCACATCTCCACTTCACCATTGTTTCTTGTTTAGGTTAGGTAATGTTCAAAATGAACTCCTAATACATTTTTCTTTGCTTACATTTTTGCACTGCTTCGCATTACTTTTACGATATTTCCAGAAAGTTGATTAGGAGAAAATGATTTTGTGCCGTTTTGCGTCACTTTTATGACGCAAACACGGCGCAAAATCTTAGTAAATCTCCCCCCTAGAATACAAAGGATTGAACGTGACAAGTGTTATCTCTGAGTGCACTTATACTTTGCTTCTGGTGCAAATAAAGACAAGACAGAAGTCCTAAATATTACTTTCAAACTCTATACCTTTATCATGCATGTTAAGATTACGTTGAGTAAACTCTACTTTCCTATGCTATGTACACTGTGATTATTCAGGGGCCTTGTTTGACCTTTTCTATCGCTGGGCAGAACTTTAAATGAAATGTTTTCCACACGCTCTCAACCATTTTACGAAAGGCTAAAATAAACCAGTTGTTCGTAAGATTCTCTTCCAACAGGACGCCCATGTGCGCACTGTAAAAGGCTGAATCTGTAAGCCAATAGAAATCAAAAGCGAAACCGGTCTAAAGTGCTGCATCGTACGGTAATTCCTTTATTATTGAAAAGCTGTTAAAATGGGAAAACCTCTGCTTCTGGGGAATGTGTGATGTTTTTATGCTTGCACGTAGTTCACGAACTGGTTTAGAATATACACCAGAATTATAAACTGAGGCTGCAAAACTTTGAATCGCCCTGTAGAAAGTGGGGAAATTGCTTTAAGGGATGCTGATGTGGAGACATGAATGCTGAAAGTAGCAGGTTCTTTTTAGGTTACTCTTGCTTGGTAATATGGAAGTTCAAATTGAAGCTAAATAATTCTCAACCATGGCGAGTCTTGCTTCTAGTCATTGCATATTTCCTTTCTTGCCCTAGGGCCCCCATGACTCACTGGCTGTACCACTGACCTTATTTAAACAGTGGGAGAGAAAACAGCGAGGGTAAGAAGAAAGGGGCAATGCCAGGGTTTGCGTGCATGCTGCAAAGTTTACAATATGAGATCACCAAACCTTCTGTAGAGTGTATGAGTTCTTTGAAGCTGCTACGTTCTTATAAGAAAAGGCAGTGGTTCGGGGGGGGGACATAAAAGGGCATTGAACCTGGCTCTGTCTGCAGGGGCCTCCCCAAACATTTTCCCTTCACCCCTCCTGTTTTTTGAATAACGTTTTTGTGGTCATTAGGACTCTATTCACTTTACCATTGCTAACCAGTGCTAATGCTCCCCTTTAAACATGGCCTACTCCTGATTGGCATGTTTAATTTATGTATAGGTTCCTAGTAAAGTGGTACTACATGTTCCCAGGACCTGTAAATTAATTTCTACTAGGGGGCCTAAAGCACTTATTGTGCCACCCACTTAAACAGCCCTTTAAAACATGTCTCAGGTCTGCCATTGCAGCCTGTGTGCAATTTACAACTGGCAATTGGACATGGCAAAATAAACTTTCTGCCAGGCCAAACCCTTCCTATTTAATACACATAAGTTACTCCTAGGGCAGGTCCTAAACAGCCATAGGGCAGTGTGCAGTGTATTGTTGCACATGTACTTTGAGTTTTATATGTCCCAGTAGTGAAACACTCTCATAGAATAACGCTGGGTTGCCTTATTACTTTAAATGAGTGCTAACATTTGATTGGGAACAAGTAGGAGAGTCATGTTTGGTCTCAAAATATTTGTAATTCAAAATCTTCTTCAATGGTAAAGTTGGATTTTAAGTCACAATTCTGATAATGCCACTTTTAGAAGTTGGCATGTTCTTGTCCTAATCATTTGGTGCCTTCATCCTGTATTCAGGATCTCATGACTGAACAGTTGGCAATCGGCCTTTGTGTATTCATCCCCGACAGTGAGTCAAAGGGGGTTAGGCGTTGGCAGGATGGGCCATCCTGCCAGGATAGGAAGGGCAGAACTGTTTCCTGCCCCACTTACATTTCAAAGGGCTGCCTCCAGCACCCTCACAAAGAACTTGACACCAGTCTTATGTCACCCTAGACTCCTGGGGGTAAGGAAATTCCAGAACTAGGTGTGGGGGGAGTTTAGAAGTTTCTACCACTTAAAAGGCTGGCATCAGGTATAAATATTGGATGCTCAGATCAACTCTTAGTTAACTCCTGAACCTGTGGAAGAATTCAGAAGTCTGCCTTGTCCTCAGAGGACTGCCCTGCTTCTTGAGGCCTGCCTTGGTTCACAGAGGACTTGTCTGCTTCTACCAGAGGACTGCCCTTCTGCTTGAGGCCTGCCTTGTTCTTCAGAAAACTGCCCTGCTACTTGAGCCTGCCTTGCTGTTTGAAGAAGAGAGGACTATTTCCTTGTTCCCAGGAAGACCTGAGTTACTTTAAATGTCAGTTTGCTGACCTGTTCTGAACTACAGGGACACAACAACCTGCAGAGGTATTTCTGCAACTGCCTAGCTGGCCAGCTGCAACATGACCTGTCTGTGCCCTGCTGGCCTCTGCTAAAGTGAGAGCCTGATCCTCAAGAGGTGCCTTCCCGGGTCCTGGACCCTTGATGTGTCAGCAGAGTTCACTCCATCGCAAGGAAAGCTGAATTCCTGAAGTATTAGGCTCTTTACAACAGGGAACGGGCCAGATTACACCAAGACTCTGCGGCCCATGACAAATGCCAATGTAGAGCTCCTGTGAACCTGAGTCCTGACACTACAGTGACGACTGGCAACATGAGATCTGCACTCTGCGCTTCAGCAATGACTGCCAACACGAAACACCAGTAATGACCGTCCACAACACCCGATCGGATCTTCGCACTAGAGCAATGACCATCCATGACTCTTTCCTCACTCCTCGCAGCCACCTCCCCCGCGAACTAAACTCTTTGCGTCGAACTGTAAAAAAGTAACTTTTTTAGTGGGACTAACTTGGTCCCTGTGACCAGCCCATGCTCCTTCATGGTCATCCAGAAATGGTGATTTGCCCCATGTCTGACATAGTCAGATGACCTTGAGTGGCACTTCACTTACCTAAATCTTTGAAATTGCATAGCTCCAGTTCAATTGACTGGATGTTTTTCGTTTTGTTCTCAAATTATTAACAACATTTTCTCAATTTTTCTAAATTGGTGTGGGATTTTTCTTATGTTTTGTTTGCACTTTGTTACTGGTTATATGCTGCATAAATACTTAACCCAGTGCCTCTAAGTTACACCAAGGTACCAGAGGGTTAAGCCCAGGTTAATTTAGTGACTTTTGTGATTCACTCTGACAACGATTGTGGTTGATGCTTGAGAAGGGTCTTTATCTCCCTCAATCAAAATTCCAATTTCTTTCAGAGGGGAACAGAACTGGCACACAAGTTGTTATGTAGAGAGTGCAAAGTATTTAAAATCATAGTGCTGTAGTTCAGGTGGGTGAGCCAACAAATTAACAGAGAGATCCAAGCCAGAGCTGAGCCAAGGGCTACCTTTGCCTTTAGGAGCCCATGCACAAGCCAATCCCATGAAAATATTTGACATTAAAAAAAAAGTATTTCTTTAGCATTCAGAAGTGTTTCACTTTAGTATATAGGATCACATCTTCATTGAGAAGTATTTATTAAGAGATTAAGAGTGAACGGTTTTAAATATGAACTGAGAATCATTCCTGTCCCTGTCCTGGTGACAATGCTATTAGTGAACTAAGAGGCAAGTTAGTTGTCATATGTACCCTGTATGTGACCTAGATTCTTATTATAGATGGATCAACATAGTACACTCATAAATCAACACACAAGACAGGTTATTGTACAGCCCACAGCCTGAGCTCACATATTTGATGGTGCTCTCATATACTATACTATACCGATTTGAATAAGAGCGCATAGCTACCTGAAGGCTTACTAGCACTGAATAAGTCGTAGTATGCACTAGCAGACTTAACCTAGAATAGAGGCTAATGTGTACATAGCCAGGTTTTAAGCATTTACCTAAAACAGGCCTCATTTGTTTCATTTCTCAAGTCTGCTGGCATTGAGTTCCAGAGCTTCGGGACAAGATATGAGAAGGATCTGCCACCCCATCTAGTCCTTTGGATTCGTGGGGCCTTTATGTAATAATAAAGAACAAGCATTGGCAATGCCAATAGGTTTGGCTGTAAAGGAAAGTTGTATGGTAATAACACGCATTGAAAGTATGTAGCATGGGAATGGATACATATTTGAGTGGAAGCAAATAACAGTAAAATAATATTGGTGTAGGTTAAAATATCAGGTTACAGCTGCACTATCAAGCCCAATCTAAAAATCCAAGTAGGTGAATGTCTGCCCTCCTCCCATCTGTGCATTTGCCAGAGAAGAAATACACAATAATTATGTAGTTATCAAAAATACTTTGATAGCATTACAATGTCATGTGTGTGGCCCTGAATGATCAAGCCCAGGCATCTGGATAAATAAACAAAATGATCACAGCTGTGTTGCAGGCAAGCACTTATTTTGTGGAAGCACTCAACTTCTCCCTTATCAAAACATGCACTACCGGCTCCCAACATTTTGGCGGATTCAATGTCTCTCTTTTGATAATTATCACATAATTGTCTGGCAACAGCTGTAGTGTCAAGCCAGACCATAGAAAGGTGGCTTGATGAAGTAAGGTAATTGCCTAGGATCACAAAACTACTAGGTCAATCAGGGAACCCAGGATTGCTCCCAGTTTTTCCAGCTTCACACTGTGCAATTCAGCCACTAGATAGGTATCTCTTTCTGACAAAAAGGTTAATGTTTGATCCTTAATTCTTGGAGTATGAGATTTGAGCGTGGGTGACAGACCAAATCCACATTTTATTTTTGGCAGTTTGATATAGCGTAAACCTTGCCCATGGCACAATAGCGTTTCACAAGAGACACAGACTATGTTACCTTTTTTTATCAGCACTGGGAGATTTACAGGGATTTGCAGGATGCTGTGCCAAAGCCAGGAATCAAACCTGGTTCCCCATGTGCATGATTGCCAGCTGTAGCCACTAGGCCACATCACCTCGTGTAAAAGCTTGGCTTGTTTTGGTCTCAAGGCTCAGCAAGGACATCCAGGTGAGCAAGAGACAGGTATCCGGCTTGAGTCTGGCTCAAGGTTTCAGTGGCTAACCCACCTACACTCCATAGTTAGTAAAGGAAACCAATAACAGTGGTGCAGGAGAAATAGGAGAGAGACTGCAGTGTACAGTGCATGAGAAAAGGCCAGTCGAACAGGAGAAATACAGAGGAAGAAGGACAGCATGAAGGCTGATGTTTAGAGCACACAAGCACTCTGTACCAGTCACACATTTGATGGGAAGTGAGCATTGTGGGGTAAGAGGTAGAAGGTAAGAGCTCATAGCAACATCCAAAACAGTTGCCCAATGATATCTAAGTGATAGAGGCAACATAAGATCCAGTGTGGCACACTCAGGAACTACTTTGTAGTTGGATGTGCTCCTTGTGAAAATGCAGAATAATGGCACTCATATTGAAGTTAGCCAATGGATGAAGTTGGATGTCCTATTGACCCATGTTGTGTGCTGTCACTGACGGAACAAAAATGGGAATGACACATGAACAGACCTATTTATGAACACTGCTGGCTGAAAGCCTGAATTAGTATGTATATCATATGTATATGGTTAGTAAAATCAAAAGGTCTTAGCCAACAATAGACCTAAAAAGTGAAGGCAAACACAGAAAGAGTGAACAGAATACATACAAAATGCAAAACAGGACTTGAGTGAGCTTTGAAAATCAGGTAGTGCAGAATGTTGTGCGGGTCTGGCTCCCTTAAAGCAATACCTTTTAAATATTCCAATAATCGCTAATTTCAAAACGATCTAATATACATCTGTATGCACATACCGGACCTATTAACTTAAAAGCTCAAACAGCAGCATAGCAGCAACCTACGAAACACTCGTATCGAAGAGAAAATCAAGACCCATGCACTTGATGTGAACATGTAAGAAGAACTCTACCTTTTTTAAATGGTATCCAACTGGCACACGTCTCATAGAAGACCTCTAGGGATGCATTAGTGCCCATTGGAAAATGGATTGCTGTAAGGGCGACACTCAAAGGGTACACAGAACCAGTGGCATAACGCAAAATGGTGCCCCCGCCCCCCTGCAGAATGCCATGAGGATCTCCTGTGTCTCTCAGATTGCACAGATATTTACTAGTCTTGGGCTCAATGGGGGACCCCTCCGCCGCAGGGGCCTGCATCACACCCCTCCCATTGACTTGGAGTACCTTTTGATGAGCCTCTGTTAAATGAACAAGGTTGCTTTTCTGTTTTTTTCTGCTCTGGAAAGCAGATTGGCTTTCCCTAGTGTTTAAATGTTTCTTATTACATGTTATTGAACACATTCTGCCAGGCATGCACTAGCATGGCGTAAGGACTGAGCGGGCCCCCTCCAAAACAAGGATAGCTTGGGGGCCCCAACGCACCACATGGACTGCAGGGTCCTCCGTTACGCCCCTGCTCAGATCTAAGATGTTTCCAGAGATATAGGCACACCAAGGACATCATGAATATTATGGTATGTGACAGCTCGACACATATAACTCTGAAAAACATGCCAAATGCCATGTCAGCTGAGATCAAGCATTTAGGAATACTCTGATTCTGTGCCACTTTATCCTTCAAAGAGAGTCCCCAACGACACCAGGGGAAACAGCAAAACACCAGAAGCGCTCAGATATTTCTACCAAGATTTTCTCACACTTTGCTCCATCGTAAAGTGATGCAAAGCAATGTGAAGCAATGCATTAGTATTTCGTTTCCTGTGCAAACAAATATGTATTTTGCACTGGAAAGGTGCATTTTTTTCAGGATAAAAAGCGCTTTGCACTGCTTTACATCAACAGCAGCGAACACCCATCGTTTTGATGCAAAGCCTGATCGACTAGGATAGGCAGAGCGGGCTTTGTGTTAAAAGCACCTCCTTGAAGCAGGCGCTAATAAAGTGATATGTTTTCATTTCTCAAAAGCACCCACACACATTCTGTGTGCAGCACACATCCTTCTAGGTTTGTCTATGTGTAGGCATTTCCATTGGAAGGGTATGTATCCAGCACAAATCCTATGCTAGATATTGACATTCACATTTGCTAAGCTGTGCATTGCACAATGCAGACTTGGAAGACAGCAACAGCTGACCAACCTCAATAGGTATGATCTGCACTGTGTTTTCCGCCTTACACAACACAGCACAGCAAATTTAGTTGCTGCGCTGTACTGCATTAAAAATTAGTTAGTCAGCCGCTGAGAGCGAAGGAAGTGCTTACAAATCAAACTCAGAGGTCTTAACTCTCCATGCAAACATGTCCACCTACTGATATAACTTGTCAGGTTCGTAATCAAGTGATTATTAGAGAACTCTTTCTTTTGCTAGCATTATTTCTTTGAAAGGTAAGATGTAATTTGCTGATATACTACAATCTAAAGACAAAACAAAGAAGAAGTGGAGAGGCTACTCAAGTAACCTAAATACGACTCAGCTACAGTGTGGCTGAGCGCAGTTCCCGCCCCTAACGCTTCTAATGACAGCCTAGATTGAACAGATTTAGGTTCAAAAGAAGACTATTTGAAAACAGCCTTGCCTGCATCAGTGAATGCTAGAAGAGCTGAGCCATGTGTCATTGTGCACCTAGAAACTGGCAATGACCAAAGTCTCGGTGCACCGTGTTTGCTTTCTTTAAAGTCGACAAGTGTTGGAAGCGTGACCCAAATCTCTGCCAAGTCTTCATAATCCACTCAGAGAACATCTACAGATCATCAAGAGGAGTCTGCAGCCGAGATCTACCTGTTTCATCTTCTTTTTCTTTAAACTCTGAACATATCACCCACAATGTCTGCTGTGAAAACTCAGATAAAATATTGATTAGTTCTAGCTTAGTACAGGGGGATTATAGAAAAGATCATAGGCGTGGATGCCATATGCCCTCCATAGAAAAGCAGACTTGACATGCAGGGGAAGACAGCTATCCAAATAAGATTACACAGTTTATCCATTGTATTTAGGGCTCGATGCAGAAAGACATTATTAGTGCAGAAGCTGCAGGAGAAGCCCTAAACGCTTAATTTGCTGATCTGCCTGTGCGATTTCAATAGCAAAAACCTTGCAGGTGGACGTCAAATTCTCTGTGACTCATATTAATGTCCAGGTGAAAGATGTTCAGGGGGTTGCACAAAGTCATGTGATAGAGGTAAAGGCTACATAGCGAAGGAATGAATTGCACATGTTTAGTATGTAACAGCTTCAAAATGTATTAGGAACAAATAATATTCATGTATTAAGAGATTCAGAAAACCCACAAAAAATGTCCACCCTGAAATCTAATGATGTACAGCTGTTAAAGAAACATGTATGGGACTTCTAGCAAGCTACAGGTTTAGACAATGATATCCATCACATTCCCCATGAACCATCTTTGGAATCACGTAAAGGTCCAACTAAACCACGGAAGAAATTGGCTAACTTCCTTTCTTATACTGTTGTGCAAAGGCTATCTAGCCTCCAAAAGCCGATTCAGCACATTAACACTATCCTAATTCAGCACAGTATCAACTACACATGTTGTGTTGCCATCCCAGTGATCCCCTAGTCCAGTTAATGACTATTTTTCCTTTTGGGTTTACTGTCAGGGTCTGCTTATTTATGTAATTCGGTTCACCCACACCTGAAGGCCATAGCCTAACACGTTCTTAATCCAGGGTAGTAGCATGAACATGGTCTAACTTTATTGCATTATATGTGATCCTTTCCCATCAGAGAAATGGCTGATCAAACATTTGATTCAAACTGTAATGTTGACTTTGACTGTTTGCTCCAACCATGTGAATACCTACATGTACCGAAAGAATTATCTGCTAATACTTTTCACTAGATGAGAGTAAATGGGATTTAAAGAGCTATGATATGTGAGTGAAGAACACAAGTGCCAAGGACAGTACTTGGTCTGATTTTATAATGTTAGTGTGAAATGCTGAAACCGTGCGACATAAATGCACACCTGGGTCATAGATGCAGACAATAATATTGCAGCCATGCCCACATGTCGTGACGAAAAGTGGCTGTGGTAAAAAGGCAGGTATGTGCGGGTAAAGCACCATTGGAGTCCATCACCTGAAACACTGCCTGCACCTCACCCATAACTGGATGTTCAGCACCTACCGGAAGCTCAACCCCTCCAAAACAGAATTATTTGTATTAGCCAAGAATAACAAGCAGTCCAAACGTGCCGTCAATGATATGACTCTGAATGCAAAGAATGCGTTCAAATCCCAGCTTTTACTAAATGGCAAGTCACTCCAAATTCACACTCGAGAAGTACATCATCAAAAAACAAAAAAACAAAGGCAGCCTGATACCATATCGGTCTAATAAAGAAAGTGAAACAATCTTTTGAGCAGGTGACTTCAAAACCGCTGCTCAAGCCTTTGTTCTCTTGTGTAAAAACAACATGTGCCCCACCAAAATTTAAGACTCTATTTCCCAAATTACAATGTACTCACACGAAGCTGTCCTAGAATCAATAATGTTTGGTGTTAACTTTTATCCCTCATTACATTTTGCAGAAAGGAATTACAAAATTGACCCTCAGATGTCCCTAACCTGCCTGCTAGGGGAGATATGGTTTCACCCAGGCTCCAGGCATTTCTTCCTAAGGATAACATGTTGACATCGTCAGACAGGCCAGCCACAGAAGTCTTGGGGAATTGCAAGCAATGTGCCATTTGACAAGTTCTACAGAGAGGCCCATCTTGTCTCGGAAATCATTGTATCATTGGAAGAAGCTTTTGGCAAAATATGTCTTTCTTGGTCATAGGTGTTCTTAAATTACACGAGAACTGAATTTTGTTCACTCAAAATGCGCATTTCAATAGAAAATGAACTGGAGACAGGTCCTGAAGGGCCAGATGTTAAAAAATTTAGCAAGCCTGGCTGTAACTGTTGGCCATAGGTCACTTAGAGATCTTCCCAGTATGCTGGTGTCTTTCCCTGTCAGGTGGTGGTAGAGGTCCAGTTCATGGTGTGTTTCGTGAATACCCCGAAAAAATATTATTTCGAAACATTAAAAAAATAATGTAGTACATTAGAAGTAAAATCACATCTACTAAGTTGCAATTGGAAAATAAAAAAGAAAAATATAAAAGGATACAAATAAAAAGGAATAAAAGGGAAGCTGGTAATCACAATGTTCGGCAAGCTGAATAATGAAAAAAGTTTCAAAATACAAACTAAACACTGAAAAACAAGCATTAGGGGGCGTGGTCTTGCCAGCAGCAGGATGGCTGCACGCTAAGCGAGCTCCGCCGGCTGAGGCAGTGAGATCCAACACCATCCGTCTCCAGAGGGGGGCCGCCGCTAACCAACTGGCAGCCCCTTACTCATAAACACCCCTGCGAGGGCCCCGCCGAGCTCGTCGCTCCAGAGGGCCGAGATTGCTCAGGGCGCAAGACAGGCTGGCCTAACAAATGCTGCATTGGGCCCGTACTGCTGCATCGGCCCCTCGTGAGAACTGCGAGACCTCGCTCTGGGCAAGGCCTGAGCTGCACCGATCTGCAGGGCTCAGACACCGGGCCGTGCTGTATCCAGCTTGCCGGCGATCCCGGCATCACCCGCTGCCCGCACCGTGGACACCACTGCCGCCGGGTGGAGCGGACGACTCAGCTCCCCGGCGGCGCGACCTAGCTGAGAGCCCTGCCCCATGAGCTCCTTTGGCGCTTGAATGAGTTCCCTCTATGAACTGTTTCGATCTACCTATTCTGGATAATTGATGAATACACTTGAAAAGTACCCTTCTATGTTGAATTTTTTTCATCTTTGATAGTATATTGCAAATTAATTTTTCAGATGTTCTGAGCAACAAGATGAAGACGTGTTGGCTAAACCTGTTTTACATCATTGTTAATTGTTTTGCAGGGAACTTGAATTTTTAGCACGTTTCCAGATATATGTGTTATGCTCTTATATGTGGTATGAGTGAGGATGTTTGAGTATGAAATTGTATGCATGTTGCGAGTGGTGGATGAGAAATGGGATCTGCTTTTTTTATAATTTCTAGGATACGATATTTATTTGTGATACGTCAATTTATCTAAGAAAAATAAATTAATGTCTAAATCAACTTCTCTGGTGTGAAGAACTTGGTCATTTGGGTTTAGCCAGAGTGGTCAATAAACAATTGACGCATAGCATATCTTAATTACATAGGTAGAGAATTTTGTTCGTTTATTTTTTCTCCATGAGCTCCTTTCACCCACGAACGGCGACTTTCATCCCCGAGAGCTACACATCCACAGCGGAGGAAAACAGCGTGTACAATGATGCTTCCACAACTCATGGCTCTACAACGCGGTCGTTACAACGACTGCGTTGTTACCACGTGTGCCATTACATTGCAAGTCATAACAACGACTTGCTGTAGGGTGCGTGCAACACCAGGGAATCTGTTGAATTTTAAATCCAACACCTTCCCTGCTGTTGCACAAACTGGAGTAGGAATAGTAATTAATACTATTCCTAAGTCCAGCGCGCCGTCTATAGCAAGTCGTTGTTACCACTTGCAATGTAATGGCACACGTGGTAAAAACACGGTCGTGTAACGACCGTATGGTAAAGCCATGCATGGAGAATGTATGCGTAGTAACGTCATACATTCACAGCCGAGGCTGCGACGCGGTGCTGGAAGCGCCTTCATATACAAGTAAGGCCGCGGCGTGTGGGGACTGCTGCACTCTTTTGAATTCACCCGCCCGGGGCCCAGGCTCCCTGCTCACACCGAACGCGGGCCACGGCGGTCGCAACGCCCCGGCCTGCAGAGGCTCTGTCCTTGAGCTCTGCGTACCAGGCTGGTACTTCTACATCGCTAGGCCACACGGCTGGTCTGCTACCACGGCCGTTCATGGGCAATCAGAGGCCAGTGGCCCTCAGTTCTGGAACCGGTGATTCTGCGTTCACCCCCCCCCCACACGCCCGCCTACGAACAGCCTGGATTGACTCGGAGGCTCTGTTCTCCTCCAGACCTCCTCTTTTTGCAACACCTTGCCTGCTGGAGCCTGACGTGCTGGCACTCCCCCCTGCTTGGCTCTTCAGATCGCGACCTGGCCTGAACCAACGCGGGCCTCCACATGCCTGCCAGGACCCGAATAGACACTCAGTGCACCTCTGGCAGTGTCCTCAGGTGGCCCTTCACTGCAAAGGCCCACCTGCTATCCTCTTCGCATCCCAGGCCACTAGCACGAGTAAGACGAACACCACCATTTGAGCGGCCCACGCTCGCTGCGCCCCAGGATAATCAGGAGGGACCACTCTGGGTCCCACCGGGTACTAAGTGCCAGACCTCCCCCGGCACCTCAATACTCCATCAACCTCTGCCTGGCCTCTCTTCACTCGCATACCCTGCTGCCCCAGCACACATACAATGGGTAAAGCCGACGCTAAGCAACCAAAGCCCACATTTACTGGTCAGGGGACAGGTAGAGGCGGCGAGTTGCCCCCTGACACCGGCGAACAATCCACTCAGACAGACCATCCTGAGGAGCAAGACGACAGTCTTCGTACCATACTGCTTGATGTCAAATCCAGCTTAAAGTCAATCGACTCCAAGATTGATCACCTAACGTCATGCCTTGATCAGTTCAAGCAGCAGGTCAACTCTCATGACGCCCGCATCACTCATTTCGAGACCAGGGTCTCCGAGGGCGACGACGTTGGTGCTGAAAATCAGCAGCGACTCCTCAAGATGGACAAGGTCCTCGAAATTATATGCGCCAAGAATGAAGATCTCAAATCGCGCTCCCAGAGGAACAACATACGCGTTATTGGCGTTCCAGAGTCTACAGCAAAAGGGAAAATGGAGGACTATCTCGAATCCCTTCCACGCGAGCTCTTCAGCTCTGTCCTGTCCGAACACTTCATCATTGAATGGGCGCATAGATTCCTTGGCCTGCAACCCCCTCCTGGGGCTCCTGCAAGACCCATAATTGCCCATCTGTTAAATTATCAGGACCGAGACTCCATCCTCCGAAGGGCCAGAGAAATGGGTGAGGTCAGGCACCCTGGTCAGGCTCAGGAATCAACAAAAACCCAACTGAGCTGCAAGGAATTCTCAACCTTCTTCACAGACAAAGCCAACTCCCTAGAAAGGGAACTCAAGATGGCAGCTGACAACCTCTCTAGCCCATTATCTTCACAGAATAAGGTTACCATGCACACCGCTCAAGCTATGACGAAAAATAAAGCACAATGGTCGACCTTCAAGCTACATGACCAGAATACCATTGCCAAAACTCTATCAGATATCAAACCAAATAACCACTACAATGACCCCCTCCCCTCAAAATGCTTGAAAAGAATCAACCACATCATCGTCCCCATGTGGACAACAATAATCAATGCCTCACTGTCTCAAGGCACCTTACCAGATTGCCTAAAAGCAGGTCAAGTCCTACCCATCATTAAAAAACCTACAGGGGACCCGGCAGACCCAAACAACTTTCGCCCAGTGACCAATATTCCACTACTAGCCAAACTACTTGAAAAATGGGTGCAACAACAACTGAGCCACCACATCACTAATTTCAGTCTGTTGGACGACTGCCAATCTGGGTTCATCCCAGGCCACAGTACGGAAATAGCAATCTTACATATAGTGGATGATGCACTACAGGCTCTGGATCATAATGAAACATGGCTACTAGTTCTTCTTGACCTGTCTTCTGCATTTGACACGGTAAATCATGAAAAATTACTAGCCCGGCCTGAAGACAGGATGGGATTATCTGGAAATGTACTGAAATGGTTTAAATCCTTCCTACAGAACAGAACACAAAGATTCTTGGTCAACCAGGCGCTATTCCCGCCGTGCCCAAATTCGATTGGAGTTCCACAAGGATCAACATTATCTCCATCACTATTCAACCTATATGTCGAACCCCTTACAGAAATTCTCCGGCACGCCAACATCTCGTATCACATGTACGCAGATGACACTCAGATCTACATCAAGATCTCGTCGCTGGAGGAGATCAAGACTATGAATGAGGCCTTAAAAGTGTCATTACATTGGTTAACTAGTAATCATCTGAAATTAAATGCGCAAAAAAAGGAATTGCTATTAATAGCCCCTCCAAAAAGCTCCGCAGATGTGAAGGAGTGGACCAAACTGATCGCGGCACTAAACTGCACCCCTATCCTAGTTGACTCGACCAAATCACTAGGAATCACACTTGATAAGAACCTAGACATGCAAGCCCACATCAAATCAATGGCGAAAAGTGCCAGTTTTCACCTGAACTACCTTAGAAAAGTGAAAACACTCATTACTACGTCAGACCTCAAACTGGCAGTTCAGTCCTTAGTCATATCAAGGATTGAATATGGCTGTACAACATTAACAGGTCTACCTAAAATATCCACAGCACCACGAAAAGCCTGTCTCAATGCGGCCGCAAGACTCATTACAGGTTCAACAAAATATGACCACATTTCCCCACACTTGAAGGCATTAAACTGGCTACCATATGAAGCCAGAATTCAACTTAAACTGGCATGTATTACACACAAAGTGCTCCACTATAAAACGCCAATGTACTTAGCCCAGAAAATTGAGTTATCCGGTGGAGGCAGACCATCCCGGAGTGCCAGAGACCTGTTGTTGAAACCTCCCATCTTTCAGAAGAAGAAAATGTATGACAGAGCATTCTCCGGAGCTGCCCCCAGAATCTGGAACTCACTCCCCCCAAACATTAGAAAAATTCCTAACACATCAACCTTCAAGAGGGAAGCAAAGATCTTCCTAATGAGCACATTCCTACTCTAAACAACGATTGATCATCATCTGCATCGTGGTCAATTGCTAGGCGCTGCATAGTCCTGTCAGATATGGATGCATCCTACTCAAGAAAGATCACAGAGACACCAAAACAACCCTCACCAATGATCGAAGAGATGTGCCGATTAGATCTGATATAGGTGTTTACCTTAACAGGACACTAATGTATGTAAGGATAAACTCACCAGTTAGCTACGAAGGCACTTTAGGCTGTTCATTACTACAATTAATGGATCCTACACGTGATATTGTTGTAACAGATACGAAAGGTACACATCGGAACCATATGTATAATACTACTGTTATACCTGTTATACTCCAAACTGATCCTAATCTTGTTATTGTTATTGTTGAAACTGATACGAAACTGATACGAAAGGTACGCATCGGAAACATATGTATATTATTACTGCTATACCTGTTGTACTCTAAACAGTTTACAACATGTAACTGTGAAGCGCTCTGATACCCATGGGTCATGTTCGCGCTATATAAAACTCAATAAATAAATAAAAATGGTAACGTACTGTCCCTTCTACCCAGACTTCACCTTATCCGTCCAATCAGCCCGCAGGGACTTTCTCCCTGCCAAACGCATACTCCAGCAGTTGCACATAACGTATGCACTAATGTGCCCTGCAAAGCTCCGCATCGACTCAGGTGAAAACCCTAAATTTTTCACAGACCCAAAGGCTGCCCTAACATTCACCAAACAACTGGAGAAGTCCCTCGCGCGGAGTCACCGTGCTGTGCCCGAGGATGGCCGTACCAGTGACAATGATTGACCTTTGTAAGCTCTGATCCCATTTTATACAGGTACTTTGCCTTCAAGCTAAGACTCTGCCTAACCGCATTTCAAGTCCCTAACTATGCCTATTGCTGCCTTATGTACCTCAATCATAACTCCCCTCTGCAACTTCCAAAGTTCGGCCACCCTGACTTACTGGCATGGGGGCAACTTTCTGAGCCCTCGCCCCCCGCAGGGATAATTCCCAGATCTGTTCAATTCTCTCCAAGTTGGGGAACCGTGGGTGGGGGTGTTAGTTTTGAAATGCCGTCCCTACCATATATACTCTCTGTATTATATTATGTTAGCATTATGTGGCTAAATGCATGCCAGTCGCATTCGCGTTATGCAACCCACTGAGTTATCCTTGTAATGTGCAGGCTTTAGTTAGCGAATGTGACTCCATTTTCTTTTTCGTTACCCTTATTAGACCGTTCAGACTGTGCCCGAGTTAGGCCTCATCATTATTATTATTTTCGCTTGCGTCAGCAGAATACTGTATTCCGTTATTATTTCTTCTCTTCGCTCAAGGCTGTTTCTCAATGCTAATGAATAGGCCATTCGGCCCTTGTATGTTCGTCCGATTGTGTAGTTTCTGCTCCCACGTTAGGAGATGCTGAGACCCAGCACTGTGGCCTTGGATCCCTGATAACATGTAACCATCTGGCAGGTGTGAGCTCATCCTACTGTGCCTCCTTTGTTCGTGATAAGCCCAGGCTGGTAGTTTTCCATGGTGGGCGGGGTTGCAGACTGCTGGGGAAGAATGACTACTCACTGTAGACTGTTGGGGGGCCAGTCCCTCGACAAACGCCTTAGGGTGCAGGTCATGACGGACTCCTCTGCAGAGCATAACCAATAAACATGTAAGTGCATATTCTCTACTGTCTGACCGACTCTTCATTCTTGGGAAGGCCTAGCAGGTGGTTGTGAGAAAACCCGGGTGGCCCTAGAGGGCCACTTCCTTCAGTTGGTGCCCGAACAGGGACCCCACAAGGTGACCCGACTCGCCCGTAATCGGGTTGCAGCATCGGGGGATGCGTTTGGTCGGTTGGGCGGATCGGAGATCCCCACACAAGACCGAGCTTGGTTCTCGCAGCTGCCCCACCCGGCTGATCGGGCGCCTCCTCGTCTAGTGGTCACCAGCCAGGGTCCTGAGAAGGCGTAACCTTGCAGTTGACCGTTTGGTCCGAACAGTCGGCAGTGGAGAATAGTTTGGCTCGACCTGTGTGCACCAGGTGAGTGATTTGATTCTTGGAAAAATGGCGCCATACTTGAACGGCACGAGCCTACGGGCTGTGTCTTGATACAGTCTCTGGACTGCTTTGTCTTGAACGGCACAAGCCTATGGGCTGTGTCTTGGTATGGTCTCTGGACCGCTTGCCTTGAACGGCACAAGCCGACGGGCTGTGTCTTGGTACGGTCTCCGGACCGCTTGTCTTGCACTTGGTGGGTCTGCGGACCCGTGGGAAAAGACACAGAGCGTTTGCGAGCGGTTTGCCGGATCACCTGGAAATTTGGCCCTCGCTCAAAAAGGTCCGGGACTGCCCGCGAACACTCTGCCAGACCAACTGGTAATTTGGTTAATATTTTAAAAGGTCTGGGGCAGGTGCCTGTCTTCTTGGATTTGAAACAGTCTTCGGACAGTAGGGAGTGATCTCTGGACCGTTTTGTTTGACTTTGTGGCTACCGTTCATTATTTTGTCTTGTCTTTGTTTGTCGATTGTTGGTGTTACACTTGTCCGGCAGGGACAGTACTTATGTCTTATATTAAGATGCCTTGTTTCAGTAAATTAGGGTGTTTTGGATGTCGATGTTGTTCTACTGATGCTCGATTGGAAGAGAGCCAGCCCGCACCTCCGGAGGGTACCCCAAATTTTGATATGTATGTTAAACATGGTATTGGCCCTGTTATGTTCAGTACGTTGTGGCATAAATATACGAAGGATAATGCTGAGTTGCGGTGGCCGCTCACCGGCTCATTTGATGAACAGAAATTGAACAACTTGCAGGACAAGTTGTTTGCTAGGAAGGAGCAGGCAGTCGATGTTTGATTCTTTGAGAGTATGGCAGAAGGAAGCAAAGCAGTGATGTATGAGGGCAGAGAAAGAGGCACGGAGGAAACAGACGCAAACGATTACACAGAAGGCAGTAGCCTATGAAAGAGGGAAGGTAGAGAAGGGTATAGAGTGTGCAGATAGGAAGTTTTGGTTACAGACGGATAAGTGCTATGTGGCTAGAGAAGAAGGAGATGAGTTTGTTGATTAGCTGTTGGATTCTCGTCCTCCTCCTCCTTACGCCCCCGAACGGATATACCTGGTAGTTCCGACCTCCCAGTCCCCGGCCCCCGGTGCAGCCTTCTCTAGCCCTCCCTCTCCCAGTGTTACCGCTGCAACTATGACCCCTCTCACCTCCCTTCCATCTACACCGGTCACTGGGGCAGGCTCTATCATCTCCCCTGCCCAGTCTAGTGCATCTACTGATACCCCCCTGTATACCCCTACCACCCTTTCCCCCTACATGATGGTGCCTGTCTCTGCATCTGCCCCCTACCCCGTTAGTGAGACACACCAGGCACGGTTGAATGTTGAAACTCCTGCGCGTGGAATGCATGATGTGAACTGGGCGGCAGTGTGCGATCGAATGGACAAGGTGTTGGTGCATTCTGCAATGGGTGATAAGGAGAAACAAATGGTGGCAAATCAGTGGGCTCGACACTCGATCTATAGTGTGGAGGATGTGTGGAGTGCGATGAAAGACTACGAGCCGTTCGTACAACAGCATGCACTCAAACACATGTCAGCAATGCTGATAGAATTATGGGAACAGTGTTTTAACGGTGTTGCACCGCAAATAATATACAACATACGAGATAGGGTATATGCGGCCGTTATGGCCCCCAATGAAGTTTTTAGTAATATAACGACACTAGTGGGTTATTGAGGTAGGTTGCTCCAGAAAGTCCAGATAATGGGGACACAGCACCCCATGAGGGAAGTCCATCCCATTTACCACCCTGAAATACCAGAACAGCGCAATTCCACTAATAATGTGATTAGACAACGAGTTGAAGCTCGCTTTCAGGAGCAGTGGATTTATACTCCTTGGAAAAGGAGTGAGGTCTTATCCTTAAAGAGCCAGCTGCCGGACCCCCGGAAAAACCCTACAGCATACTATAAAGAATTGACGGAGGCGGCTACCTCCACCGTAATGAAGTTAGCTGACATAGTGTTGTTTTTCGGTCTACTGGTACCGGTGGACATATGGAGACATGTCCATACACAGGATCATGCATTAGAGTTGGGGGGAACATGGGACGAGATTAGGACTTGGGACAAGGAGCGCATGCCTGGAGACAAGCCTAAAGCGGAGCTTCTCGCTTTGCCAGGGTGTATTATCACCTACATGCACTCGCTTATTCCGCCAAAAAGGGTGGATTGGGACAAGTTGACTGAATGCCGTCAGAAGAAGGATGAAAGTGTGTCAGATTTCTTTACCAGGTTTAACGCCTTAGGGTGCAGGTCATGACGGACTCCTCTGCAGAGCATAACCAATAAACATGTAAGTGCATATTCTCTACTGTCTGACCGACTCTTTATTCTTGGGAAGGCCTAGCAGGTGGTTGTGAGAAAACCCGGGTGGCCCTAGAGGGCCACTTCCTTCAGTTGGTGCCCGAACAGGGACCCCACAAGGTGACCCGACTCGCCCGTAATCGGGTTGCAGCATCGGGGGGATGCGTTTGGTTGGTTGGGCGGATCGGGGATCCCCACACAAGACCGAGCTTGGTTCTCGCAGCTGCCCCACCCGGCTGATCGGGCGCCTCCTCGTCTAGTGGTCACCAGCCAGGGTCCTGAGAAGGCGTAACCTTGCAGTTGACCGTTTGGTCCGAACAGTCGGCAGTGGAGAATAGTTTGGCTCGACCTGTGTGCACCAGGTGAGTGATTTGATTCTTGGAAAAATGGCGCCATACTTGAACGGCACGAGCCTACGGGCTGTGTCTTGATACAGTCTCTGGACTGCTTTGTCTTGAACGGCACAAGCCTATGGGCTGTGTCTTGGTATGGTCTCTGGACCGCTTGCCTTGAACGGCACAAGCCGACGGGCTGTGTCTTGGTACGGTCTCCGGACCGCTTGTCTTGCACTTGGTGGGTCTGCGGACCCATGGGAAAAGACACAGAGCGTTTGCGAGCGGTTTGCCGGATCACCTGGAAATTTGGCCCTCGCTCAAAAAGGTCCGGGACTGCCCGCGAACACTCTGCCAGACCAACTGGTAATTTGGTTAATATTTTAAAAGGTCTGGGGCAGGTGCCTGTCTTCTTGGATTTGACACAGTCTTCGGACAGTAGGGAGTGGTCTCTGGACCGTTTTGTTTGACTTTGTGGCTACCGTTCATTATTTTGTCTTGTCTTTGTTTGTCGATTGTTGGTGTTACACTTGTCCGGCAGGGACAGTACTTATGTCTTATATTAAGATGCCTTGTTTCAGTAAATTAGGGTGTTTTGGATGTCGATGTTGTTCTACTGATGCTCGATTGGAAGAGAGCCAGCCCGCACCTCCGGAGGGTACCCCAAATTTTGATATGTATGTTAAACATGGTATTGGCCCTGTTATGTTCAGTACGTTGTGGCATAAATATACGAAGGATAATGCTGAGTTGCGGTGGCCGCTCACCGGCTCATTTGATGAACAGAAATTGAACTACTTGCAGGACAAGTTGTTTGCTAGGAGGAGCAGGCAGTCGATGTTTGATTCTTTGAGAGTATGGCAGAAGGAAGCAAAGCAGCGACGTATGAGGGCAGAGAAAGAGGCACGGAGGAAACAAACGCAAACGATTACACAGAAGGCAGTAGCCTATGAAAGAGGGAAGGTAGAGAAGGGTATAGAGTGTGCAGATAGGAAGTTTTGGTTACAGACGGATAAGTGCTATGTGGCTAGAGAAGAAGGAGATGAGTTTGTTGATTAGCTGTTGGATTCTCATCCTCCTCCTCCTTACGCCCCCGAACGGATATACCTGGTAGTTCCGACCTCCCAGTCCCCGGCCCCCGGTGCAGCCTTCTCTAGCCCTCCCTCTCCCAGTGTTACCGCTGCAACTATGACCCCTCTCGCCTCCCTTCCATCTACACCGGTCACTGGGGCAGGCTCTATCATCTCCCCTGCCCAGTCTAGTGCATCTACTGATACCCCCCTGTATACCCCTACCACCCTTTCCCCCTACATGATGGTGCCTGTCTCTGCATCTGCCCCCTACCCCGTTAGTGAGACACACCAGGCACGGTTGAATGTTGAAACTCCTGCGCGTGGAATGCATGATGTGAACTGGGCGGCAGTGTGCGATCGAATGGACAAGGTGTTGGTGCATTCTGCAATGGGTGATGAGGAGAAACAAATGGTGGCAAATCAGTGGGCTCGACACTCGATCTATAGTGTGGAGGATGTGTGGAGTGCGATGAAAGACTACGAGCCGTTCGTACAACAGCATGCACTCAAACACATGTCAGCAATGCTGATAGAATTATGGGAACAGTGTTTTAACGGTGTTGCACCGCAAATAATATACGACATACGAGATAGGGTATATGGGGCCGTTATGGCCCCCAATGAAGTTTTTAGTAATATAACGACACTAGTGGGTTATTGAGGTAGGTTGCTCCAGAAAGTCCAGATAATGGGGACACAGCACCCCATGAGGGAAGTCCATCCCATTTACCACCCTGAAATACCAGAACAGCGCAATTCCACTAATAATGTGATTAGACAACGAGTTGAAGCTCGCTTTCAGGAGCAGTGGATTTATACTCCTTGGAAAAGGAGTGAGGTCTTATCCTTAAAGAGCCAGCTGCCGGACCCCCGGAAAAACCCTACAGCATACTATAAAGAATTGACGGAGGCGGCTACCTCCACCGTAATGAAGTTAGCTGACATAGTGTTGTTTTTCGGTCTACTGGTACCGGTGGACATATGGAGACAGGTCCATACACAGGATCATGCATTAGAGTTGGGGGGAACATGGGACGAGATTAGGACTTGGGACAAGGAGCGCATGCCTGGAGACAAGCCTAAAGCGGAGCTTCTCGCTTTGCCAGGGTGTATTATCACCTACATGCACTCGCTTATTCCGCCAAAAAGGGTGGATTGGGACAAGTTGACTGAATGCCGTCAGAAGAAGGATGAAAGTGTGTCAGATTTCTTTACCAGGTTTGAAGGGGTATTTTTGGACTTTAGTGGACAGGACGTGTCACAGGAGGGTGGTGCTCGTTTGTTCATCAATAGATTTGTTACCAACTTACTTCCCAAGATTGCGACACGTTTGCAGGCCTCGGAAAGTACTTGGACGACATCATCCCCATCTGTGATATTGAGTATGGCACAATATTATGAGCATAGGGAGAACGAGGATAAGGAAAAGGCAGAGAAAAAGTCAAAGGATTTGAAGATGAGGGTATTACTGCAGCAGGTTGTGAGGGGCAACGGATGAGCTAGAGGTTCTGGTCCGACCCAACAGCGGTCTGGTAGAGGTGGCACGTCCAACGCACCCATTGGGCTCAATCAATGTGCATACTGCAAACAGGAGGGACACTGGCGAAACGAGTGCCCGGAATTGTTACAGAAGGACGGGGCCCCAATAGGTCGGGGGTTCAGAGGACGTGGGCGAGGTGCAGGGGGAAGGGGGGCACAGTTGGGAGATACGTCACACAACAGGCAAAGTGGAAATAATTTTGACGACCCCAGAGGCCGGCAGTACTATCATGACGATTATGACATGGACGAAGTGACGGAGTTATCTCATAGCTAGGACAGCTGAGGACAGAGTAAGGGACCAGTTCCTGTGCCCGTAGATCAGGATGGACCTTATGTCCTTGTTGGTTTGCAGGGTGCTGCTAAGAGATTTTTGGTCAATACAGGGGCTATATTTCCCGTTCACTGGTCCCGGGGGCAGCTCTGTCTGGCCACAATAATGTCGCAGTGGGTTTTTCAGGCGTGCCGGTCATTAGCCCCATCTCCAAGCCCCTTGCCTTGACGATTGGTCCCTTTACGGTCGATTCACCCTTTTTACTGACATTGAATTGTGGGGAAAATTTGTTGGGACTCGATTTGCTGAAGAAGTTGCATACGACTATTTCCTGTTCACCAGACGGTGTCTATATGACCATTGGCCTGCCAGTTGTTGGTGCTAAACAGTTCTTTGCGAACGATGCCCCCCTTCCAGCTGAATTTAAAAATGTGCCATGTACATTATGGGCTACGGGCGACACGGATGTGGGGCTGCTCCAAATACCGCCAGTTTCCATCCAGATCAAAGATAAGGCTCGATTACCACGTGGGCTCGATTACCACGTGTCCCCCAGTACAAGATATCCCAGGCAGGTGAGAAGGCCTTGTTGCAAATAATACAGAACTTGATTGAATCTGGTGTGTTTGAGGAGACTACGGCGAATATGTGTAATAGCCCTATTCTTCCTGTTCTTAAGAAAACCCCCTCGGATTCTCCTGATGCCCACCCTGATGTTTACCGCTTTGTGATTGACCTCCGGGAGGTGAACAAAATAGTCATTCCCCAATGCCAGTGGTCCCAGACATTACCGCACTTTTAACAATGATTCCCCCTTCAGCAAAGTTTTTCTCTGTCATTGACCTAAAGAATGCCTTTTTCAGCATCCCGATTCATAAAGATAGCCGCTATTTGTTCGGTTTCACAATAGCCGGTTGGGGCTTTAGATTCTGTCGTGCTCCACAAGGCTATATGGAAAGCCCTAGTATTTATAGCCAAGCATTAAAAAGTCAACTAGATTCTTTGGAGCTTCCCCCGGTAATGTGCTGTTGTAGTATGTTGACGACCTCCTTATTGCCTCTGACACTGAGGACGGTTGCAAAGACGCCACGGTTCAATTGTTGTTACACCTGGCGCATCATGGACACAAGGTGTCACTTTCCAAATTTCAGTACTGTCGACAGGAGGTCACCTATTTAGGTCACCTACTGTCGAAGGAGGGTCGCAGACTAACACCCGAGCGCAAAGCTGTCATCCCTAACATGTCTGTCCCTAGAACACAACGCGAGGTACTGCGTTCATAGGAATAACATTGTATTGTAGACAATGGATCCCTAATTACTCCCTACTAACAAAGCCCCTTCTTTCCCTGACCACGAAAGATGTGCATGAACCCCTGCCTTGGACACCTGCATGCTAGCAAGCCTTTGAGCAACTAAAAGCTGCGCTTTGCTCTGCTCCTGTATTGGGTACCCCGGACTACCAAAAGCCTTTTGTGCTCTACGTGCATGAGGTGGATGGCTGTGTGCTCTCTGTCTTAACACAGGGTTTTGGAGGTAAGTACAGACCCTGCGCTTATTTTTCTGCCATTCTGGATAACGTCGCCAGAGCGCTTCCGAGCTGTCTGAGAGCTGCCGCGGCAGTGGCAGTTCTATCAGACAATCGGCAGGGCTCGTCCTTGATACTACCCTCACAGTAATGGTACCTCATGCTGTGGATACACTATTGAACAAAACGAAGACACAGCACCTTACTAGTGCACGTCTGACTGGATACGAACTTACTTTGTTTGCTCCGCACATTACCATAAAACGATGTACCACTCTGAACCCAGCCACGTTACTACCCCTCCCTTTGTCAAGTAAAGATACAGACGTACACGATTGTGTATACGGAACGGAGGAAGAGACGCAGGGATGGGTAGACCTGACTGATGTTCCCCTATCTGAACACCAAGGGGAACTATATGTCGATGGCTCTTGTTTCAAGTTACCAGATGGTACCACCACTGCAGCCTATGCAATAACAACATTACATACTGTAGTTGAGACATCTCGTATCCCACACCAATCAGCCCAAGCTGCAGAGCTGGTGGCCCTCCTTCGGGCTTGTGAGTTGAGTGAGGGACTGGCTGTTAATATCTACACCGACAACCAGTACGCCTTTGGGGTGGCCCATAATTTTGGGCGCCTCTGGGCGGAGAGAAGATTTCTGACTTCGCATGGATTGCGGATTCATAATGGGCCACTGATACATAGGTTAGTATCTGCATTGACACTTCCCAGTAAGCTAGCAATAGTGAAATGTAGCGCTCATAAGGCTATTACAGACGATGTGGGGAGGGGCAATGCTTTCGCAGATCAAACATCCAAGGATACAGCTCAATCAAAAACGACACAGATGTTGGTGGCAGGCCCCGCTAGATGGGTTCCAGACAACAGAATGTTCGAAGACACATTAGAAAGCATCAGAGAAATTCAGAGTGAGGCGACTCTAGATGAATTGGCAATGTGGGAGGAGAGAACAGGTCGCCTGGATGAGGATGGGTGCTGGACTGACTTGTCAGGGAAGCAGCGGTGGTTACTGTCCAATTCCTATGTACTCCCTGTTGTAACAATGGCCCATGGCCCGGCGCACATTAGTGCCAAGGGAATATGTAAATTGCTGGACCCAGTGTGGCAGAATGATAATATCACCAAGGAAGCCACGCATCTAGTGAAGCGATGTATCATTTGCCTGTAACATATCCCCGGGAAAGGTACCCCTACACCTTATAATATAAATAATAATACAGACACTTATAGAGCGCAACAGCTACCTCAAACAGAGGTGTCCCGGCGCTGCTGGCAACTTTGCACCACCATCCTTCCCTTTCGAGGTTCTCCAGATGGATTTCATCGAAATGGAACGAGTTAATAACCTTAAGTATGTGTTAGTGGTGATCTGCGCTTTTAGTAAGTGGATCGAAGCCTACCCCACTAAAGAGAATACGGCCATGGCGACAGCAAAAGCACTCCTAAAGGAGTATTTCCCACGCTACGGATTGCCCTGGGTGATCTGGAGTGACAACGGCAGTCACTTTAATGCCAGAGTCATTGAGTTAGTGTGCACAGGTTTGCATATTAAACAGAAGTTCCACGCAGCAAATCACCCCCAGTCGGCAGGCTTAGTTGAAAAATACAATGGTACTCTCAAACTGAAGTTGGCAAAGATTCAGGAAAGCACAGGACTGCGATGGCCAGATGCATTACCCCTAGCTTTGTTATCCACCAGAGTAACAGCGCATTCTAGAACAGGGCTGTACCCCTACGAGGTGGTCTTTGGACGCCCTGCGAATGTTTGAGGGTGTCCCCAGACCAAAGCGCTTTTCCGAGATAGAATTTCCCTTGCTTGTAGACTATCTTTACAAATTATCTAAAGATCTTCGTTCTCTTCACCAACAGATACACGCCACGTTGCAGCCAGTACCAGAGGGGCCCGGGCATCAGATACAGCCCTGAGACTACGTCTTGGTCCGCAACTTCCAGCGGAAGAGCAGCTTGGAGCCGAGGTGGAAAGACCCAGTGATCGTGTTACTTGTCACTAGAACAGCAGTCAAGGTGGACGACAAGAAGCATTGGATACATGCTTCCCACGTAAAACGGGTGCCCCTACCGCTCCCGTACGACAGCTGGGTCAACAACGGCATCGGTGATCAGGAGTGTGAGAAGGTACCATGTTTCGTTCCTATCTCTGACGCCCGAGTGAGGTGGGCGCAGACAGACGAGGAAAGTGATGCAGTTCTGTCTGAGGTGATCCCACCAGAAGTAAGGGCTTCCTCGGATAACACAGTTCCTACCACACCGGAATCTGAGTCTCGATGCCCATCTGATCCTGACCTTTTGCCTCTCTTTGTTGATGAAACGGAGCCTGGAGCTACCAGGTACAATTTGAGGCCCCGGAAAAAGGGACGGTGCACCAGCCGAACAGTTTAGGAGTTAGGGAAGGACTTGAGCTTAGGCGCGGGTACTGTGCCTAAGGTGCCTGTATTAGGTAGGGGTGATTGATCTGGTGCACTGCCCGGACACTGGACAGGATAGTTGAGGGCATTGGCCCCGGAGGGAGGGTGCCCTATCCTGAAAGAAGAAGGATTTGTTTTGTCTGCAAGGGTTGCGATCGCGCAGCTCCTCTGTGGGAGTGCTTCACAGCACCATCGTTGATGAACGATAGAAGCCTGCCAGCGAGGCTTTGACAGACGCTGGGTGAATTGTGCCCCTGGTACTGTGGTTGCAATAAGTGGCTGTAGCTTGTGAATTTCCTTTTTCCCCTTCCTAAAACACAGATAGACTGTCCTTGAAGTTGTCCACATGTATCCTTTTGGTCGTCTCGTCCCTGACGAGGAGCAGCCCTTTGCGGCTCTGCGTCCTATTTCAAATGATCCTGTTTGGTCCTCTTGGTCCACTAAGAGTAAAGCAGTGTTTATTGCTATAATATTCCTTTCCCTGCTCATTGTATTTGGGGTTGTTTGGTACTTGGAGGAACAGCACCCTGTGCACGCTTTGATAGGGACAACACCGGTCTCAAACATACATTTGTTTGTCACTCTGGCCCCACATAAAGAGAGACATAGACAGACATATGTGCAGAATGCTTTTGTTCAGGTGCTACATCAGGTACACAGTACCATTAATTCTACAAATTGCTAGGTGTGTGGTCTACTTCCATCCGTTATGCATAAGAACGATCTGTTAGTCTCGTTGCCCCTGTCATACTTGGGTAGCTGTGAAGTGTGGTTCCAATTGCTCTCTATGGTATATATGCACTATTACGCTGATGCTATGAAAATGGTACAGGCTGATTACGAGGCAGTGTTGGAATACATAGTGGTACACCAGGGATATACCCCCGGACCAGATGGTAAGGAGGGTATGCACCCTGAGGCTTGTATGAATAAATTTGAGGCCTATGCAAACGTCACCTGGTTGCGAAATGAACTATTAGATTTCCAAGGATTTAATGTCACTGCCTACTTTAAAAGTTTCCAGGAACGCAATATTACAAAGGACAAAGCTATGCCTGTCCCTGTAATAAATTCAACAGCTATTTTCTGTGTTGAAGGAATAGGGAACATTTCGGTAGGACAGAGTCACTGCAACTACACTTACCGATTGAACACTACCAGCAGCCCACCTCTGCTCACACCTCCTAATGTATACTTCATCTGTGGGGAACAGGCTTACACGTGGCTTCCGATGTTATGTATCCTTTCTCTTGCCTCCCGTTTACATTGCACCGTCTGACTACCACAAGCATCATAAATTGCAGCGTAGGGATCTTCAGGTACACCAAGTTAGGAGGGTGCTTGATCCAGATGAGGTAGATCAGACAGATACCTCTTTGCAGCAATTCACTGACATAATGAAGGGCATTGTGGCATTCTGGGTTCCCATGTTCAATAGTCGTAATATTCGTCGCCTTGCCAGGGTAGTTGAGGGTGTTATCAACACAACTGCTGGTATCCTGACCAACATTACAGTTGAGCTCCAGGCCACAAGACTTGTTTCTCTCCAAAACCGGATGGTTTTAGACGTCATCCTGGCTGATAGGGGTGTGAATGCTGCAATACAGAAGTTGCACAAACTTGCCTCAGAAATTCATCAGGATAATGGCTCATGGTCCCTTACACAATGGCTCTGGACTCTAGTGACTACATGGGGGTGGAAGATATTACTTGTCCTGATAGCCATTGCAGGGGTTATTTTCACATGCTGTCTATGCATAAATTGTCTCCCAGCCTGCTGCACATATTGCATAAGCAAACTCACTCCCAGTGTTCCGTTGCCCCAACGTGACAATAAGTGCTCCCCCGTGATGATGCAGGAAATTCAGTCAATAATGTTAATAGACGAAGGCATAATTGAACATTAAGTACAATTTTTGATGTTTGCATTTGCTTTGTTTTCACCTTGACTAATGGATGGATAGACAATATCCCTCTCCTCCCCTAGAATTGTAAAGACCCTACCGGACAACAATAAAGCTTTTAGCCACACATGCTAAAAGGAGGGTCTGTTAGTTTTGAAATCCCGTCCCTACCATATATACTCTCTGTATTATATTATGTTAGCATTATGTGGCTAAATGCATGCCAGTCGCATTCGCGTTATGCAACCCACTGAGTTATCCTCGTAATGTGCAGGCTTTAGTTAGCGAATGTGACTCCATTTTTTTTTTCGTTACCCTTATTAGACTGTTCAGACTGTGCCCGAGTTAGGCCTCATCATTATTATTATTTTTGCTTGCCTCAGCAGAATACTGTATTCCGTCATTATTTCTTCTCTTCGCTCAATGCTGTTTCTCAATGCTAATGAATAGGCCATTCGGCCCTTGTATGTTCGTTCGATTGTGTAGTTTCTGCTCCCACGTTAGGAGATGCTGAGACCCAGCACTGTGGCCTTGGATCCCTGATAACATGTAACCATCTGGCAGGTGTGAGCTCATCCTACTGTGCCTCCTTTGTTCGTGATCAGCCCAGGCTGGTAGTTTTCCATGGTGGGCGGGGTTGCAGACTGCTGGGGAAGAATGACTACTCACAGTAGACTGTTGGGGGGCCAGTCCCTCGACAAACGCCTTAGGGTGCAGGTCATGACGGACTCCTCTGCAGAGCATAACCAATAAACATGTAAGTGCATATTCTCTACTGTCTGACCGACTCTTCATTCTTGGGAAGGCCTAGCAGGTGGTTGTGAGAAAACCTGGGTGGCCCTAGAGGGCCACTTCCTTCAGGGGGTGGTCTGAAGCTCAACCTAATTGGGGGGTTGGAGTGGGAGGAGGGGATGGGGGGTGTTACTCAAGGGGTTTGTACAAGACATCCTGACTACTGGGTTTCATTAAATTGTTATTTCTGTATTGTTACTAGCATGGTATTGACTGCATTCACTGGACAGCGCATCGTCCTTCTTGACACAGGGTATCCCGACATGACTACGGACAGCGGACACCCCATTATTTATCCACGCTCGACTGAACCATGACTGACGCGACCTTCCTGACTTGGAACATTAGAGGCATGAATGATCATCGCAAGGCGTGCCTCATACACGCATACCTTAGCAGGCAAAAAGTGGACATGTGTTTCCTTCAAGAAACCCACCTCCTCCCCGCCAATGCATCCAAATTGCGCTCGAGGTACTGGGGGGAAACATATTCAGCATTCTATTCTAACTACGCGCGTGGTGTCGCCATACTCTTTACAAAGGACCTCCCATGGCGCTCCACACAGACCTTCATAGACACCGAGGGAAGGTATGTGAAACTAGCAGGTACACTTTACAACCAGCCGGTGATTCTGGCACCACTCTACGGCCCAAACACCGACGACCCCAAATTCTACACCCAATTATGGAGTATAATATCCTCCATCGGCCCCCACCCACTGATATGGGGAGGCGATTTCAACATCGCACCCATGGGGACTCTAGATTGCTCGGGTGATCGCATACGTCACCCCCAGGCCACTGCTACCCTAAGCACCATCTCAGATGACAACTCGCTGCTCGATGCTTGGCGTCATACCCACCCAGACACACATGAGGGCACTTGCATGTCTAACACGCATGGCTCTTGGTCTCGTATTGACCTATGGCTCATTATCCGCGATGTCGCATCCTGGGCCATGTCCGTAGATCACCTGGCCTGCACCCTATCAGATCACGACCCGGTACGCTTGGGCTTGCGATTCCCACTTACCCTTCGCCGCATGTTTGCATGGCGCTTACCTCCCAACGCGCTCCGCGATGCTGCATTTCGAGAAGATATTCGGGGAGTCGTCGCTGAATTTTTCGAGCGTAACACCGGCTCAGTAGAATCACCCTCAACCCTCTGGGAGGCCTTTAAGGTCGTGATTCAGGGGGAATGCATTGCTAGGAAATCTTGGGTACTTAAATCCATCAGAGGAACCCTTGCGCGCCTGGAGGCAGACATTAAATTGCTTGGTCAGCGACAGGGCCATGACCCAAACCCTACTACTCTTGCTGACATCAGAACTAAACTATCTGAATACCACGCAGAAGCTGAAAGGGAAGTAGCATTCCTAGGCAAAGACTTTCAAGCCCAGAGATACGGGGAAGGCGACCGGCCCGGAAACACCCTTGCAAACCTATTGAGGAAACCGCATGCCTCCTCATACATTCAAATTTACAATTTAGAGGAGCACTGTATCTATACTTTTCTCAATTCACTAGACATTCATGATTAGTCAACAATACCTCAAAAATTGTGTAGTACTAATATTCAAGCACAATGACAGCAAGTGTCTTACCCTCCACTCAATTGGATGTTAACAGGAAAAATATGTACTAGTTACATAACACTCCAAATGTCGGATTGTTTTCCATCTTCTTTATTTTTTCTTTTTTCAAAATGTATTCTGTTACAAAAAAGACAAATGTACGTTGTGAACAGCCTACGCGTTTCGTCCCTGTTCTCCTGGGACTTCTTCAGGGCTGTTTAAACATAAACAAATGTAACACAAACATTACATTTAAAAAACAACCAGACATAAAAGTTGGTGAGTTCCTCTACTACAACATCAAGAGAATTTCTTTTACAAAAATAAAATCATTATGTAGTTGACATACTCTATATACAAACATACAAAAAAAAACATTTTAAAAACACTTACATTTATACCCATTTTTCATAAATTCACATATAAAAATCAACAAAAACACAATTTACATATTTACACCAGTTTATAAACTCTTCATAACCTTTACATAAGCAACATAAGAGTTAAGACAATACCCTCAATCTCATTCCTGTTAGTTGATCTATCTACATTTTTCCTGTAACATAACACTTCAATTTTAAACCAATATTACTACCTAAGTGTAACTCTTATCCACTTGCTGTCTAATAATCCCCTCTCAATTATGCAGTCCTTTAATTTGGACTTCAATTTTTGACAGTTTGTATTTCGAGTTCCAAGTAAAATTGATGGATTCATGTTGTTATAACCAACACAGTCAAACGGTAGTGCTAGTTTCTATTCTTTAAATTTCCATTGATTGCTCAAGTTATTAATCATCGATATCATAATTGTATCTAGTTTGATTAACAGTAGTACCACCTGTTATCCACTCACAAAAAGTTCACCACAATTCAATACTGTCCATAAAATCTCCTGAAAGTAATCTGCATTGGCTTACCACTAATCCAAATTGCAGAAAGTCTTGTAAGCAATCAATTTATGCGAATCCAAGATCGGACCTTTATTATAGTGTTATAACCTAAATGGTAAAAAACATAGAGAAAAAAAGGGAACCTTTTAAATGCCCTACCAAACAAAAGTATCTAAGCAGCCCATTTCTAGACCCCAACCCATAAGGGCACCTATTAAATGCCAATTCTTACCTTCAGTGAGTCCCCTGTCACCTCTATAGTTGGTGAGTTCCTCTACTACACCACTGAATACAAAGCAGGTCTTACTGTTGTTAGTTCTATCAATAGAGGAGAACAAGAACCCATTACAGTCTTCTTTCATAAACAAGTTCTTCATAAAACCAAATTTATACTACAATTATACAACCAACACCATAATGAAATCTCACCTCCCCTACAGGTTCTGTGTTTATTAACCAGGTGAAGAGAGCATGTAACAATCCGCTTGGTACGAAGCTTCAAGACCGGCATCAATTACTACCGGCCCCTTTCTAATTTTTCAAACAAGTGGGCATGTGGTGCCCCCTAGAGTTCCTATCAAGGCCTGCATTTCATACAGATTCAAACAGGCAAATTTAATCAAGATGCTTATACAATTCACTAAACAGCGCTATATCTCATATGAGCAAGACCGAAGAGAAATTTAAACCAAACGCCGCTTACTGCAGTCATATTAAATACTCTCCCGTTCCCGCAGCGCAAGTGGAGGGCGGCATTACGTGTCGGCACACGGAACGAGAGAATATAGCTAAACATGCCAGATCCTAAGTCGTACACTCACCCCCCAGTACCCCAACTCAAAAAAATATACATGGAGGGCAACATAAACTTTATATCACTCAGCCAGCCTGATTTCAGAATTAGCACCGGTAGAGTGAAGCAAGTCTACCCACTCCCACCTAGCACTCTGTCATACCTGCTTCGTGTCGGCGTCCCTCATGAGTAGTGTCCAAAACAAACGGGAGCCGCCATTCCTCCATCTTTAAAAGTGCCTCCTCTCCTTCCAATTGGCGCAACATCACGCGACACTTTCAAAGACGGACTAAATCCCGGACAATAATTGTCGGCCAAATTGTAGTATGTCCTTATTGCCTCTTAAATATAGGTTTTTATATATTGAAAACAAAGCCCACTTCAAAATAGAGCCAAATCACAGTATTCTTGATCCATCTCAAGACATTTTCATTAATCATTGGAGTGGCCCAACTAAAGGATCATGGTTCCTACTTGAGCGCTATGCGATGGACGTCCCGCAACGAACCAAGCCTTTAGGCATGTATGTCGGCCATCTTGTGCTGCGTCCAAGTAAACTCGTCCAAAGGATATTTAATGAGCAACAAAATCCGGTTCGTGCTCAAACCTCCAAAAACAATCAAATGCCCCAATTGGGAGTGTCCACATTGAGGAGACATAGCACCCGCAAACACGAGATGCCGTATATATATATTAGAAGTTAATTCCAGCATGTCTAATCTTTAATATTACAAAATCCGAAACAGTCCCCCAAACCTCTGTGCACTTGTGAACCCATTCCATCAAAATATATTGTTGACTTAACAGGGAATGCATTCCCAAGAGCAGCGTTGTTAACTCCTCTATTCATCCCCAGAAACAGCATGTACACCAGTGTTTCACGAAAACATCATAAGACCACCATTCTACGAGTATTTCTTTAAGACACGTTTATATCTACAAATCCCGTGCCTCATTTACTATAAGCACCTTATCTTTCAACATTATTCGTTCCATCCCATTTCGACGGACCAACACGATCCAAGAACGAGATTTGCTTTTCTTATAATCTAGTTTTATCCAGAGGTAGCACCAAACACTACATTCAACACCCTATGTACCACCAATACAGTTTATGGTTGCAGGTATTTCATAAAGCCTCTAACCCAATCCAAAAGACCGGTCCAGAACATTTCAACGACGACGCATGCATTGCACGCCATATCGACACACCAGGAATTGATGCCCCACATTTATAATCTTAAAGAAAATGATGGAATTCATGTTCAACATTCAATCCTGATTCTACTGTACGCAAACGCGAAATCCAATTGGATTCCATTTGCCTCAGCGTCAACTCTCTGTTGCCTCCTCTCTCATTGGTTTTAACATCTATTCCATGGAACTTGAAGGGAGAGTCCTTCTTCCTATTGCAAACATGAGTTCATAAGAGATAAGATGAGTCATTGTTTTTAATAGCTCTCCAATGTTCCGCAATACTGTATCTCAATTCTCTAGTGGTTCTACCAATGTACGCCCCACCACATGTACAAATGATTGCACATACAACAAAAGTGGTACGACAGTTAATGAAACTGTTGATCCTGTATTCCTTTTTAGTATTGATCCTAAAACTCGTTGTTTTATCCAGTCCTAGCTGGCACATGCTACAGTTTCTACACGTAAAGTAACCCCTTGGTTTGGGGGGCAACCATGTTTGCATCACCGTTTCCCTCTTCTCTCGTGTATAGCTTGGGCTAACTATATCTTTGATGTTTCGCCCTCTCCTATATGTAACCTTGGGTTTTTCACTCACAAACATCCCCAGGCCTGGTGTACCCTCCAACAGACTCCAATGTCTATTTAGAATACGCCAGATCTGATCGCTTGATGTATTATAGGTAGTAACCAAGGCCAATGGTTTGTCCTTCTTATCTCTAGACTTTGTCTTCAAGAGATCCCTCCTGTTAATCTTAGCCACATTTTTTCTTGCCAGACCTAATGTCTTTCCGTCATACCCCCGTGACGTTAGTCTGTTTGTCAGACTATTCAGATTTTTTTCGCATTCTTTCTCCTCGCTGCAATTTCTTTTAATTCGCAGCATTTCTCCAAAGGGTATTGCTTTTATCGTACAGGCGGGATGCGCACTATCTGCTTTTAAAATGCTATTACATGCAGTTGGTTTTCTGAAAAGGGTACTCTGGATCTTACTGTTTTTTATGTAAAGTTCAACATCCAGAAAGGATATCCTCATGTTACTGGAATTCATGGTGAACTTGACATTTAAATCATTGTCATTAAGGTACTCAAAATACTCCTCCATCAGGACCAGAGTTCCAGTCCATATCAAAATGATTTCGTCTATAAATCGTCCCCAATAGTGAACATGCTGTGTCCACTTGGAGGCCCCATGGGCCTAGGCATGCCTCTTCTCAAACCAACCCATAAATAAGTTGGCATAAGAAGGGGCAAACCTGGACCCCATGGCTGTACCCTGTAACTGCTGGTACCAATCTCCCTCGTATAGAAAGTAATTATTGGACAGTATGATGTCAGTAAGTTCTTTCAACATTTCTGAGTGCTCATATAAACTTGCATTTCTAGTTGACAAGAAAGAGTCCAGAGCCATCATGCCAAGATCTTTTTTTATGCAAGTATATAAGCTCTCGACATCTAACGTGACGAACATCATTTCATTTTCCTCCCAAACAACATCTTCAAATTTCTGCAAAATATCTAAAGTATCCCGCACATACGAGGGCAAGTTCAGAACAAAAGGTTTCAAATATACATCCACAAACTCCGAAATATGCTCCGTAGGAGACCCAATACCCGATATTATCGGGCGTCCCGGCGGGAACTCAGCTGTTTTGTGAATTTTTGGCAGCGTGTACAGGCACGGAAATCTTGGATTGTCTATCTTGAGGTATTTATGTTCTAAATCTGTTAAGAGGCACGACTCATGCCACTGAGATAGTTTCTCATTAATCGCTGTCTTTATACCGGGTATCTGGTTGAAGTTGATCTTTCTATAACAGGTGGACACCTGAAGTTGTCTCATAACTTCCGCATGATATTGTGAGTGGTTCATTACAACCACATTCCCTCCTTTATCCGCTTTTGCGGATTACGAGGGACGTGTTAGACTTCAGGTCACTGAGTGCTTGAAATTCCCTTTTAGACAAGTTTCTCCTGTTATACCCCGATTTTCCACATCTATCCATATTATCCTCAAGTTTGTGGAGGTCTTGTACCACACGTTTGTTAAACAGGTCTATACCACTAAACTGTGTGCTCTGGGGTATAAACTTTGATTTGGGCCTCAGTTTACTATCACTAGACAAGTCTGGTTGTATCTGCAGGTCATGGAGTACTTCATAGATATTACACTCATCATTGATGGAAAGTAAACAATGAATATCTTTCACATCTGCAATAGTCATATCTGTTACTTCAATACTTTTATTTATGTCAAAAATCTTTCCGGGGTTCACAGCAAAAAAACTTTTCAATTTGAACAGTCTTACAAATTTGTACAAGTCTACATGAATTTCTGTAAAGTCACAAGCATAGCTCGGGCAATAACCAAGTCCCTTGTTCAACACTGCAATTTCTTGATCGTTTAATTCATGATCAGACAAATTCACTATCAAGTTCACATCTCCACCTGCACTACTGTTTATGTTCATGCCAGCCTCTGCTTCCCCTTCATCTGTAATCGTGTTCTCACTCCTGTTCTTTGATCTGTTCTTTCTTGATTTGACCCTTCTACCCCTCTCCTGATCTTATTTGATTTAGATTTTGTTTGGCCCCCATTCTGTATCGTTTCAGTTCCTCTAAAAAAGTCGAGGAACCTAGTGGATTGAATGCTGGTTTAGACGGACCTGCAGATTCCCCTACAGATGACACGTCCGAGCTACTCTCCCCACTTACAAGACTTGGGGGATTACCCTGTTGAACCTGCTTTTGTTGGGTAATCACTTGGTCAAATCTTTTCGCAAAGGTGTATACCCTTCCATTGTTGTAGTCTCTGTCGTCTCTCTGTACTTTACGCATCTTCCTATCCCTTATCATATTCTGATGTTTATTGATCTGATCCTTTAAAATCTCATAGTTTTTCTCTGTTGCCTCTTTCAAATTCAATTCTAGAATTTCTTTTTCTACTTGAGCTATCTCTTCCAATAATTTCTCTGATTTCCTTTCCGCATGTTTAATCAATATGTTCATCATAGTAGCTGAGCTATTAGATAAATTATCCTCCCAATCCTGGAGGAGATCAGCATCCAAATCATCAAAATTTGGAAAGGTGAGGATACGTAATCCTCGTGGGACTTTTTTATTTTCTAAATATTTTCTTAATGTTATTCCGTCCCACCACTTGGAGAGCTCCAACTTCCTTAACCTCTCCAATTTCTGAAATTTCTGTTTTAAGCCTTCCATGGTACTAGATTGTAAATCCCTCACTGTTGTTGTCAATGTTACTGCACTACCAAACAGAGCTTTGGCTAGTTCTTCCCTATTATCGTTAAACATAGCCATGGTCAGAGTATAATCACAAATCAAATGGGAAACAGGTGCTGGCAAGATCCAATACATACAATAATACAACAGCAAAGCCGGTTTTGGTTATAAAATTCGCCTGCACACGGGTTGTCCCTACTAATCTTCAGTACAATGCTCACTCTTCTGGGTCTACCGAAAAAACCCAAATGTATTCATCCAAATTTACAATTTAGAGGAGCACTGTATCTATACTTTTCTCAATTCACTAGACATTCATGATTAGTCAACAATACCTCAAAAATTGTATAGTACTAACATTCAAACACAATGACAGCAAGTGTCTTACTCTCCACTCAATTGGATGTTAACAGGAAAAACATGTACTAGTTTCATAACACTCCAAATGTCGGATTGTTTTCCATCTTCTTTCTTTTTCTTTTTTCAAAATGTATTCTGTTACAAAAAAGACAAATGTACGTTGTGAACAGCTTACGCGTTTCGTCCCTGTTCTCCTGGGACTTCTTCAGGGCTGTTTAAACATAAACAAATGTAACACAAACATTACATTTAAAAAACAACCAGACATAAGAACCACTAGACCAACATCAAGAGAATTTCGTTTACAAAAATAAAATCATTATGTAGTTGACATACTCTATATACAAACATACAAAAAACACACATTTTAAAAACACTTATATTTATACCCATTTTTCATAAATTCACATATAAAAATCAACAAAAACACAATTTACATATTTACACCAGTTTATAAACTCTTCATAACCTTTACATAAGCAACATAAGAGTTAAGACAATACCCTCAATCTCATTCCTGTTAGTTGATCTACTACATTTTTCCTGTAACATAACACTTCAATTTTAAACCAATATTACTACCTAAGTGCAACTCTTATCCACTTGCTGTCTAATAATCCCCTCTCCATTATGCAGTCCTTTAATTTGGACTTCAATTTTTGACAGTTTGTATTTCGAGTTCCAAGTAAAATTGATGGATTCATGTTGTTATAACCAACACAGTCAAACGGTAGTGCTAGTTTCTATTCTTTAAATTTCCATTGATTGCTCAAGTTATTAATCATCGATATCATAATTGTATCTAGTTTGATTAACAGTAGTACCACCTGTTATCCACTCACGAAAAGTTCACCCCAATTCAATACTGTCCATAAAATCTCCTGAAAGTAATCTGCATTGGCTTACCACTAATCCAAATTGCAGAAAGTCTTGTAAGCAATCAATTTATGCGAATCCAAGATCGGACCTTTATTATAGTGTTATAACCTAAATGGTAAAAAAACATAGAGAAAAAGGGAACCTTTTAAATGCCCTACCAAACAAAAGTATCTAAGCAGCCCATTTCTAGACCCCAACCCATAAGGGCACCTATTAAATGCCAATTCTTACCTTCAGTGAGTCCCCTGTCACCTCTATAGTTGGTGAGTTCCTCTACTACACCACTGAATACAAAGCAGGTCTTACTGTTGTTAGTTCTATCAATAGAGGAGAACAAGAACCCATTACAGTCTTCTTTCATAAACAAGTTCTTCATAAAACCAAATTTATACTACAATTATACAACCAACACCATAATGAAATCTCACCTCCCCTACAGGTTCTGTGTTCAGTAACCAGGTGAAGAGGGCATGTAACAATCCGCTTGGTACGAAGCTTCAAGACCGGCATCAATTACTACCGGCCCCCTTCTAATTTTTCAAACAAGTGGGCATGTGGTGCCCCTAAAGTAAGAAAAAAGAACAAAGCATCAATGGTTCAAATTCGCTTTCACTGGCCTTTTACTCCTCTTAAACATCTCGATTTTGGCAACATTACGTCCTACAGCACTAAGACTGCATGAGTACACAGACGCAGCCACTCGAGAGATACAACCCAATGTAAACGCTTTGTTATGTTCTCCAATTAGTATCAGAAACACACATTTTCTAGTCATTTGGCTCATGACATCCCTCTAGTAGTGAACGTAAAGCAGTCAAAATGTCCCACAGTGTCCAAGAGTTCCTATCAAGGCCTGCATTTCATACAGATTCAAACAGGCAAATTTAATCAAGACGCGCATCCAGTACTTATACAATTCACTAAACAGCGCTATATCTCATATGAGCAAGACCGAAGAGAAATTTAAACCAAATGCCGCTTACTGCAGTCATATTAATACTCTCCGGTTCCCGCAGCGCAAGTGGAGGGCGGCATTACGTGTCGGCACATGGAACGAGAGAGTATAGCTAAACATGCCAGATCCTAAGTCGTACACTCGCCCCCCCAGTACCCAACTCAAAAAAATATACATGGAGGGCAACATAAACTTTATATCACTCAGCCAGCCTGATTTCAGAATTAGCACCGGTAGAGTGAAGCAAGTCCACGCACTCCCACCTAGCACTCTGTCATACCTGCTTCGTGTCGGCGTCCCTCGTGAGTAGTGTCCAAAACAAACGGGAGCCGCCATTCCTACGTCTTTAAAAGTGCCTCCTCTGCTTCCAATTGGTGCAACATCACGCGACACTTTCAAAGATGGACTAAATCCCGGACAATAATTGTCGGCCATCTTGTAGTATGTCCTTATTGCCTCTTAAATATAGGTTTTTATATATTGAAAACAAAGCCCACTTCAAAATCACAGTATTCTTGATCCATCTCAAGACATTTTCATTAATCATTGGAGTGGCCCAACTAAAGGATCATGGTTCCTACTTGAGCGCTACGCGATGGACGTCCCGCAACGAATTTTAGAAAACAAGGGAACCAAGCCTTTAGGCATGTATGTCGGCCATCTTGTGCTGCGTCCAAGTAAACTCGTCCGAAGGATATTTAAAGAGCAACAAAATCCGGTTCGTGCTCAAACCTCCAAAAACAATCAAATGCCCCAATTGGGAGTGTCCACATTGAGGAGACATAGCACCCGCAAACACGAGATGCCGTATATATATTAGAAGTTAATTCCAACATGTCTAATCTTTAATATTACAAAATCCGAAACAGTCCCCCAAACCTCTGCACACTCGTGAACCCATTCCATCAAAATATATTGTTGACTTAACAGGGAATGCATTCCCAAGAGCAGCGTTGTTAACTCCTCTATTCATCCCCAGAAACAGCATGTACACCAGTGTTTCACGAAAACATCATAAGACCACCATTCTACGAGTATTTCTTTAAGACACGTTTGTATCTACAAATCCCTCGCCTCATTTACTATAAGCACCTTATCTTTCAACATTATTCGTTCCATCCCATTTCGACGGACCAACACGATCCAAGAACGAGATTTGCTTTTCTTATAATCTAGTTTTATCCAGAGGTAGCACCAAACACTACATTCAACACCCTATGTACCACCAATACAGTTTATGGTTGCAGGTATTTCATAAAGCCTCTAACCCAATCCAAAAGACCGGTCCAGAACATTTCAACGACGACGCATGCATTGCACGCCATATCGACACACCAGGAATTGATGCCCCACATTTATAATCTTAAAGAAAATGATGGAATTCATGTTCAACATTCAATCCTGATTCTACTGTACGCAAACGCAAAATCCAATTGGATTCCGTTTGCCTCAGCGTCAACTCTCTGTTGCCTCCTCTCTCATTGGTTTTAACCACATCTATTCCATGGAACTTGAAGGGAGAGTCCATCTTCCTATTGCAAACATGAGTTGATAAGAGATAAGATGAGTCATTGTTTTTAATAGCTCTCCAATGTTCCGCAATCCTGTATCTCAATTCTCTAGTGGTGCTACCAATGTACGCCCCACCACATGTACAAATGATTGCATATACAACAAAAGTGGTACGACAGTTAATGAAACTGTTGATCCTGTATTCCTTTTTAGTATTGATCCTAAAACTCGTTGTTTTATCCAGTCCTAGCTGGCACATGCTACAGTTTCTACACGTATAGTAACCCCTTGGTTTGGGGGCAACCATGTTTGCATCGCTGTTTCCCTCTTCTCTCGTGTATAGCTTGGGCTAACTATATCTTTGATGTTTCGCCCTCTCCTATATGTAACCTTGGGTTTTTCACTCACAAACATCCCCAGGCCTGGTGTGCCCTCCAACAGACTCCAATGTCTATTTAGAATACGCCAGATCTGATCGCTTGATGTATTATAGGTAGTAACCAAGGCCAATGGTTTGTCCTTCTTATCTCTAGACTTTGTCTTCAAGAGATCCCTCCCGTTAATCTTAGCCACATTTTTTCTTGCCACACCTCCTCATACATTACAGAGCTCTGTGATGAGACCGCTGGTAGGACCATATTCCCAATTATACACTGCCGGCGCTGCGACACCTCGCGAACTCTTAGATCAATACTTCGACTCTATCAAGCTACTGTGGCTCGGCAACGAGCATCGTGAATACTTAGATGAGCCATTCACCACTGAAGAAATAGGCAAGGTAATCGCAGGTTTCTCGGGCAACAAAGCGCAAGGGTCCGACGGGCTGACACCCGCATTCTATAAAGAATACGCTCCCCTTCTCATTCCCCATTTGGCCGTAATGTACAACGAAACTGACACCCTTGGTAGGTTTCCCCCCACACTTCGCAAGGCTATAATTACCCTCCTTCTCAAACCCGACAAACCACCCGAAAGCTGCGACTCATATCGCCCCCTATCGCTCATTAACACAGATAACAAGATACATGCAAAACTGCTGGCTAACCGGCTTCTCCCCCTCATGGCCCTGATAGCTCGCCCTGACCAGTCTGGGTTCATAACAGGTCGCCCCACATCGCATAACCTGCGCACAATTTTTTCCGTAATGCACCAGATTAACCCCACCTTGCCCGCAGTGGCAGCCCTGTTGGACGCCACCAAGGCATTTGATACATTGGAGTGGCCCTTTCTCTTCCACCTTCTGAACCGCCTGGGCTTCAGCCAGGGTTTCATCCAGAAGTTCAACTACTTTACACATTGCTGTCGGCGCGCATTAGGATTAATGGTCAGGTCACCGACCCCATCGTCATTACCATGGGCACCAGGCAGGGCTGCCCACTATCTCCAATGCTTTTTGCCATCGCCATGGAGCCCCTGGTGGCATGCCTACGTCAGCATCACACCCAACGGGGCATCAGCTTCTCAACCCGCAGCTCGGTGACCTCCATGTATGCAGATGACGTCACGTTATATATCCGCGAGCCGCAGGAAAATGTAGCTCCTATGACAAGGGAGGTGATACGATACGGCTGCTATTCTGGGGTACAGATAAACTGGGGTAAATCCGTCCTCTTCCCCCTCACCAATTCGACACGGCCCTTCCCCACAGAATACCCGTTCATGTGGGCTACGGGTCCCACTAAATACCTTGGCATATGGCTGAGCAGAGACCTTGACGAGCTATGGAAATCAAATTTCAGCAAAGCTATAGAGTGGCTTGAAACTAAAATACTCGCATGGCAAAAGCCCCCACTTTCGCTAGCAGGCCGAATCGCGATCGCAAAAATGATTGTGCTGCCAAATTTTTTTTACCTATTTTTAAATATCCCACTTACCTCGCAATTCTTTAAAAGATTACGCTCCAACGTGATCACATTGATCTGGGCAAGCCACCAACCCCGTATCGCCTATGACATCTTAAGGCTCCCTCTTTCCTGTGGCGGCATGGGGGCCCCAGACTTCAAACTCTATGCACTCTGTGCTCAAGCCAGCTTCCTCCACTTCTGGCTGCACCCAACACCCTTCCAACCACACGTGGCGGTCGAGACAGACCTGGCCTCCCCGTGGCCATTACAAACACATTGTTTCTGCCATACAAGGCCCCTCGGGCTGAAATAGACACTGTGGCGGGCGTGCGCTGGGCATGGGATGGGATCCGCAAACACACCCAGGATAGGGATCTATTCGCGCCTGCGATGCAACATGCTAACAATCCCTCCTTCCCTCCGTTACGAACAACCGGCATGGCACGCCATGCGTGAACCTGGACATTCGTATTAACACCGACCTCTACCCCAACAACCGCTTTCTCCCTCTTCGTGAGAGTGCAACACCACTTGACAAATTACTCTTCTACCAAATTAGAGCGACCTGCAAAAAGGCCAACACCACATTCCCACTTGCCCCACAGCCAAACGCCTCTCTGGAATACATACACTCAGCTACATCCCCACGTAAACTTGTCACAAGACTATATTCATACACACTAGCAGCTTCCCCCATTGACACTGAGCGCGCCCACAGCGCATGGGCGACCGACTTAACTGATGGCCCCTCACTAACTCAGTGGCAGTACTGCTGCAACCAAACAAAGCAACTTTCTCCCAATTGCCGGCTGCAACTCATCCATTTCAAATTTTTTTGCACCGGCTCTACTGCACCCCAACTGCACTTCACAAGATGGGTCTGACTGATAACAACAGATGCGTGCGTTGCGCAGCTCCGGACACGACTTTCATGCATTTGGCTTGGTCATGTCCCAAAGTAACGGAATATTGGCAGGAAGTGTGCGCCATCATTAGCGACATTACTACAGAACCCATCACATCGGACCCACTCCTCTGCCTACTGGGCCACGTCAAGAACGTGACTGACACCAATCGCAGACCGACCGCGATGCTGCTAGTTCTGGCCAAGCGCCGAGTGGCGATACACTGGGGCCGCAGCCCGCCGCCTCGACCCAAGCACTGGCTTGCGGACGCGGCACACTGCCAGACGCACCTAAGGGAATACTGGGACTTGATGCCCGTGACCAACAGACCACTCGACATATGGGGCCCCTTGATCTCGTATCTCCACCGGACGGCTAATTCTGGGGAGCCTCCTGACCAGTCATGTACCCCCAGCACCCAGACTACAAATGCTGGCCCTGACAGAGTTAATCCCATAATGCTCGATTAGCCAAATGCACACAGAACACCCAAGTCAGTTACGCCTCCTCTCACCAGCCAAACATTTGCTATGCTCACTGTCTGCCTATATTCTGCTGTAGTTATCACCCCATGCTATGTAAAGATGTCAAGTTATACAAATGAATGCATCATTGTATCATGCTTTAAGTTTAATAAAGGTTTTTGAAAAAAAAAAGAAAAGAAAAAAAAAAGAAAAACAAGCATTAACCGAGAAGTAACCTCCTTTATACTAACCATACTGTAGAATTGCCCTCAATGTTTTTTGGTCAAAATGTGTAAATGTTCCTACCTAACCTATGCAGCAGCTTTCATCAAAGCTTCACTGCAATACTCCACCAACTAGAGAAACAAATACGCAACAAATAAGAAACAAAGTAGCCATGGTAGAAATAGAGCAAGGACAATCTTTCCCATAGAAAGTGTGGGAAAGTGATATGAGAATTATTTAAGAAATGAAATTAATGTGAAAAAATGTAAATAGGCTTAAAAAATAGGTTCATATTTTATATGAAGAAATATTTTAGTGAAAGTATAACATATTATTATGATGAATTTGTTTATCAAAATAATGAAAAAACTATTTGTTTTTTATGTTTCTTTTAATAAATAAAAAAGTATTAAAGTGTCAAATGATTATATTTTTCATACATATGTATTTTATAGAATAAATGCAGTTATATATTAAGAAAATACATGTTTAAATAAATGGTAGTGTAGGAAGCTGGCTCTGTATATACTACACCAAAGTAAGGTATAGTGTGCACAGAGTCCAGGGAGTCCCCAGAGGTATAGCATAGGCTAAATTAGGTAAGTACTTACAGATCTCTTTGTGGTAGTGTGGGCGAACAGTTAGGCTTATCCAGAGGGCGTGTTAAGTATTTATTTTATTCACTCAATCAAGGACTGATTACATACACTCAGAGACAAAAGCCAGACCAATTAGGTAAGTATAAAAAAGGTATACTTATGTTTTATTTTAGAACCAAGTAGGACTCTCAAATGCAAGACTATTCAAGAAAATGAAGTTGTGGTTCAATTTGGAACTGTTAGAGGTTTGTATCACTTTAAAATGCAGTTTGAATTACACAGTAATTACTTTCCGATTACTTTTTAGTTGCTTTTGCGTTACTTTGAGTACTGGGGTTGGTATGCCTAGATACCACACCTTAGGATCTCACAATACAAGGTAAGTAAGACTTTTTATACATTTGCAGTTTAGTTCTCTTTTCTCCATACAAACATCAGTTCAACACTGAAAACATTTTAGGCCCTAAATCTCATAACATGGGTTCCTATGGGAAAAAATGGTTATCGGTTTAACAGGTAAGTAAACGTCTTACAAGTGGGAGTTTTTGGGGCTAGGACCAAGGTTTCCCAAGGTCCAGGTAGGCACTCAAATTGCACCACAAGTGGCACCAGGGTGGCCGGGTGCAGAGTGCAGGATGCCAATGCTAGCCAATGGGGCTAGGGGGCACCTCAGTTGGGGGCTGCTCACGAGCAGGCCACTTGGTCTCGGGAGCCAAGCTCCTAGGGTTAAGGTCAGGGCAAAGGGAGTCCCCAGTCAGCACCAAGTCCACACCACCAGCGTCACTAGGGCGGCCGGGTGCAGGGTGCTTAGGAGGGGTCGGGAGCCCATTGCAATCCTATGGAGGTTGCTGGTTTTGGATTTTGGCTGCAGGCTCGGTCCGGGAAGTCTTCCAAGAGGAACCAACAGCAGGGAAGGTGAGTTGGAGGGCTCAGGGACATAGATGCACCTCAGGTCCTCTTCTCCAGAGCATAGGGTGGCCAGATGCAGGGGTGCCTTTTGAGGTCAGATTTAACCTTACCAGGCCACTCGCAGTGGAGAAGGTCTCCGTGCAGAGGCTGCAGGCGATGACGGAGAGTCCTGGAGGGGTCAACCCATGGTGGACTCAGACTCTGGAGCGCTGGGGGACCTTGCTGGGATAGTGGGCCACCTGGACTCGGGCCTTAGGCGACCGGTGCAGTGGTGGTTCCACGCATAGACTTTCTTAGTCCTCAGCAGGCTCAGAGTCTGTTTTTGGAGTTTCTTTTGAACAGAGCTACTGTTCACAGAAGATACGGTCTTTTCGAAGGCAATCAGTCCTTCCAGGGGTTTTGGAGGTCACTGGCTGCAGGACAAGTCGACTTTTGGCACAGGATCTCTCCAAACTGCAGACCGGCTGGTAGGGCTGGGGTCAAGTCAGTTCTTCTCTGTAGTCTCCTCTGCTGTGTGACTTTTTCTGTCCTTCTTCTTCAAAGGTTGCAGGAATCTGCCTTCTGGGTTAAGGGCTGCCCCTAAATACTGTATTTAGGGGGCATTTTAGGGGTCTTGAGGTAGTACCCAATGGGCTAGTGACCTTAGGATGACTACACCCTTGGTGTGCTCACCCCACGTGGGGAAGTGGGCACAATCCCTAATCCTGATTGTAGAGTGCCTACCATCTGCAAGATGGTGGGCACTGAAGAGTGGGCTTCACCTCGCCTCCCCCACCTGGGTGGAGCTGGCAGAGGTAGGCACACCTTCTGGGCTTTTCCCGCCTGTCTTCCCACCGAAAAGGGGGTGTTACAGGAAGGGGCCAGCTCTTGATAGCAGGAAAGGCTGGGGATCATGTTGCAAAGGCGGCAAGGCCTTTGAAGCTCTCCTGCCACAGATGGCTCTTCCTGACCTGGGGGAGGCGTGAAACCCTCCGCCCAGGAAAGGCTTTGTTTCTGGGCATAGGGAGCAAAGGCCCCCTCCCCAGGGGTCCAGAATCTGGTCTTGTGGTAGCAGGCTGGTGTTTACCAGTCAGGGAACCCACCACAGGCTGGTTGTTTTTCAGGGAGCATCTCTAAGATGCACTCTGAGTGCATTGTATAATAAATCCCACACTGGCATCAGTATGGGTTTATTATGCTGAGAGGTTTGCTACCAAGCTTCCCAGAATTCAGTAAAGCCATTATGGTGCTGTGGAATTCCTAGACCATATACGCTTTTTGGCTTTACTGTACTTGCAATGTCTAAGAATGGATTTATACACTTTAAGGGTACAGCGCTGCTGCAACTGTACCCTCACCAGTGGTATGGTGCACCCAGCTAGAGGGGTGACTTATCTATACCATAGGCAGTGGTTTGCAGGCATGGCACAAAAGTATGTGTGCCATGTCGACTCTTCACTTTTCACTGCACCAAAACATGTAGCCTGCAATGGCTGTGTGTTTGTGTTAAGGTACAGGACCTCTAAGGGTGGCACAATATGTGCTGCAGCCCTTAGAGGCCTTCCGTGGTCACTGTGCCCCTGGTACCCATGGTACCTTTTACAAAGGGACTTACATGTGGCCAGAGAGGTGCCAATTTTGGGAAAAAATGTACAGTTTTGTGAAAGAACACAGGCCCTGGAAACCTGATTGGCATGGACCCATGGCACATCAAGCCAAAGTGCATTAGAAATCTGGAAACAAATGTACAAATGTACAGCAACAGAAACCACTTTCCTACACGTAGTATTTTATTTTAATTCCTATTTGCAAATTTTCTTGGAATATTTTTTAACAACTTTCAAATATTACAACCGTGTTTAAGTTTCCTTTTCTGTTTTGATTAATTGGTAAAAGTTAGCCACTTTTTTAAGTTTAGTTTTCTTAAAAAATATTCCTTGAATAATCAGTTTGTGGAAATACGATTTATTTACTTACCTTTATTTTTTGTATTCAAGGTTTATTTCTTGGAAAGAATTGGATTTAAATCGATATGGGAATTGGTTGAATTTGTTCTAATTTTTTCATAGAAAACAGTAAAAATATAGTAATTTTTAACATGTTCTTAATCATATACCCTATGTCTGTTTTGTTTTGAATACATATGTTCTTACCGGAGATTGGAGAAGATGACATTTTCAGCTTGTTGTCTTGAGTAGGACATCCTCACCAGAAAAGGGTCACCTAAGGAGTAGTGAAAAAAGGTAACAGATGGTTTTATATGTGTAGTGATGCGTAGCTGTAATTTATTTAAAAATATGATTTAGAATGTATATTTTTATTGTGACTGATCTGGAGCTAAACTATATACAATTTTAAATGATTTTAAAACTGAATGTTTCGACCTTTGTATGTGTCAAATAATGGGCACAAAGGGGCACATGCATCAACGAAAATACTGATCGCAAACGGGCAGATTCGCAGAATCTGCCCCTTTGCGACCGGTATTTTTGCATTTGGGATGCATCAACCCAAATGCAAATTCGCAATTTAAGTAATCACAAAATTTGCGATTACTTAAATTGCGAATACATTTAGGGAATCGCAAATTGCGATTCCCTAAATGCAATGCATGATGCAATTCCAAATTGCGAATTCCCAATTAGGGATCGCAAATTACCATCAATTTGAACTTGATGGTAATTTGCAAAAACTTTGAAAAATGCACTAAAGTGCATTTTTCAAAGTTTCATGTTACACACACACACATGCCCTTGGGGCATGCTTGTGCGCAACATGTGGTAACATCTCAATTTCAGGGGTGCAACAGGGTGTCCATTTGGCACCCTTGCACCCTTGAAATTGCATGTGCAATTTGCGAGTACCTATTTGGTACTCGCAAATTGCGTGTGCAATTCCCATTCATTCCTATGGGCCTCTAGGCCCATAGGAATGAATGGGTAGCTATTCCTTAATTAGTCGCAATTAAGGAATATGTAGGAATCACAATTTTTTTTACGATTCCTACATGCATAGGGATTTGCGAGTCCTAAATAGCGATTTCTTAAAATTCGCTATTTAGGATTCGCAAATCCTGACTAATGCATGTGGCCCTTAAAGTTCTTTTTTTTTAAATGGTGACTTCATATTTTGTGTATTTAATTTGATTTATATTCTCGTTTTATTCTTACAATGCTGCTTTTTTACATGCGTGGTAAAAACGCATTGTAAAGTGCAGCGTTGTAAGTGTAGTTATATTATAGTTATATTAAATTGTGTGACAATATCTATAGTTGTAAAATCTGCATGCTAAACTACCAAGTTGTAAACATTTGTGTTGTAACAACTGATATTAATGTGAGATTAAATCTGTGAGACTGCAAACACATTACTTGTAGTGATTTGCATGAAAAAATAGGGAAAAAAGAAAGAGACAAACGAATATAAATAAACAAGCAAGACAGGTGACTCTGTGTTCAGAATTCTGATCTGCCCCGGAAGTCTGCATGAGGGCTCATTTGAAGAATCAAACCCAGTCAGTGTTCCATGAGATACAGTCGCTCGAATGCCCTCCTCTGTCACCCACTGTGTACAAACTACGAGAAAAGCTAATGGCCTTCTTCCGGATTAGTAGGGACAGGGTATGGGTGACCTGCATGATCCCCTGGCCTAGGCTCCCTTCGCCAACCCACCATGTCACAATGTACCCGGGATAGGTCTCTGTAGGCCCTGGGAGAGGCTCCCTGCTCTGCTGGGGCAGAAAGCTCTAGCCAGCACTTGGGTCAGTGTTCCAGCAGGCCAAGGGATGTTGTCCCCTGGGCCTGCCTACCTGTTGTGTCGTAAATTGACCATGATGGGGTATGAAGGCCCCAGTAGTGCCTCCCTGCTTAGCTGAGGTGGAATCCTCTGACCGGGACATGAGTCAGAGCTCCATCATGCCTCGGGGCGCATTCCTCTGCACCTGGGCTCTGTCTTCCCACTGTGTTGCAAGGTGAATGCGATGGGGCTCAGCAGGGCCTCTCTCTGCTTTGCTGGAGTTGAAAGCTCTGAATGTGAACCTGGTCAGAACTCTAGCAGGGCTGTGGGGGCCGATCCCCTGGACATGGGCTCCCTTGCCCACCTACTGGCCTCCCTGCTTTGCCAGGGTGGAAAGCTCTGCCTCAGACAAGGTTCAGAGCATAAGCTGTCCTTCAAATCCAGCCACCTGGTCCCACAGCACCATACGATTTCTTGGGGTGATCACATAGCCTGGCTGCCCTGGAAAACCCAATAAGGACTCATTTGAAGAATCAGGCTCATGCCCCATTGTCAGAAGCATCAGCTTAGTAATCCCTCTGTCTACAAGCATGCAGTAAAAGTACATGAAAGGTTAGTAGCCTTCCTTCAGATTACTAGAGGCACGGTATGGGTGGCCTGGATGGTGCAAGGGCTTTTAGGAAGCCTGTACAAGCAAGCAACCAGATGACCAGTCTCTCATTCTGGTGTGGTTGAGAGCTTTGACCATGACCCGGGACAGTGCTTCAGCAGCCCTATGGGCATGGTTCCCTGGAGCTGGGTTCTATGCACCATGTCTCTGTATCAAAAAGTGCCCAAGATAGGGCTCCACTGGCCAGGTCTCCTCTGCTTCTATGGGGTGAGAAGCTCTGACCTAGCACCGGGTCAAAGCTCTCCTTGTGACTGACCTGGCTGGGCCTGACGCTGAGCCTGGGCTCCATGAATCTGGCCTACAGAGGCCCTTGGGCCCCACCTGCACCCTCCAAGGACAAGCAGAATTTTTTCAGAACACTTGATCTGAACAGATGGCCATCCTCCACGCTTGCCCATCTGGTTGGGTCAAGCCCAGCCATCTGGTTGCTTGTGCCATTGGAATGCATGGCAATCCCTGACAGCCCGGCTACTGTGGTCATTCTGATGAGTGCTCATTTGAAGTTTCAAGCCCAGCCAATTAGTTTGAGTACTGTATTGTCAATATTTGGGGCATGTGTCTTGACAGTCAGGTTGTGCTGTATTAAAAGTGTATAATAGCCAGCACGAATCGAATAATCTTTAATAGGATACACTAGGAGCTAATATAAACCCCCAGTAAAGCTAAGCATATCACATGGTCTTATTATTAGATAATGATGACACTGATGACTCCTATGAATGCTGAATCAGAATGAGAAGCTAATCACCTCAGGCGAGGTCTCTTTTACCTGTATATTTAGGGAGTGGAACTAGTTATCCCATCAAGGTGATTTTGCTTCACTTCCCCATTCTTTCATTTTTGTACAGGTACTCAGTCCAAACAGGAGATTTGTACCAAGACATTTTTTGATAGAGCATCTATAACAGCTTTTGAAATATATAGTCTTTTATATATATATATTTTTGGATCTTTGTTGTATATAACCTTTTTTCACAGCCAGGTCTGGTACTCTCTATTGTGCTTTCTGTTCACCCTTACCTTATTGTGTGTTTCTTTTCTTCCTTTATTTGCTTATCTTCTTTCAGATTTCATTGTTTTAAAGTTTGATTAAATATATAATACCTTTGCCCCCTTTCCTCATATAGATTTTCCAGATGTATTATTGTAAGGAGACAATTGTACTCCACAGTTTCTTTTCTTCATCTTGGAGCAGCTAAAATGTTGATTTGATAGAAAATGCAGACACGAATTGCTTGAGCTTCTATAAATGATATATATTTTTTAATGTTCTTGTTTCCTACCTTCTATTGTACTTCCTTTCTTTTACATGGTCAGCAATCAAGGTCGGAGAGTCCCATGGCAGAAATGAGGTAGTGGGCACCAAATGTAACAACTGGGGTCTTTCTCCATTGTGCGCTTTGGGATCTGTACTGTTGTACATCGTGAGTTGGAACCAAGTACCCATTTTCAGTGCTTGACTCTCAGGGTAGCAAGTCAGAATAATCAATGCACGATGCCTTATGGGAGGATCATTTAACCTTGCTTATGAGGCTTCGGCTCGGCTGTGAGCTTTTGGAATATGGAGTGAATTGGTGGTGATGCGGATCTAGTGTTGATCCAGCTTTACCTGCAAGCTTCCTATACCTGGTATTACAATTTGAGATCAAGCTCCAAAGATTCATGTTAGATTTATGGAGGTCCAGAGACCCAGGCCCAGACCCGTAGATCCCAAATAGTATCTTGAAGCTTGCCAAAAGCTAGTCTCTTTAGTGTCTGCAGCTGACCACCGCTGGAAATGGCCGACCCACTGCGCTCTTAACTCTCTGTGCACTGCCAATGACTATGCGCAGCTCAGGTCAGATGTCTGCATAGGTTACGGTGAAGGGCCTGCCCAGAAGCCAGGCCCAACTCGCCAAAGCAGCACCCCAGTAGCAGTGGTTGTACACCTGCAGAGGGTGGAGCACTGGGCCTAGTCGGAGGCCAGGCCAAACATCCCACCCCAAAAGCTGTGCACAGCAGGAGATGGAGAGACATGGTGAGAAGTGTGTGGGCCAAGCCACTGTAGATTCCCACCCCCCTACAGTGCCAAAGGCCTTGCACAGAAGCGGTCAGGTGCCTGTGATAAGAGGGGTGTAGGATCTGGCCGGAGGCTAGACCCTGCAGCCGGCTCTCACTGCACGTGACTCAAATCCACGTGAAGTGGGAGAAGAAGGCCTACAGAGGTTGAGATGCAGTGCCTGACTGCAGAACAGGCTCAGTGCCTAAGTGTTTTTTTACTTATGGAATTAATTACATAATTTTTTTTTGTGTAAGTTGAAGGAGCCAGTGATGGAACCATCATGGGAGCTACAGGGAAACTGTGCGGCAAAACCAGGTTTAACCTTGGAACCGCATATCATACAAATTGCAACAAGGTTTACAAAAACAAACTATTTATAAAGCAGAGGTGGCTCTGAGAAGAGCGTCTGGGTTCATGATTTATTTTGTGTACATTTGGACACATTGCTTCAGGTTATTAAGGAAGTTCCTGTTCCATTCTACTGTCAAATACACTCCACCTTTCAAAGAAATTCCAGGCATGTTGAACCGGATGTTATTGTTATAGATGGATCCCATGCCATGTCCACAGAGGTACGCAGAGCTCACTTCAATCATTACAAATGCTTTCCCCGAAGGTAGAAGTTAATGCCACTTAATTTCATGGATGCTAATCCATGTATTGTCCACCTTAGGTAATCCCATTTCCCTGTTAATTCATCAAGATCTCGCATACTGAGCACAGCGGACAAAGAAGTGCACAACTATCCACATACGAACCATGCTGCTGGAGTCCTTGTGAACCTCAGAGAAGGCGCGGCAGAATGACAAGTCTTCATTAATAGTCATTTGAATAGAGAAGGTGATTGCTTTAAGGTAATTACATTGTGATTGACTGCTATCTGTGAAGTAAAACATATTGTTAGGTGACTCATAAAGCTACAGCGTGATGTAGCAAATAGACCAGGGCTGTGCTCTGACGAAAAAAAACACTTCACTTTCCCAGCTTTGTAAGTGGACACCATGCACAGCATAGCACGGTCTTGCATTAATTGGCTTAAAATAATAAGACGATACTGAGTACTCCCACTGATTTTCAAGTTGCAGTCCCCCAAGGAAAAGCTATGTATGGTGAATTTTTGACCTGGCTAGAAACTGGAAGCATGCTCTGGCAGCCATGGCAACTGGTGCAAAGAAGAATTAATGTTTTTCTTTTTGGGTGAAGAATTTTAGGATATGCAAAGTTCAACCATTGTATTTATTTGCAACAAATAAGTCAAAAAGCTTTCCTCTAATTAGAGATTACATCCTTACTCTAGAGTTTCATATGAGTGTAGTATTGATATGCGATGTTAAATGTTCTTATCAAAGTTTTCTTATGAATACTTCCAAGACTTTTTACAAAGAAAGTTTAAGAACTACATTTGTTTTGTGTATATGAGTCATTTCCTCACAGTTCTCTCTCTGGTATATGATGTATTGTAATGGATATAGAATTTTATGAGACACGTTAAGGGAATGATAAAAGAGGGAAAATAATTAAAGGGAAATATAAGTGATGTATTTTCATAGTACAGACTGTAGTGTTGACCATTGTTAAACTCTAGTTACCTTGGAAAGTTTTCTGTCTCAGTCTGCAGTCCTTACATACTAACTTCAGGACGTGATCTGACTCCTCACCTCTAACAAGAGACAGAACAGGATGTTGATGCAGCGGAAGTAGAGTAAATTTTATAACCTTATACAAAATCACTAATTCTTTTATACTGGATATTTATAACAATGTGTTCGGGCCCATGAGATCACAACAATCAATTACAATTATCAGGTCCTCCAATGGACCTTTTTGTAGAGCTAATAGGGACTCGATAATGAAAAGACAGATAATGTTCCCTTCATGAGGACCTATAATGAAGGAAATACCTAACTAACAATCATAGTCACAATTTTGCAATATGTCAATAACTCACCAATAAATGACAAACTCTAATAACTTATCAAGTCAATTTTATCTAATATTTCAGAATATGAATGGTCAATACATGAATACAACAAAACAAATTATAAGATTATTCATTAGATCAGTGTTACAGGTAAGATTGCAAGTAAGAGAAATACAGTTTATAATGAATTCATCACAATCTCAATTACAGGCATGAGTGGAGAGAAGAAGAGACAAAAGAAATAGTTCATTGCAAACCATCAATATGCAATTCGATTTTTATACGAACCTGGGAAACTAATGCACAACGTGCAATAGTTAAGAAGAGCAAACCCTTCGGCCGAAAAGGTATAGCTTAAGGCAACATCACCAGCCGATGAAGTGCAAAGTTATCAAGACAGCCTCAGTCAGGTTTGCAAGGCAGTAGCCAGTCAGAGTAGCTCAGAGAAAATAACAGCAAGGGTCTCCTCTCATAGAAAAAGCTATTCCCACATATTTATTTCATACTCTAGTAATTTATACTTTAAACATTAAATGTCCAACCTCCCTAAAGTTACATTTCACAAATTCTTCATGATCCCATTGGTTGCAAAATGAGGTGATCATCATCCCATCCAGTTCATCTAGGACCTTTAGAAGCAGTCCATTGTTAATACGTAGGATGTCATCCTTCATCGGAAGCAGGAAAAGATTCTTGCAACTTCATCCACGTCCTCTTGCACACTCCACATCAGCTTGCAACATTTGTCGACAAAATCATTCATAGAAGAATAATATTTAGCACAGAAAGGACATTTCTAAATATTACTTCGTGTACAGCTAAACAAACTAAGCAGCATTTCAGAACTAGTGAAAGAAAAAAATAATTTCTTTTGCCGCCTACATTTTAAGAAAGGGAAATAATCATTCCAGCAGAGTTTTGAGGCCTTCATAGGAAAATCATAAACTGCAAACCGACAGTTTTCCTAAAGAATAAAACACACTTCATTATAAAGAAGTATAAAGAAAATACATAATGAATTTTTTATAGGGAAAGATTCATTATTCTGACTAAACTCATAAGCATAATCTATTTAAGCTCATTAATAATTATTATGTCTCTCTTAAGTTATAAAGAAAAGGAAATAAGTATTTTCATGAAACATTTTCCATAAGCGTTCTGGGTATTATTTTCGTAATTCTACATGAAAGCTTTTGTAATGTAACATTTTATTTCAGTCTCTCTCTCATAATGCTTTTAGTCCACATAAAAAAGAATACTCTATATTATTAATATTTTTCTGCATGTCTTAATGTTACGTTTATTACTAAACGTGTTGTGCTTCTGTCTTTGCACATTTTTTCACGTAAACTTGTAAAAGGTCACCCATGTTATTAATTTTTCACACCATTAGTCATTTGTTTTCGTTAATAACACGAACATAAGCAGATTTGATCAAGCAGGATTATTTCACAAAAATCATGCTTCATCAATCCCCCATTTGATGGCGACTCAAGCCATCATACAACCTAAAAAATCTGATTACGATCTGATTTGTTTTAGAATGAGGTCGTTTTGATCTGTTTCAACCTAACGCCCTCTACATCTTTCATTTCTTGATAGTAAGCTCCCTTTCCGTCTTCCATTTCTATTTCTTCACTCTTCCTTTTTCTTGCTCTACGTTTAGTCTCCTTTATTTTGCACTTACAGCATTTATATATTAGTAATACCATTAATATGCCAGCAGCAATAGCAATTATTGGTGTTAGTGTTCTCCCTAACAAGCTATTACTAGATGTTAAAAAACAATTTCCCACTGAGGAAAAACCCTTAACAAGTTTCTCCCATGCACCATCAACCTTCAGTTCAGTCAAATCATCATGCAAATGTGTAATGTTACTGATATATCCCTCCAAGTCTTTTCTTTTGTCAGGGATGTAAGTACAACATTGTTGAATCTTCAGCACACTACAGACTCCGCCCTCTTTTGCCAATAATACATCGAGAGCAAGTCGATTTTGCAAAACCATTGATCTCATTGCAACCATTTCAGTATCTATCATCAAGAACCCACCAGCAGTATCTGTTGATAAACGATCAACCACTGTAGACAATTTTCTAATTTTATGTGAGTTCAAAATACCTCCCACTGAAGGTATCAATGCACCAAAAATATCTCCCACTATTTCTGCAGCACTAATTCCTCTTTTACTCCATGTTAGTTTATTTTCATTGGTTCCAGGTTTCTCATTCACATGATAAACCTTTGGGAAAACAATTCCCAGGTAACAACACCCATACCAATGTTGTGGCAATCTATAGTAAGCATTTCTACCACACACATAATAAACTCCAGGATAAACTGGATCAGTACCACCTCTCAATCCCCAACCCCCTGTAATTGGGAAGGTATGTTCACATTGAGTAGAACCAATGAAATAATTGTTATATTTAGTCTTTTGTCTTAGTAAGCAAAGCTTCCCTTTATGATGCCAGTTATGAGTCATTGCAGCATATGTCTCACCTTTCTTGTAATCACCCTGCCTGTGAGCCCAAGGAGGTATATTAGTCTTTTGTTCTGCAGCTTTTCTCTTAAATTCTTGTTGCCTATCTTCTACAGTAATTATAAATTCTATTTCTACACCGTGTAAACTACAGGTTAGGTTATTTCGATGCGCACATACAGTATCTATTGATTTAGTAGTATGGAAAAAATCTCCCATGTATTCTGCATTCCTTGTGCTACTCACTATATTCATGTTCTTCTTAATGGGAACTTCTAAAAATACTAAATCGTAATTAGAGTAAAAGTATTGAAACTGTTCCTTCCCATAGAATAAGCTAGTTAGTACACTACACAAAATACCATATGTTAATGGATGTTAATGGAAGGTGGCGATAAGTCACTCCTTCTGATACAGACGAGGGTAATTGCATGCACACATAACAATCTCTTGCATCCATAGTATCCACATATTCAGACAATATTTGGTAAAGACATTCAACGAAAAATCATTAATAGAATTATCTTGATGTAAGTCACTTCCAGTTAGTTTTTTAATATTAGTCTCTGGATCTACTTTAAGATCTTTCTTTATGTTAATTTTTGTATCAATATGATTATTAGTAGTATTAACTTAAGTAGGATACATAAAAAAGGCACTATTAAAATTAGTATTAACCAGACAAACAACATTAAAAGGACGCATATAAAGCAAGCATTAAGACATCTTCACCTAATTAAACTCTGATTTTGATTACCAGTCTCATTTCTAGCCATTTTGTAAGAGAATCTATAAAAATTTAAACTAATCAAAACCTTCTGTTTGATCAAATTTGTGTACCCCCACTTTTTGAGCCTTAGAGCCTCAAGCCAAGATTTATTTTCAAATCTCCTCTCTCTTATTCTGCACCATTTTTCTCTAGCACAGTTCATTTAGGGTGACTCATATGATGAGTTGCTTCTGAAACATAATTCGATGATGTCTTTTTCCAAACGTTTGTTGCAGCAGCCAAATATGTCCATTCAGGTGCTGTATATTTCTTGCTTGGTGTTCTTGCTCATTTTGTTCTGCGTACTGTATTTTCTTCTCCTTCAGTATCAGTTTGTTTGGATTGACTAGAGATTTCAATTACTGTATTTGAAACCTTCTCATTTAAAGTGTACTTCACTTTCTTGACTCCTCTAGGCCATTTGTCACCATTTCTTGTTCTTTTTCCAGAAACACTGTCTATTTCATTCAATTCGAGACTTCTCTTAGCTAGTTCCCTTTTTCCTTTTTCTTTGTTTCTTTCAGCATCAGCAATGCCAGTGTTACGAGACCCAGTAGCTTGTGCCCACTTTACTTGATTCTCAGTCTGTTCAGGCTTCTATTTTATTCCTTGTTCACCTTCAACTGACTCTGTGCTTTCAAGTGGACATGGGACTCGTCTTGTATGACTTGCATGTATCCATTTGGGCAAGCCACCACATTTAACTGCTGTTGTTGTCCCAAGAATCACTTGATATGGCCCATGCCATCGAGATTCCAAACACGACTTCCTCACGTGTTTCTCAAAGAGCACCCACTCTCCGGGGCTCAAATCATGTGCTTGTTCTTGCTGTCTTGTAGTTGCAAATTCTCCAATGTGATGAGACACAGAAAGCACTACATCAGCCAATCCTTTGCAATTATCGAGCACTAAGTCATCTGTTATATTCATCAGTTGATTTGCTGGGACTGTTGGCTGTCTCATAGCCCTTCCCATCACAATTTCATCGGGTGACAGTCCAGTTCTTCTGCCAGGGATGCTTCTCAGACTCATCAAAACCAATTGTAATGCATCAGGCCATTTTAGTGTTGTGGATGCAGAAACTTTAGCAAGTCTAGACTTTATTGTGCCATTTACTTGCTCAACCACACCTGATGCTTGAGGTCGATAAGCACAATGTAGTTTTTGTTCAATTTGTAGTGCTGCACAAATCATCTGAATTATTTCATTATTAAAATGACTTCCAATTTAGCAACTCTCAAGCTGTCATTTCATCTTGTTGGATAAGCTTCAACCCAACTAGAAAACAGACACACAATCACTAGAACATATCTTAGTCCATGGCAAGGAGGCATCACAATGAAATCTAATTGCATGTGTGTAAATGGACCTGCTGCTTTTCCAATTCGGCCAAACTGAACTGTTTTTCTCCCTGCCTTTTGTTGCTGACAAGTTACACACCTTTGACAGAGACTTTCTGCAATGACTCTAAACTTGGGATTAAACCAGGTTTGTTTGAATAGTCTAATCATAGCATCCATACCCACAGTTGTAGGACCATGACAGACTCATGCCATCTGGGACAATAGACTATCTGGTAATATTGGTCTTCCATCGGTGTAAATCCACACTTCATCATCTGACCTGCGTGCACAACCTGCTTTGATCCAATTTTCTCTTTCTTCATCACTAGCTGCATCTTGTAATTGTCTAATTTCTTCCCATGTTTCAACAGATGAAAACATTAGACTGCATTCTGTTTGATCAGATCGTTCTTTCAATTGTTCCCCATTGATTGAAATTGAATTTTGAGCACAATAACAAGCAATTTCCTCAGCATATCTATTGCCAACAGTAACATAACATAATCACAACCAGATTTATGTTCTGAACATTTCCCCACTCCAATTTGTGCCGGCAATTGTAGTGCCATCAACAGATCTTTCACACACTCTACGTTTCGTATTGGTGAACCCGAAGAGGTTAGAAATCTACGTTGGGACCACAACTGCCCGAAATCATGCACAACTCCGAAACCATATTGACTATCCGTAAATATGGTTATTCTCATGTGCTTTCCAAAACAACTTGCCCTTGTTATTGCTACCAATTCAGCTACCTGTGCTGAATTCGCTCCTTTCAACCATGATGCTTCAATGGCACTCGCCACTGTACAAATCGCATATGCAGCTCGCATGGTACCCCCTTGATCTCTCAAGCATGATCCATCCTCAAAAAGCACAAAATCTGTATGTCAGGTCTCAGTTTTGTACACAGCTCAGTGACATCCAAACAATCATGATCTACCTTATCCATCACCACTTCACAACTCGAATTTGGCAACAAGGTAGCTGGATTCAAATTTGTACATCTTGTCACAGTTACATTTTCAGCTCCCAAAATTACTCTTTTGTATTTTGGTAACTGACTGCTTGTAAGATGCTGTGTGCGAGTTTGTGCTAACAAAACCTCAACTGAATGTGGCACATACACTTTCAATGGATGTCCCATCACAATCGTTTCACTCTGTTCCAAACTCATACAAGTAGCAGCAACTGCTTTTAAGCAACCAGCTAAAGCTGCAGCCATGGGATCCAATGTGGCAGAGAAATATTCCACTGGATGGCATGCTGTTCCATGCATTTGTGTTTGAACTGAAAGTGCACATCTGTCACGTTCGCTGCAGAATAATGCAAAATATTTATTAAAGTCTGTCATCCCCAATGCTGGTGCTCGACACAAACTGTCTCACAGCTCAACAAATGCTTTCATGCATTCGTCATCAAGATGTATTGAATCTGACACGTCTTTGTAATGGCTTAACTATCAAGGAGAAGCTGTTAATCCACTGTCTGAAATATCCAACCATTCCCAAAAATATTCGAATTTCTTTCTGCGTTTTTGGTGGCTTCATTTGCAAGATTGCATTAATCTGATCTTGAGACTCTTTCCTGATTCCCTTCTCAATTTTGTGAACCAAGTAATGAAATTTTTTTTACAAAATTGTTATTTTGCTGGAGACACTTTATGCCTCCTACTGCCAAATGTTTCAATAGAGCAATTGAATCTGTCACACAAGCCTCTTTTGTTTTTGATGCAACCAATAAGTCATCTATATATTGCACCAGGACCCAATCGTTAGGCATTACCAGTGATTCCAAGCATTTCTTCAATAATTGAAAATTGAGGGGCTCTATGTATACCCTTGAGGAACTCGGCACCATGCCAAAACACGGTTTCCAAACCGGAATGCAAACAAATATTGGCTTTCCGGATGCAAAGGTATCAAGACAAATGCTTGACACAAATCAATCACTGTGAACCACTCTGCTTCTCAGGGAATTTGATGAAGAATCACAGCCGCATTTGGAACTATTGGACAGCAAGGTATTACTATCTGATTTACCCTGCGTAAATCCTGTACAATCCTGTACTTTCCGTTAGGTTTGTGAATTCCCATAATAGGTGAATTGCATGGACTCCCTAGAATCTCTTTTAGTATGCCTTGTTCAATCAACATTTCAATCACAGGTGTTACTCCTGCAATCGTCTCAGGACGGTAAGGTAAGGTGGTATTCTTGTAAATTCTGCATTTGGTTTAACTGTAATTTGAATTGGAGCTTCTCCTTTCATCAATCCAATGTCTTTCCCTGAAAAACCCCACTCGTTCGTCATCACCGTATCTCTCACTTCAACAGGCAAATCATTCGCTGTAAACAGAGGATACAAATCATTCACTTCTGTTCCCTGCCTTGAAATTTTGAAAACAACATCTTCATCTTTTGTATGAAATGCTATTCCATCTGGTATACAATAGATAGAACAATTCATTTTACAAAGTAAGGGCCTTCCCAATAGGTTAACTGGACTTGTGCCACACACCACAAATATGTGTAAATCTTGGAATCCTCCAATCTGCACTCTCATTGGTTTTGTCACTAGGGTTTTAATCAATTTGCTCAAAACTCCTACAACTTGGATACTTTCTCCTGAGAGGGGTAGGTTGGGAATTTCCACAGTTCTCACAGTGGAACGAGTAGCACCAGTATCTACGAGGAATGTAATTGAATTTCCAACAACCTCGCCATCCACATAGGGACCACACTGATCTACCTCTAAGGATGCACCAAGCACGCACTCCTTCTCCCCTCTCAGGCACCGTCATTGAGATGTATCTGAATCATTTTCTGGCCACTGCATCAAATACTGCGAAGTCGCCTGCACATTTGAATTTACTTGATCATCTTTATGAAAACCCATATTTGCAATGTGTCTCTGTACTTGACCATTCACATTTTGATTGAGCATAGGAGCTTGAGGTATCTGCTGACCCTGTCCTCTTTCAACTGACATTTGCTGATTCTGGTTCTGTCGATTCATCTGCATCTGATTAATTTAATTTACTCCTGTAACAGAATTGTTTACCAATAGGCTTCTACACTCACGCTTCCAATGCCCCAACTTGCCGCACGCATGACAAGGAAACTTCTTTTTCAATTCCTCTCTATTACCTCTACCTCTACCTTGTAGAATCGGTATCATTTGTGTCACAGTATTTCTATTCAATACTACACCTCTCATACCGGTAGTAGTCTGACCAATTCCTTGGTAACCTACAGAATCTGTATTCTCAAATCCTCCTTTCTTCGCCGCTTTCATCTGAGCTAACATTCGTTTTTCTTTTAACTTTTTGTGTCTTGTATCAATGTCATCACTACAATCCTTCGCATAACGAAGAATTTCATCAATAGTCTTTCTCTGCCAACAAATCAAATGCTGATGAATCATAACACTAATTTCTGGTCTCAATCCATAGACAAACCTATATTCAAAATGCCCCATATCTTTGTCAGAAATGTTCTCAATACCACTGTACTGTTTGAACACTTGTAGGAGCCTCTCATAATAAGCATGCACTGTCTCTTTCAATTCTTGTATAGTTCTGTCTATTCTCACCCAATCTGTTTCTTTTGGTGAAATCTTCCCCCTTAAATAGGTAATAACCTGATTATCTTTTTTCATAACTTCTTCAGATGGTGCTCCTGTTTTTGAATCTCTTGGATATTCTTCTTTAGACCAATCTACAGCAATTTTACACTCAACCCACAAATCAGCTGGAACTACAATATCAAACAGACCATCCAAATCCTTCCACAAAACTTTTGAAGCCTTCACAAACCTCTCCACTTGTTTGTACCATTCCACTGGTTTTTCTCTCAATCTTGGGAAATCATTCGTAAATGATAGTATATCCTGCCTCGACCAAGGTACATGAACATACCCACCTTCTGGTACTTCTCTCATCGGATATACTGTAGCATCAGCTGTTTCCGCACCTCTCTCCCTCACCGGATACAATGGTAAAGCCACTGTAGTCACTGTTGTATCGTCCTTCTTTTTAGCCCATCTTCCTTTTCAACGATCTAATTCTCCATATCATTTTAGTGTGCTAAATAACTCTTTAATTTGTAAACCTTCCACCGAAGCATTCAAACTCTCCAAATCTTTATCACTGAAATCTAATCTATAAGTCTTTTGTAGAGCCTTAGACATCTCTATGTCAACTCCAATACGTTTCTGCAATCTCAGCAAACTTTTCATGTAGGTTTCTCGCTTTCTTTGTAATATTTTTACACATAAACAGTAACTTCTCATCCTGATATTTACTTAATCTATCTGGACTGATTGTACCTAGAATCATTTCTTCCAAATCTGCTTTTAATTTACTCACATCCACACCTGAATTATTGTTATTCTGCACACTATAACCGGGTGCTATTTCTCTTTTCCATTCATCTAATTCTTCTGGCGAAGGGCCTAATGATTTCTGAGTATTCTCACTTGACTCACTTCTCAACTCTCCTGATGTGGGTGTCACTGTTTTTCCACTCTGCAATAATCTTTTTAGATCTAGATGTATACCTCGTTTTGGAGTTTCCACTGATCTTTCTGAAATGTTTATTAATGATTCTAATTCTCCTGTAACTACACTCACATTTGTTCCACTATTTTCATTTAATCCTTGATAAGTCTCATTTAATTTTCTGTAAACTACAGAAACTCCATTCATGCTCCTATCGGGTATTTTTAACGCATGCACTTGAGAAATACCTTGCCCATCATTATATAATGGAACTATCGGACCAATAGTTACTGGAAACGACAAAACGTCTGGATTCAGATTCATTTGTGTTATTTTCCTCACCAAATCTTCTTTAACTGGGTTTTGATTCTGACCCATATTTACTGAATTTCTCTCTCGAGGTCCTTCATTCTGAATCAATGGAGAACTTGGTAAATAATTTATCTCTATCCTGTCTTGTTCTACTTGATATGGGGGAGGTCTATTCATTAATAATTCATTTAAACATTTGTAATCTATGTCATCAGTACCTTCAACAAAATCAGTATTTGTAGACTTTTGTTCCTCAACATTCTTCTTGTTCTCTTTATATTTTCTCCTTCTTTAGTCTCCGCTACCATAACCGGAAACATTCTTGCTCCTTCTGCTACGTCCCTTCTCCACATTTTCATTTGAGCATCCCATTTTGCTTCTGAATATCTACTCACAGTATTCTTGTATTTATTCTGATTCCTATCTCTATCTCTTTTGTATGCTTCATGTTCCCATTCTTCAAGAGCTTCATTCTGCATAGGTCTAGGAGTAGGTCTCAAATCATTCACTTGTCTCCTTAGATTCTCTAAAATTCTAGTATTAAAAGTACCATTCTCTGGAAATGCTAAAACACCAACTTGCTCAGTGTATTTCATCCAATTTTCCAACCAAGTACAAGTATGAAAACCCCCTTTCTAATGACATAAAAGAAGCAGGTGTTCCTTCAGGAGGTACAGGAATTCCTTCTCTAATGGGTATTGGCTCATCTTTACTAAATAAAGTCTTCAGCATTTTTAGTAACTTCATGATTAGTCTATACTAACACTAAACTATATAAGTAATCCTTCTTCCGTATTATGATTCTCTACTACCAACCAGAATCAACCACCCTGTTCAATCACAGCGCGGTTCTCACCAACCAACCAATAGCAGCGCGGCACTTTCTGTGATGATTTCACATCAACTGACCAATACCAACGGAGCACTTTTGTGATGTCAGTATAAATCCTGCGACTGACCCTCCCTTTACAAAATCAGCTTCTCTTAAAAGTCTTTTAACAAATTAGACTACATAAAAACCAGCTTGCCTGCTCCACTAAAGAAATAAATCTATAGGAACATATATTCTGAGATTTCCTTTCGCTTCCAGCAAAATCTTGACCAGCGCGATTTTACCCTCACTCGAGATTCCCTGTGCAATACAGACAATTTGACCATTGCTCAGTACTGCATCAACAGCAGACAACGCATTTCCCTTAGTGTATGCCACACTAAGACTGCCCTTGGGCTTATCCCGGGATCTTAGGCCTACGACGGACCCGATACTACTTCCATCAAGGTCAACTACGGACCACAACATATAACATAAAGGTACGTAGTCAATAAATGTCTGTCCCTACAAATTCCGTCTTCTTCACTACACAGTATGATTAGTCTAAACTAACCATCCGATGCTGCAACCAGAAACTGATGCAGCTAACCACCGCTGCAAATAGCCGACCCACTGCTCTCTTATCTCTCTGTGCACTGCCAATGACTATGCGCGGCTCAGGTCAGACGTCTGCATAGGGTACAGTGAACCTCACCACAACAGCACCCCAGTAGCAATGGTTGCACACCTGCAGAGGGTGGAGCACTGGGCCTAGTCGGAGGCCAGGCCCAACATCCCACCCCAGAAGCTGTGCACAGCAGGAAATAGAGAGCCATGGTGGGAAGTGTGTGGGCCAAGCCACTGTTGACTCCCACCCCCTACAGTGCCAAAGGCCTTGCACAGAAGCGGTCAGGTGCCTGCGATAGGAGTGGTGTAGGATCTGGCCAGAGGCTAGACCCTGCAGCCGGCCCTCACTGCACGTGACTCAAATCCATGTGAAGTGTTTTTTTACTTATGGAATTAATTACATAATTGTTTTTTTTGTGTAAGTTGAAGGAGCCAGTGATGGAACCATCATGGGAGCTACAGGAAAACTATGCGGCAAAACCAGGTTCAACCTTGGAACTGCATATCTTACGAATTGCAAAAAGGTTTACAAAATTTTACAAACTATTTATAAAGCAGAGGTGGCTCTGAGAAGAGTGTCTGGGTTCATGATTTATTTTGTGTACAGTTATTGATACATTTGTACACATTGCTTCAGGTTACTAAGAACGCTTCTGTTCCGTTCTACTGTCAAATACACTCCACCTCACAAAACAATTCCAGGCATGTTGAACCGGATGTTATAGATGGATCCCGTGCCATGGCCACGGAGGTACGTAGATATCACTTCAATCATTACAAATGCTTTCCCGGAAGGTAGAAGTTAATGCCACTTTAATTTATGGATGCTAATCCATGTATTGTCCACCTTAGGTAACCCCATTTCCCTGTTAATTCATCAAGATCTCGCATACTGAGCACAGCGGACAAAGAAGTGCACAACTATCCACATACGAACCATGATGCTGGAGTCCTTGTGAACCTCAGAGAAGGAGCTGCAGAATGAGAAGTCTTCACTAACAGTCATTTGAATAGAGAAGGTGATTGCTTCAAGGTAATTACATTGTGATTGACTGCTATCTGTGAAGTAAAACAAAATGTTAAGTGGCTCATAAAGATACAGCGTAACATACACATAGACCAGGGCTGTGCTCTGAAGAAAAAAAGCACTTCACTTTCTCAGCTTTGTAAGTGGACACCATGCACTGCATAGCACGGTCTTGTATTAATTAACTTAAAATAATAAGACAATACCAAGTACTACCACTGATTTTAAAGTTGCAGTCTCCCGAGGAAAAGCTATGTATGGTGAATTTTTGACGTGGCTAGAAACTGGTAGCATGCTCTGGCAGCCATGGTAACTGGTGCAAAGAAGAATTAATGTTTTTCTTTTTTGGTGAAGATAATAAGGATATGCAAAGTCCAACCAATGTATTTCTTTGCAACAAATAAGTCAAAAAAGCTTTCCTCTAATTAGAGATTACATCCTTACTCTAAAGATTCATATGAGGGTAGTATTGATATGTGATGTTAAATGTGCTTATCAAAGTTAATCTATGAATACTTCCAAGACTTTTTACAGAGAAAGTTTGAGAACTACATTGTGTACATGAGTCATTTTCTCATAGTTCTCTCTCTGGTATATGATATATTGTTATGGTTAAAGAATTTTATGAGACACGTTAAGGGAATGATAAAAGAGGAAAAATAATTAAAGGGAAATTTAAGTGATGTATTTTCATAGTACAGACTGTAGTGTTGACCACTGTTAAACTCTAGTTACCTTGGAAAGTTTTCTGTCTCAGTGACTCCTCACATCTAACAAGAGACAGAACAGGATGTTGATGCAGCGGAAGTAGAGTAAATGTTATAATCTTATACAAAATCACTAATTCCTTTATACTGGATCTTTATAACCATGTGTTCGGGCCCATGAGATCACAACAATCACTTACAATTATCAGGTCCTCCGATGGACCTTTTTGTGGAGCTAATAGGGACACGATAATGAAAAGATGAATAATATTCCCTTCATGAGGACCTATAACGAAGGAAATACCTAACTAACAATCATCGTCACAATTTTGCAATACGTCAATAACTCACCAATAAATCACAAACTCTAATAACTTATCAATGGTCAATACATGAATACAATAAAAAAACATTATAAGATTATTCATTAGATCAATGTTACAGGTAAGATCGCAAGTAAGAGAAATACAGTTTATAATGAATTCATCACAATATCAATTACAGGCATGGGTGGGGTGAAGAAGAGTCAAAAGAAATAGTTCATTGCAAATATCAATATGCAATTTGATTTTTATACAAACCTAGGAAACTAATGCACAACGCGCAATAGTTAAGAAGACCTAACCTTTCGGCCGAAAAGGTATAGCTTAAGGCAACATCACCAGCCGATGAAGTGCAAAGTAATCAGGACAGCCTCAGTCAGGTTTGCAAGACAGTAGCGAGCCAGAGTAGCGCAGAGAAAATAGCAGCAAGGCTCTCCTCTCCTCTCATAGTTAAATGTCCAACCTCCCTAAAGTTACATTTCACAAATCCTTCACAATCCCATTGTTTTGCAAAATGAGTTGATCATTATCCCATCCAGTTCATCTAGGACCTTTAGAAGCAGTCCATTGTTAATACGAAAGATGTCATCCTTCCGCGGAAGCAGGAAAAGAATCTTGCAACTTTATCCACATCCTCGTGCATACTCCACATCAGCTTGCAACATTTGTCGAAAAAATGATTCATAGAAGAAGAATATTTAGCACAGAAAGGAAATTCCTAAAGATTACTTCCTGCACAGCTAAACAAATTAAGCAGCATTTCAGAACTAGTGAAGGACAAAATAAATTTCTTTTGCAGCCTACATTTTAAGAAAGGGAAATAATCACTCCAGCAGAGTTTTGAGGCCTTCATAGGAAAATCATAAACTGCAAACCGACAGTTTTCCATAAGAATAAAACACACTTCATTATAAAGAAGTATAAAGAAAATGCATAATGAATTTGTTATAAGGAAAGATTCATTATTCCGACTAAACTCATAGGCATAATGTAATTAAGCTCATTAATAATTATTATGTCTCTCTTATGTTATAAAGAAAAGGAAATAGTATTTTCATGAAACATTTTCCCTAAGCGTTCTGGTTAATATTTTCGTAATTCTACGTGAAAGCTTTTATAATGTAACATTTTATTTCAGTCTCTCTCTCATAATTCTTTTGGTCCACATAAAAAAGAATACTCTATATTATTCATGTTTTTCTGCATGTCTTAATGTTACATTTATTACTAAACATGTGCTTTTGTCTTTGCACATTTTTTCACGTAAACTTGTAAAAGGTCACCTATGTAATTAGTTTTTCACACCATCAGTCAGCTGTTTTCGTTAATAACATGAACATGAGCAGATTTGATCAAGCAGGATTATTTCGCAAAAATCGTGCTTCATCAATGTCAGAACATCAAGTGCAGATTACACAAACAATCCAGTGGAAAGTGACAACGTGGCATCAAGAGGAATACAACTGTGGAGTGTCCAGGGCTCATGACTTGTCCAGACAATTGTGCTGTTAGAGTACTGAGGGGGAAAAGCTTCACATTCCTGATTCAGTTTCTAAACTTCTAAACTGCAAAAGGGGTTTAGAAGGTGTTCAGGATAGAGTGCTCCAGTCTTATTAATATATCTAGAGATTCTTAACCAATAACTTCCAAACGAATCAAAGATCATTAATACATCTTACTATATGCTCACTTGTAGAAATGGGCCTCCAGATCGCAGTGGTATGCGCCCTGTACAAGTAGTCAGGGTAAGGGAGTTACACACCCAAGATAACCCATGCTCAGCCCCTTGGTAGCTTGGCATGAGCAGTCAGGCCTATCTCAGAGGCAATGTGGAAAAAGCATGTGCACATAAAACTCACAGTAAAATAGTGAAAACACTACAAATGGACACCACACCAACTAGAAAAATAACCAATCTTGATCTAAATAAAACAAGACCAAAACGACAAAAATCAAACATACATAACTCAAAATATCACTTTTAAACAGTTTAAGCACTTTTGTCCATAGAACTCTAATGATGCATTAATTTTAGCACAAAGTACCTTTGATGCGTCAAAATCCAAGTCGAAAAAACTGCCGCAAAGTAGGAAAGCATCAGAAAACACAGCGATGCGTCTGTTCTTGAGTTCCAAAGGAATGAATGTGTCAGTTCTGCTGTACGCAGGAGAAGTGCTGTGTCAATTCCTTACCGTGAGGAGAAACGATGCGTCGATTTCCAGAGGCGACTCCTTTCAGTGGGGCGATGCATTAGAAACTTGGCGCACAGGTGCGATGCGTGAGAAAATCCAGGTGCTGCGGGTCGAGGTGGCGGCGAAACAGGTGCTGCCTCGATTTCCACAGCCACAGACATGTGATGCATCAGTTCCTTCAGCCGCACAGCAGGGCCTGCGTTGAAGTCGGAGCGGGGGTCTCAGATGCTGGAGACTTTCAGGCCATGAACAGGCCGATTTTTCAGCCGCACCATGGTGATGCATTCGTATTTCAACAGCATGGAATGCTTGCGGAGGGAAAAATGTCACTGGAAGGGCGATACGTGGATTTCAAGTGCCCAGAACTGAATTTGGCACCCCCAGCTATAGAGTTCAGGGGGGCTGCAGATGAATTCTTTGATGGCCCTGAGATTTCCAACAGGAGGCAAACACACACAAGCCCTCAGAGAACCTTGGAAAAGCAGGATACAAGAAAGCAAAGTCCAGTTCTTTCACTGCCCTCAGACAGGAGCAGCAAATGCAGGACAACCCAGTAAAGCACCACAGAGCAAAGGGGCAGTACCTCCTGGCAGCGCTTCAGCTCTTCTTCTTGGCAGAGTCCTCAGTCCAGAAGTGTTCTAAAAAGCTGGGGTTACAGGTCCAATACTTATACCCCTTTTTGCCTTTGAAGAAGGCAAACTTCAAACAAAAGTCTTTGTTGTCCACAAGATCCTGCCAAGATCCAGACACACTACAGGGGGGCGGAGACAGCATTGTGAGAGGCCAGGCACAGCCCTATTCAGGTGTCAGTGATAACTCCTCCCACCACTCTAGCTCAGGTAGGCTCATCAGCCTGGTGATAGGCCTTCAGATGCAGGGCGCACCTCAACTCCCTTTGTGTGACTGTCTAGAGTGAATGCACACACAACACAGCTGTCTTCTAAACCAGACGTTGATTCCACAGGCAGGCAGAGACGCAGAATGGTAAAGCAAGAAAATGCCCACCTTCTAAAAGTGGAATTTTCAAACACGCAGTTTACAAACAACTTCACTAAAAATGTAGTTTTAAAGCCTGAATTCAGGGAGCCCAAACTCCAAATCTCCATCTCTTTGCATTTGAAAGTTACAATTGTACGATGCCACGAGGCAGCTCCAATGATAACCGATGGGAAAGATAGTCCTTACAATAGTGAAAAAACAAATTGCCAGTATTTGACTATCAGGACATGTAAAACACACCAGGACATGTCCTACCTTTCACATACACTGCACCCTGCCCATGGGGCTACTCATGTGGGTCGCACAATCAGTGCTGCATGCCTTCTAATAGCATTTGACTTGCAGGTCCTGGCACACTCAGTGCACTCTACTAGGGACTTACCAGTAAATCAAATATGCCAATCATGGATAACCAATCATAATCACAATTTACAAAGGGAGCACTTCAATTTAGCACTGGTAGCAGTGGTAAAGTGCCAAGAGTACACACACCAGCATACAGACAAAAATACAGGCGGTAGAGGCAAAAAGACAGTCAAGTATGCCAGGTTTAATGCTCACTTATTAAGGGATCCATAAAATGTTTGAACTCACATGTCAAATATCAATTCTGTTAATACTACAACATGCAGCAATCCAACAAATCATTCATTTTCTCCCCAAAATATTCCATAGATGCTTGGAATGCATCCCTTGCCTCACCATTTCCTATTAAAATTCTAGGCAAACGTTTTAAACCGATTTGCATTTCCAAGCCAGTTGTGTGAATGCACAGCCTTTTGTTACAGCACAGCAGCAGTCTCTCACTACACTCGTATGACGTACTGAAAATAAAAGCTCCAGGGCACACAATTTCTGCTGGTCACATTCTGTGAACCACTCAGATGGAATGCAAGCAAGGAATTCAAGTCATGGCCCTGAAAACCTCTTTACAGCTCCAATGCCTCAACTTGCGCTGACTTTGAATTTCAGTTAAATGAAACTTAAATCTCTTACTTTTGCTTGAGCGTCAATTGTCCTTCAATACCAATGGTCAGAAAGGACCTCCATGGCCAGGGGCATAGCTTAGTCAGTGAGACTTAAGAGTCATACTTCAATAAAAAAGCAGTGAGCTGCAGGATGATGGGTGAGAGGAGCACGTTTTGGGATGGACTGTTTCTATGAGAAACATGCTCAGTACTGATTAGCTTTAAGGGGGCTTCTAGCTAGAGTGGAGCTGTGGGTGAAATACAGTGGGCTGGAATGCTACCCCAAGCAATTGCCACCGGTTAGACTATTTGAAAGCATTCATCCTATGATCTTTTGAGTGTTTGAAGGCAGTAAAATTCCTGGAAACATGAAACTGTTTCAAATTTCCATGCCTACTAGCAATGGCGGATGGTAATTTTGGCAGGGAGGGAGGTGAGCGGGCCACACACGCACACATATACACTCGCTCACTCACACTCATGCATTCACAAACATGCACACACACACACACCCATTCGCAACACTCACAACAAATTCACACATTTATACATACACGCATGCAAGCACCAAACATTCAGAAACATAAAACTTACCAGCCAATTGTTATGTTATGTTATGTTAGGAGATTTTATAAAGCACTCGCTTGCCCACAAAGGGTGTCATGGCGCTAGCTAAGGTAGGAAACAGAGTGAGAAGCAAAGCCGTTAACAAGTAGGAAACAGACAAGTTTTTTGCACTTTTCTGAATGTCAGTAGACTAGAAAGGGATTTAATATGTAAAGTAAGGACATTGCATGCTTTAGAAGCTCCAAGCATGAAGCTTCTACCTCCCTAGTTGGCATATCTAAATCTGGGAACTGTCAGCAGTTTGGCAGATGCAGAACGTAGAGACCTGCTCGGTGCATACCATGTGAAGCTCTTCCTCAAGACGTCAGGGCCTATCGCATGCAGGGCCTTGAATATTGTACACAGGGCTTTAAATGTGACCCTCTGCCTCACAGGGAGCCAATGAAGTTTAGGGGTACATTTCGAGACACATTGATGTTTGGGGATCTTACACAGCAGCCAGATGGCCGCATTTTGAAATGTTTGCAGCTTGTTAAGAACCTGCTGATGGGCATTGAGATAAAGACCATTACAGTAGTCGATCTTTGAGAGTACAAGAGAGCAGTGCTTAATTTGTAAAACATTAAGTGCCAGGGCTCTGACCAGGAGGCCACTGAAGCTTGCACCACCCATCGCCCTTGTCATAGCTGCCAGAGCAACTACTAACCATCTCTCTCGCATGTAAATGCGACAGTTCAGATTATTCCAGGTCCCCAAAGCTAAAGGAATGCCTGGGGAGGCAGGTAAGAGCTATTTTAATGTATATTGTAGTCCTAAACTACCGTTGTTCTGCTCATCTCTAAATTAGATGAGCAGCGCCACCATGTGGTGGACTGTTCTAAGTATGGTGTTGACAATTAGGTGCCGAGCACCGGAAACCAATTAAGTGCCGGTGCTGAGCACCGGAAAGCAACGGCTCAAATTAAACACTGCAAGAGAGATACAACTGTTTTCCTGAGATGACTTGGTAGAAAGGGGAGAATTTTCCTGATCATTTTCAGGACGAAAAAAGCTGCGGAAAACACAGCATTAGCTTGATTGGTGTAGGAGAGTATGTTATTTACCGAAACTCCCACATTCTTAACACAACTAACTGGATTGGAAGAGGACCAAGCTCTTCATTTACTCACCTGGTCTTATCCTTGGAGACGACACAGGAGCCGATTCTGGACCTACTATCCCTCTCAGGGCCTAGCCCATTCAAGGAATGGAAACTCCTTAAACCAAGCGTTGCCCTTGGGGGAAGAGGGGTTGGGATAAAATAAGAAAAGAGAAACTTGCATTACTGGATCTGCTCAGCAGCTGTGCAATACTGTATAACAGGATTTGTTGCTCGAGAGACCTTCTGTGTCTGTTAAGTAGATTCGCACTGGACCAGGACCTCTGGTTTGCAATATACTGGAAATAACAAGAGGAGGCAGTTACGATCACTACACTAACAGGCCTCTATGTACAATGACAATACATTGACTTCAGTGACATACACTTACAGGTTTCATCAGAAGCAATTGAGAGCAGAATAACCAAAATCACAGACTAGAATGTGTGCACTCCTAGGGATAAACTCGTAACATAGGTTTATGTACAAGGGTCATTCATATATCAAAGACTCTGAAGTGACATCTCTTGGCACTATTGTTCATCAGAGAAACACGGAAGTAAAGTCTTAAATTCTTGTGCTATCACAGTGCTTGCACCAAAGTTGCAGAGAGGGTCCAGAGTATAAACATACAAGAAGCGCTGGAGTAATTCACAGTGAAGGCATGGAGGAAAATTCTATAGGAGCAGGTCCTTAGGCCAGCTCCCCCTGCGACAATCCTCCCATCCAGCAAGCCCACAGTCTGCTACCCTCTACTGCCTTCAGTTTTGTTCCTCCTCTTCTCATTTTCTGCTTGTTTTTCTACCTCTTCTCTGCTGGCTCTTTCCCTCTATTTTGCCTCTTGCTGCTCATTTTGCTCATTATTTTGGCTCTTTCTGCTCGCTTCTGACCTTTATTTTGCCTCCTTCTGCTAGTTTCTGACCTTTATCCTGCCTCTTTCTGCTCAATTCTGACCTTTATTTTGCCTCTTTCTCCTCAATACTGACCTTTACTCTGCCTCTTTCTTCTCGCTCTTGCCCTCTATTGTGCCTCTCTGTGCTAGTTTCTGATCGTTATTCTGACTCTTTCTACTCACCTCTGTCCTTTATTCTGCCTTTTTCTGCTTGTTTCTGACCTTCACTCTGCCTCTTTCTGCTTGTTTCTGACCTTTATTCTGCCTTTTTATGCTCAATTCTGACCTTTATTTTGCCTTTTTCTGGCTGTTTTCCCCCTCTTTCCTCCGTTTCCCTCCTCCTGCCATTTCCCTCCACCCGCCACCCAGCAGTACCTACTTCATGGAGGCCGCAGCATAAACCCATTGAGTAGGTCCTCGTGCCAGCTCCCCCTGTGACCGTCCTCCTGTCCAACTTGACCGCAGTCCACTACCCTCTGCTACCTTTGGTTTTGTGCCTCGTCTGCTCGTTTATCCTAACTTTTCTGCCTCTTCTCTCTTCGCACTTGCCCTCTATTTTGCCTCTTTCTGCTCATTCTGACCATTATTTTGCCTTGTTTTCGACCTTTATTCTGCCTCTTTTTGCTTGTTTCTGACCTTTATTTTGCCTCTTTCTGCTTGTTCCTCACCTTTATTTTGCCTCTTCTTTCTGCTCATTTCTGACTTTTTTGCCTCTTCCTGCTGGCTTCTGACCTTTATTCTGCTTATTTTGCCTCTTTCTGCTTGTTTCTGACCTTTATTTTGCCTCTTTCCTGCTCGCTACAGACCTTTATTCTGAGGTCACATCCACAGCGCCCAGATACGCTTAGGGGTGACAGTGCTGCGCTATACAAATGCTGATTGATTGATGGATAGTCTTTGAAGACGCTGATACTCGGTCCTACTAACTACTATAGGAGGATTAGTGCACACTTACCTGATATCAAGTGCTTAGCATAGCTCTTCCGCTTGACCGAAGTTCAAAGAAGATCTCGAGACTTTGACTCAGGGACTCGTGAGGGTGAGGAGTAGCTGTGCAGGATGGAAAGAGAAGGAAGAAGTGAAGGGAATGGGAGCCACAGGAACCACCGGTTCACTTGGACTTGTAGGAGACTGGAGCACTTCTCGGTTCTGGCTGGATTCTTCATATAAGTGGGGAGGGTGAAGCTTGTTCCGCAGGGAGCAAATCCAAGCAACGACTAGGGGTTGGGTGGGGTTATATAGCCTATTGAATGCTCTACGGTTGTAGCTTGAACACGTGTGGCATGTGGGATGCATGGCCGTCTGGAAGGTTCTCAAACATTGAAGAAAACACATGTTAGTGCCAGGGGCTGCTCTTCCGAAATGGTGGAGGAGCATCGCCCCAAAGCCCAGAGTCACCAGATGATAAATAAAATGATAACAACGCAATGTTATTATCATTTTATTTATCGCTGTCTGAGCTGAGATGGAGTCAAGCAATTAGTACAGGGCGGGGCCGAGCATGGCAGGGAAGGGTAGTGTGCACTTATATGTGCGCATGTCAGTTTAGCGAGCTGTCTTAGGCTGGCCAAACCGACAGGTGCACTTATGTTTCTCCAACCCATCTTTGTTGTACAGCCGGGATGGAGAAAAGCCACAGGCTCCCAGGCACTGTCTGACTGGCAAACAAGGCTGGTCAGACCAATCCTGTCACTGCTGTAATGCTAGTTGTTAGAAATGGGATTTCTGGTTGGCTAGGGCTTGCGCCTAAGCCGGGCAGAAACCACCATACTAGTCAGGGCAAGGGAGTTACACGCTGAAGATAACCCCCGCTCACCCCCTTGGTAGCTTGGCACGAGCAGTCAGGCTTATCCCAGATGCAATGTGTAAAGCGTTTGCGCAACACACACACAGCAGCAACACACTAGGCACACTACAAAAGAAACTCCACACAAGGTTATATAAAAAAATAGCCTTTGTATTATCCAAAACACATTAGAATCATAATCACACATACACACTGTGCCAACTGGCACTAGGCAATATTCACAGGGGATTATATGCATGACAGGGCCACTCGGGCCACTGTCAGAACCATCACAAAGCACAAGTAGTAAATAACACAACCCATAACTACTGGTACAATAATGACCTCAGCATTATATCACATTAGCATTAGGCATCATCATCAGCATAAATCACATTACTGAAGTGCACTGTAGTAACACTCCCAGGTGCATACATCACCTTTGGCATAACTGCATTATGCCTTACTTTAGGGCCTTGCGCCCAACCGGTACACACAGGTACCCAAAATGACCCCCGGGCCAACTGGCCTTCTCTGGGGCTCAAATGCCCTTTGTCCCGAAATGTCAGGGCGCTAAGCTGCCACTTGCAGCCAAGTGCAGGCCCACCAGGCCAGCACCAGAAAATGGGGCAAGGGTGTGATCCACCCAGGTCTTTCTAGAGACCAGAAACCATGCCACCAACGTTGTAGCTGCCCGCTGTCTGGCGGGGCAGCTGTAGAATCACCCTTGGCACTGCAGTGCTTCTTGAGTCCCACTCCAGGACTCTACAAACAAAATTGCCCCCACATTGCAGCTGCCTGCTGTCCGGCGGGGCAGCTGTGGCAATAAGCACTGGCACCAACAGGGCCTGGGGAGCCCCTCCTTCTCCGGACTCCTCTGGTGCCTTCCAGCAATGCGCAAGCGTAGCCCCACTCACCAGGGCTTCCTCGTAGACTCCTCCGGGAGAACTCCTTCCGACTTGCGTGAGGGGCCCACGAGGCTCCGGTCAAGCCCCTCCTCTCGGGGCTCCTGTTTGCAGTGTAAGCGAAGGCAGGGAGCCGTCACAAGGCTCCGTCTCCCTCACTGGATTGCTCTCCGATGCGGGGTAGGCTCCCGCCCACCGTAAAGCTTCACTCCGGCTCCTCAGACATGGGGAACTTGGCACCTTCCAGCACGGGGTAGGCTCCCTACCTGGGTTCTCCTTCTGGTTCAGGCCACGCCCCCAACCAGGCACCAACACCTGGCTTCCTCTCTGGCGATCTCAGCGTTCCTTCCTCCGGACAAATGCAGGGTGGGCTCCCGCTTCTCCTCAAAGCACGGGGGAATCCCCACACTGGGATTCCCTCGGCATGCAGCGCACAATGCGGGGTAGGCTCCCACTCCAAAGGACACAAATGCGGGGTGGGCTCCCGCTCCACCACGCATCGGCAGTGCGGGGTGGGCTCCCGCTTCCCTCGGAGAATCCTCACTCCGGAAGGCACGCAAATGCGGGGTAGGCTCCCGCTGCCCTACTGGAACCACAGGGGAATCCCCATGCTGGTATTCCCTCCAGACAGGTTGCAGCCTCGCGCTGCAGGGCACCAGCACTCTCCCTCTCCTTGGAGAGAGATATAGCGCTCTCCAGGCGCTTAGTCCAAAGTTTCAGGGCCAGCTCACAGGGCCCTCCAGCAGGGAGGCAGTCCCTCGTGGCGGTTCCTCCTGTGGCCCAGCAGCAGCAAGTCCCTCAAGTAGCACAAGGAAGCACACCTAACATGGGGTCACAGCCCCAGTACTTATACAGCATTTTCCTTTGTTCTGCCCTTGGCACAGGGCTTTGGGAACCAGTCTCAACTGGTTCTGGGGGGTAGTGGAGCACTTTGTTTACCGGGCACCTCTTCCCCTTTCTCAGGTGGGGGCTCGGTCATCAGACACACCACAGGGGGCGGAGCCAGCATTCACCCAGGCAGGCACAGACCTATTCAGGGTCAGGGGACTACTCCTCCCACTACTCCAAATGCAGGTCTTCTATTCAGCCTAGTGCTGAATCACCCTGTCCTCCCTGGAGCCACACACACCTCACCAGCCCCTGTCACTCCAGAGCCAGACATGCAATACACATCAGACAGGCAGACACATAGCACACAGAAATGCCAACTTCTAAAAGTGGCATTTCTAAAATAGTAATAATAATCTGCGCACACCATTGCGTAGCATTTATTATCACTATTCCAAACATACCAAACTTGACCACGCTGCTCCTCTCATATCAGGAATTACCACTGAAACACTGATCAGGGAATCCCCAATGCATTCCTATAAGAGGGTAGCTTCACAGCAGTGAGAAACCAAAATGGCTGTTTGCCACTACCAGGACATGTCACGCACTTAAGGTACATGTCCTACCTTCTACCTACAATGCACCCTGCCCATAGGGCTAGCTAGGGCCTACTTTAGGGGTGACTGACATGCAGTAAAAGGGGGGTCACAGACGTGGCGCGCACTTTAGGTGCCACGTCACAGTGGCAGTAACACTGCACGCACAGGCCCTGCAATGGCAGAGGCCTGAGACAGGTTTGAAAGGCTACTTTGGTGGGTGGCGCAATCAGCGCTGTAGGCCCACCAGTAGCATTTAATTTACTGGCCCTGGGTATCTAAGATACCACTTTACAAGGGACTGACAGGTAAATTAAATATGCCAAACAGGTGTAGACCAATCTTACCATGTTTACCACAGAGAGCACACGCACTTTACACTGGACAGCAGTGCTAAAGTGCCCAGAGTCCTAAAACAATCACCACCACCATGTCAGAAAAAAGGCTAGGAGGAAGGCAAAAAGTTCAGGGATGACCCTGCAAAAAGGGCCAAGTCCAACACTAGTTATAGCATGAGAGCAGTGTCTCGATTGGGTGGGGAGCCTGTGCTTTGATGCCCATCCGCTTCCGGGCCGGATGAGAGGAGCAACGAGGCAGCCAGCAGCAGGAGCAGAGCAGCAGGTAGGTTTCTTTTGGGATTATTTTATTCCCCAAATCCCCCCCGGCCGTCCTACCACTTTAGATAGGCACCAGCCATCACTGATTATTACAATCACTTTGACCTTACAGAATGGGCAGATACAACTTGCTGATTGGAACCAAATAACAAGAAACAAATGTATTGTTTTTGCTTGAACGTCCATAATGGAAAACAACACCAAGGCCCCTGTAACAGCGGGAGCAAGGCTTGCCATTGGCTCACGGGAGTCTGTGGGAAGCTTGCACGGATTTAATGGAAAACCAACCCAATGCCCTAGTAACTGCAGGTGCAGATAATCTATTCAGGTTCTGAGGGATGCTTGCAGGGATTCATGCAGAATGGAATTTCATGTCTTGAAAAACATCAGTCATGGTATCATAGCGTGCCATTAAGCACCACAGGGATAAAGCAACATGAGCCCTGCATGCTATGCCCACTACACAGAGGGAGCATGAGGGGGTCGTGACACCAATGAGAGAAGGCAACACTCCCTCACTCATCACATAGTGGGATGTGTTCAGTGAGACTTGCTGACCTCACCTCACTCTGTGATGAGGTGTGACTTCAGGGCTTAAATTGAAGCAAAGGGCCCTATATTTTGGTGTGGTTACATGCACCCTTCAGGTTTTATACACAAGTTCCTCCAGTTTGGCACAATGGCCCATGCCCCTGGTCAAAGGATCACTTATTTTAAATGTATTTTCACTGCACACACTCTTCTTCATCTCTGCTACAAGAAGCCTGATAGTAGAGCTGTCAAATCTGTGCATGTGGGCAGTGCTCCATGTTTCTAGTCCTTGCCTTTTACAAATCATTTTATCAAGTAACTGATGACCTGAATGTACTAAGCCTGAGTCACAAATAGAAGAGGGTGCGCAGGCAAAATAATAGAGTGAGCGAGCCAAAGCCAAGCCCGTGGTCAGAAACATTCTTGACTTGCCCCCCAATGACAATGCCATTAGTGAACTAAGAGGAGAGTCGGTAGTCATGTAACCCCTAAACATGGCCTTATTCTTCGTATAGATTAATAAATCAAGAGGTGCTTGTACAGCGCACATCCTGAACTCAAATATTTAAAAGTGGGCTCAATTGTGGTAGTAAAGAAAAAGGAGGCTTTGTAAAATAAAATACTTGCCTTGGATCACACAATTTGGACAAGCAGGAAGCCAGTATTGATTTCAGGTGATCTGGTTACATATTTTGAAATTCAGCCACCAGATGGGTCTCCATCTCTTTCTCTCTCTCTCTCTCTCTCTCTCTCTCTCTCTCTTTCTCTCTCTCTCGTTTGCATCAAATATCACTCTTTTGTCTTTCATACTTGGCTCACAGAAACAAAAAAACTGACACAGAGAGAGCAGACTCATCTCAGGACCCCCCAGACCCAACTACCAAGCCAAGAATGCATTTATTTGGGTGGTGTCCTACCTCAAACATCACCCTGAATCTGCGCTCCTGCCCATGGCACACTCATTCCCCAAGTGGCCTTAATATAAGGAAATGCGGCACCAACAAGCTTAGCTTTGTCAATCCTTGAATTTCATTCTCCTGTCCATTGGGGTAGCAATTAAATCCATTTTCACAGGAGCTCTGCAGAACTACAACACTCGGAGCTCATGACCTACACCATAACAGTATCCCATCCTTATTTCCATGTTCCATGTTGAAATATGACACCCTGTCTAGATAAATATAGAATTGCTTTAATGTGCATAGGGCAGAGCCCATCCAAGTGTTCCACTCTCCAGCAGGCAGGCAATTACTTCTGCTTCAATTAATAGCCATGTTATCAACATCACAATTTAACTCCACAATCCACCGTGGATGAGTTTTCCCCAAATGCTCTTTACATCACAGCCCCCAACAGCCCCCACCTCCCAGAATATAATGAACTCAATAAGTTTCCTCTTGTGCAGTCTCTGACTAGAAAGCTCTACCTCAATTGAGCAGGGCTGGTCTTAGGCACAGTGTGTTGAGTGCACGGTTTTTGGTAATCAAAGTGTCAACAGAAACATGTTTTTTGGTCACAGCTTGTTAAACATAGATTTTGTTTAACATGTTTGGTCCTCTTTCTGCATGTATTAGGCAGGTATAAAACAGTAATTCAGAGTTATTCTAAAGTAATGAAAAATATATTTAACTGCAGCTGCATCATCCATCGATGGATGATGCAGTTGCTGGAAAACAAAAGTGATGCCGGCTCCTGTGGAAGGTGATGGACTGTGAATCAGCATCCATTTTGGATTGGACAAGAATGATAGCCATATTATAATATTCTAGAATGTGAGTAATTCACTTTGAACAAGATTAGAATTGACATTCGAGAAAAGATGTGGAAGACAAAATCTGTTATGAGCTATCATGTTAATTAGTTGCTATCTGTAATGTTGGCATATTATTTCTTCTAATTCATGAAGAGGTTGACTGAGACCACAATAAGTTAGGCACTGATTACCCAGGAGCCCTGTCAGCAGTCAGGAGCGGACGATCGCTTGGCATCACCCACTGTTATACACATATCATTCTAAGTAGGTGCAGCCTCAAATCAGATGTTTATTTTGTATTTCCAAGAACTACTCTAATTGGAAGTTTAAAAGTCATCTCCCGGTATCAGAGTCAAAGGAGAGACAGCAATGCACAACACTTTATGAAACATTCTAAGAACTAGCAGAATTAAAGCTGCACATGGATTTACAAAGGAAGAACAAAATTATTCAGTTTCGGTTTCAGACAAGTACCTTTTGTGAGGCTCTGGCGTGACCTCGGCCACTCATCATTGGGTTTACAAAGATGGCAGCTAAGCAGAAGATAAAAGAACATTTCTGTGGTGTGGTGTGGGGTGGGATGGGGTGGTGTGGTGTGGTGCGTACTTGTTTGAGGATCGATTCCTCTGCAAGTGTGCATATGTGTGAATTGCACGCATAGGACAAAAGGAGTGGACATTGTTCCAAATGGAAAGAGAACCGAAGAGGTGCATGAATCTCTCACTTCATGACCTTCATCACTTCTCATTCAAGCTGTCTGGGTTAGCAGGAAAGAAAGTGACACTATTTCAAGAGCATCCACTTAATAGACGATTCATTTCAGAAAAACATTCTTATTACTGTCATATACAGTGAGAGCAGAGTTTACTACAGCCTTATAGCCCGCTGCCGAGGGCTATACCGGCTGTTAAAGGCCCTGATCCCGAGTTATAGGCCCGAGCCGCAGGCGAGGGTCTATAACGAGGGAGAGGGCCTTTAACAACCGGCATAGCCTGAGGCAGAAGGGCTATAAGGCTATTAGAACATTCCACCCACTAAGGGTAGAATGTTCTAAATTAAAAATGGAGAAACAAAAAGACAATCATTGGAATGTTGGAGCACTAGGCTTATACCAGCCATTATAAGCCCAGAGCAACTCCATTGTCTTCAATGGAGCTCCCAACATTCCAATGTTCTAATCCACTTTAGACTTCATATGTGAACTCTAACGTTTACCCTCTCAACTTTGTTTCTTTGTTTTTAAACGACACCCTTTAAAAACCCTTTAAATCTCAAATTGATCATATATCAGTTGCATACAGAATGGGGATGGGCCTAAATAAACATTTTCCCTCACATCATACGCACACGTTTTTGCAAAAATGGTTCTTATTACGTAAAATACATTTCACATGTCATCTGCTTGACTATTTATGTGAAGCAATTAATAGCGTACAAAAGGCGATCAAGATTCTGGCTGGAGACTGATGCGAGCAGAAAATGTCTCTAGGCAACAGCACATATGAGTTTACAATCCCCTCAAGCTCCAACCTTCCTCCCGTGGCGAAGAACTATACGAAAAAGCATGACAAGAAGGACAAATTACACCGAATAGGTAAAACCCAGGACACATGAATTACAAAACATTAGAACATTGGAATGTTGGGAGCTCCATTGAAGACAATGGAGTTGCTCTGGGATTATAATGACTGGTATAAGCCCAGTGCTCCAACATTCCAATGATTGTCTTTTTGTTTCTCCATTTTTAATTTAAAACATTCTACCCTTCTACGCTCAGGTGACAAAAGTTTTGCCTGGTCCTATTGTAGAAGCTTGTCTGAACATAACTGATTTTTTAGTCTGCACATGTATGGCTACTTTTGGTGACCAATGACCATTTGAAAGTCTGCAGCACCCATCAAATCTGCCACCTTGGGTGCTGACGGTTGGCACCTTTTAGGGCCCATTTTATCATTTCGAAAATTATTCTCGCTCTTTCCTCCAATTTAATGAACTGTTTGGTTTTTTTTTCTTTACATTTACGACATTTAGGCAAAAAATATTGTGTTAAGAATAGACACACTGGAAGATTTCTAAGTGCATTGCTCTGACTGTTTTTCAGTTTGCATTTTGTCTGCTTCATTGTATATATATATATATTCACTGAGAAAACCATAGGTTTCAGGGACGTTATAGTTAGTTGAACATTTTACTAGTACAAAACCAGAGAAATTCGCCCGTTATAGTTAGTTGAGCTAACTATAACTCGCGCCCCCGCAATGCACTGCTGATGACGTCACATATTACATCATTCATGACATGGTCAGTGACATCACTGATGACATCACTGATGACATCTCAAATGACATCACTGATGACATCATCCACGTGATAATCTGATGCACCTCCTCATACCCTAATATAACCTTTGATACATCCACTCTAAAATACAGACTACCATTTTCAAAACCATAGACACAGCAATACCAGTTACTACATACCCACTCACTGATTCCTAGGTCTACACACACATCCACTCATCACCCATACAGTCACTCATACATGCAGTCACTCATCAATACAGCACTATCATACGCACTCATACACCTATACAGACACTCACACACTGCCACTCTCCCACAGAGTTACTCACACACCTAGTCAGTCATGCAAAGAATCAATCAGACTCCCATTTACTCACCTATACAGTTATACACACACCACCTCACTTGTTAATACAGATAGTAACACATACTTACTCTCTTCTACAATCACTGACACAAGCACACACTCATCCATACAGCCACTCTCACAATCACTCACTCTCACATATAGTCATTTATATACTCCAACACTCACATATACTGCCTTTCACATATGTAGTTACCCACACATGTACCACTGAGACATCCATTTACTCACCAACACACCCATACACACACTCACCCACCCATACAGCCCTTCACAGATACACTCTTGAACCCATACACCCAGTGAATCACCTACTCACACATCTATGCACAGAGTCATACACCCCCCACCCACCCACAGAGACACTCAGGCACCCATATAGATACTCAGACAAAAAAATCAATAACCCATATAGACACTCATGTAGCTACTCACCAACCCATGCAGCCGCTTACACACCAACTGACAGACTAATACAGACATTCACACAGTTTAGTCACTAACCCATGCATTCAGTAAGACACAATTAATCACTCACTTATACAGTCAGTCACGCACCTACTAAATCATCTATTCAGACACTTATACACCCACTCATTCTTCAATACACCTTGGCATATATATATATATATATATATTCACTGAAAAAACCATAGGTTTTAGGGACAGTTATAGTTAGTTGGACATTTCACTCGTACAAAACCCGTGAAATTCCCCCGTTATAGTTAGTTCAGCTAACTATAACTCGCGCCCCCGCAATGCACTGCTGATGACGTCACATATTACATCACTCATGACATGGTCAGTGACATCACTGATGACATCACTGATGACATCTCAAATGACATCACTGATGACATCATGCAGTGACTGTGTGTTTCTCTAAAGTTTAAATATTTTTAATATATATCGGAAAAGACGTATTGAAGAATGAGTGGGTGTATAAGTGTCTGTATGGATGATTTAGTAGGTGCGTGACTGACTCTATAAGTGAGTGATTTAACGTATCTTACTGAATGCATGGGTTAGTGACTAAACTGGGTGAATGTCTGTATCCGTCTGTCTGTTGCTGTGTAAGTGACTGCATGTGTTTGTGAATAGCTACATGAGTGTGTATATGAGTTATTGAATGGTTGTCTGAGTATCTGTATGGGTGCCTGAGTGTTTGTGTGGGAGGGTGTGTGCGACTCTGTGTATAGATGTGTGAGTGGGTGATTCACTGGGTGGATGGTTTCAAGAGTGCATCTGTGATAGACTGTATGGGTGGGTAAGTGTGTGTAAGAGTGTGTTAGTGAGTGAATGTATGTCCCAGTGGTACATGTGTGAGTAACTACATATGTGAAAGGCAGTATATATGTGTGTTGGAGTATATAAATAGCTATAAGCGAGAGTGAGTGATTGTGATAGTGGCTGTATGGATGAGTGTGTGCTTGTATCAGTGATTGTATAAGAGCGTAACAATGTGCTAGTATTTGTATGATTAAGTGAGCTGGTGTGTGTATAACTGTATAGGTGAGTAAATGGCAGTGTGTTTAATTATTTGCATGACTGACTAGGTGTGTGAGTTCCTCTATGGATGAGTGGCGGTGTTTGAGTGTCTCTATAGGAGTATGAGTGCATATGATAGTCCTGTACTGAGTGACCGTAAGTATGAGTGACTGTATGGGTGAGTGAGTGGATGTGTGTGTAGACCTAAGAATCAGTGAGTGGGTATGTAGTTATTGGTGTTGGAGTATCTATGGTTTTGCGAATGGCAGTCTGTAATTTAGAGTGGGTGTATCAAAGGTTATATTAGGGTGTGAGGAGGTGCATCAGATTATCACGTGGATGATGTCATCAGTGATGTCATCAGTGATGTCATTTGAGATGTCATCAGTGATGTCATCAGTGATGTCACTGACCATGTCATGAGTGATGTAATATGTGACGTCATCAGCAGTGCATTGCGGAGCGCGAGTTATAGTTAGCTGAACTAACTATAACGGGGGAATTTCACGGGTTTTGTACGAGTGAAATGTCCAACTAACTATAACTGTCCCTAAAACCTATGTTTTTTTCAGTGAATTTCAAAGGTTTTTAAATGCTCATTTCTAACTATAACGTGTCTGAAACCTATGGTTTTTTCTGTGAATTTCAAAGGTTTTTTAAATGCTAATTTCTAACTATAACGTGCCTGAAACCTATGGTTTTTTCAGTGAATTTCAAAGGTTTTTTAAATGCTAATTTCTAACTATAACGCCCCTAAATCCTATGGTTTTTTCAGTGAATTTCAAAGGTTTTGTAAATGACAATTTTTAAATGTATTAATTGTTATATTTATTTTTTTGATACTGATTTACTACATTTTTTAAAACTATTTATTTTTAGATAATTTATTTATTAAATTACATTGTCATTACATTATACATTACATTACAAAATATACTTTCTCAGAATGAATTACTTTAGTTTAAATAGTTTGCAAATAGGCAATAGAGTTTTAAGTACAGTAGTTACAGTTGTTGCAATGGGCAACACAATTTCAAACACAATGCAACATTGACCTCAATGTGAATTTCTAGTTAAATGCAATTAGTTACTTTATGGATTACTTTTCTAACCACAGGACTGGATCCTAGATTCAGTCCTGGGACATCTCCTGTAAACAGTTGAGTAAAAGCGTTTTGGTTACAGTAGTGATTTTTAAGGAATATTATTGTATTTTAAAAGTTGACAGAAACTTTTTCACATAGAATCACCAATGTTATCCTATGGGAGGAAATTCACTTAGCAGGTAAGTAGTGTTATCGTTACTTTTTCTTACTCAGTGTTGGATCCTGGATCCAACACTGGTGCATCTCCTGTAAACAGTTGAAAGAATGCGTTTAAGTCATACAGGCGATTTTTAAGGAATATTTGTAGTTTGTGAAAATCGACACTTTGAAACTTTTCTGCTGAAAACCAGACAATGGATTCCTATGGAAGGAAATATAAGTTACTGGTAAGTACGGTTAGAATTACTTTTCAGGGTCAGTGCTGGGCTAAAAGATGCAGCACTGGGTTCTCTCCTGATAACAGGTGAGTAAATCGGAATTCGTAGTTCGGTTGATTTTAGAGGAATATTATAAAGTTCCAAAACTCCACACTTAGAAGAATTTCCAAGTGAAACCAGTCAATGTTAGCCTATGGAAGGAAATTCAAGTTGCTGGTAAGTACGGTTAAAATTACTTTTCAGGATCAGTACTGGGCTGAAAGATGCAGCACTGAGGTCTCTCCTGATAACAGGTGAGTAAATCGAAATCCGTATTTCGGCTGATTTTAGAGGAATATTATAAAGTTCCAAATCTGCACACTTAGAAGAATTTCCAAGTGAAACCAGTCAATGTTAGCCTATGGAAGGAAATTCAAGTTACTGGTAAGTACGGTTAAAATTACTTTTCAGGACCAGTTCTGGGCTGAAAGATGCAGCACTGAGGTCTCTCCTGATAACAGGTGAGTAAATCGGAATTCGTATTTCGGCTGATTTTAGAGGAATATTTGCACAATGGTGAAGGGAGGGGCGGGGCCTGAGGTGACATCTGTGCAAACGCGCCCGTGGCGCGTTTTAAGTTGGGAGATTAAGTCCCCTTGAATCATGAGGGTCCCTGAGGGCCAACTAGCCCACCAGGAACCTCCAGTATGCGCCAGGGGCTGCGTTGCAGAGACGTGTACAGAGGCCACACCCCTTTTACACCTCTCTGCAACGCAGCTCTGTGGCACTTTCTGGACGTACCTGTTGGGCTAGTTGGCCCCCAGGGACCCTCAGGATTGAAGGGGATTTAATTCCCCATCTTAAAACACGCCACGGGGCCTGTTTGCACACATGTCACCTGAAGCCACGCCCCCTCCCTTCACCACTGTGCAAACGCGCCCCGTGGCGTGTTTTAAGTTGGGGGATTAAGTCCCCTTGAATCCTGAGGGTCCCTGGAGTCCAACTAGCCCACCATGTACTTCCAAAAAGCGCCACAGAGCTGCGTTGCAGAGAGGTGTAAAAAGGGGCGTGGCCTCTGTACACCTCTCTGCAACGCAGCCCACTGGCGCATACTGGAGGTTCCTGGTGGGCTAGTTTGCCCCCAGGGACCCCCAGTATTCAAGGGGAATTACTTCCCCTTCTCAAAACGCGCCAGGGGGCGCGTTTGCAGACTGCTGCAGGGAGGGGGCGGGGCCTCCGGCACGCTGCCGGTCTTTTTTTTTTTTTTTGATTGGGAGGGGGCTGCGTGGCCCCCCTTCCCTCGGCCACTTTTTGCCCCGGGGACCCCATCCCCTGGGGCCTGAGGAGTTTTTTTTTTTTTTATAAAATTTAAAAAAACGGGATGGGGGCCACGTGGCCCCCCTTCCCTGGGCCTGTATTGGCCCCGGGGACCCCATCCCCCGGGGCATGCCCTCTTTTTTTTTATTTTTGAATATTTGGAGGGGGGCTGCGTGGCCCCCCTCCTCAGGCCATTTAAGGCCCCGGGGACCCCATCCCCCGGGGCTGGCCTTCTCCGTTGGGGACTGTGGGGGTCCCAAATCCCCCACAGTCCCGCCGGCTCCCGCGTCCCTTGGGAGCCGGCATTGCTTTTCCACATGGGGAGCTGCTAACATGCAGCTCCCCATGTGGAAAGCAATGTGCTTTGGATATTGGAAGAGAGAGCAGGTTTCCTGCTCTCTCTTCCAATATCCAAGCAGTTTGCAATGACAGGACGGGAGCCGCGAGGCTCCCGTCCTGTCATTGCAAACTACAGTGTCCCGGGGTAGGCACCCCGGGACACTGCAGGAGCCGGCCCTGGGGGTGGCGGTCCCCAGGGCCATCAAGGGCTCCAGGAGGGGGGCCGCGGGGCCCCCTCCCTTGAATTGCACAGCCCCGGGGAGGTGGTGGTCCCTGGGGCTCTGGGGTCCGTAACGGACCCCACATTTATTTTCTATGTGCCCCAGGGAGGTGGTGGTCTCCGGGCGTGTGGGGGCTGGAGCCCCCCACACGTTATTTAAAATTTTAAAAAGAAGCCCCGGGGGTGGCGGTCCCCGGGGCTGCGGGAGGGCAGGAGAGCCCTCCCGCACCATTTTTTATTAAGCCCCGGGGGTGGTGGTCCCCGGGCTTGGGGGCCTTAGAGGCCCCCATATAAACAATAAACCCACCTCCCGCATGCCCCCGGGACTTGGGCCACCCGGGGCAAATTTGCATCGAAGCACGGGAGACCGCGCTTCGATTTTTTTTTGGCAGGATCCGCGCACCCTGAGCGCATCCTGCCGATTTAAAAAAATGCTTTTTCTGCCCAGGGGCTCCTTGTGGGACCCCCTGAGCAGACCTAGGGGTCAGGGTGTTTCTACCCTGCCCCCTTTGTGCGTTTTGCGCACTTGTTTCTGTCCCTCGGTTCTACCGAGGGACAAAATGGCTGCCAACACTTCCTGATTAGGAGTGTTGACAGCCACTTGAAAGCCAATTAACATGCAGCTCGTGATCAGGACGGTGCGTGCAGGGTGCGCTCAGGGTGCGCGAATCCGACGCGGCCATAGATATATATGTGATTTTCATTTTGATTTTCACAGGAACTACTGAACGGATTTACACCATTTAACAAAAAGGGTTCTTTCTGAACCAAGAACTACCTCTTTGCCAAATTTGGTGTAATTCCGTTCAGCAGTTCGGGCTGTAGCCGTGTCTAAAGTTTCCTATGGGAAAATGAATGGGGAAAACACGTTTTGGGACCACCCTTTTTCTCGGCCCCCGCTTGACGAATCACCCTGAGACTTTCAGGGTAGGAGCGGACCGGAGCGGGCCATAAAGTTTGAAAATTTCACGAAGATTCGTCAACCGACGCAAGAGTTATTTCAAATAGAATGTCGCGGATTTCCTATGGAAAATAGGTCCTAACTATAACTATCTACTGGTGACCGCCAGTAGATAATATACATATATATATATATATATATATATATATATATATATATATATATATATATATATATATATATATATATATATATATATATATAAAGAAAGAGTTGCCTTCTTTTTATGTATAGCGGCTTGCCCAAGCCGCGAAGGAGTCCCACTGCCTATGCAGCAGGTCCGGAGTGTCAGAACATTTAGACTCTTATGGAACGACGAGTCCATATTCGAGGATGTAATATTGGTGGATTCCTTACCTGACTGCTTTTACACACCTCCACTTGGGCAAATATATTTTTTTCGGCAACAGCGGTACCCACTGGGGTCTGGATTGTGGAGCAAACTACAGCTACCAGGGTGCATCAGCGAACACGCCCATGGGGGCGGGGATATTTTAACCTTGGAGCATGGCGCGCTTTCCTACTGCTGTTTCCAGTGTAAGCCAGTGACCAAGAGCAGGGTATGCTCGAAACGCGTCTGGCACAGTTACCGGTGTGTGTAATGCTAATGGAAGGCTCAAGCTAATCCCCGAATAAATGGTGCAAGCTCGACGTGTGTGACTCCTTCAATTTGAGGCAACTCTTTCTTTATATATATATATATATATATATATATATATATATATATATATATATATATATATATATATAACATATTTAAACTTTACAGAAACACATAGTCACAGTGAGAGGCCTGTATAGGCACTCATGGAGGACTTCTACTCCCAGAATGCAGTGGCCGGGGGAGTGGAGCGCGAGATGTCCTGCAACCTCAGAAGCGGAGGAGGGGCAAGTAATCACCTGACTGGGAGTGGCCACAGTAACAGCTATATCCCACCGGACCCCCAGGACATTGTTTGACTTTTGAAACGGGCACTGATGAAGCTATTTTAGCGAAACGCGTCTGCCGTGCGTTTCAAGGTTGCTGCACACAAGAACGCTTGAAATTATTAAAGTCAGTTTAAAGCCTATCCCGGAGCTGTCTCGCACTTTGTCCTTACCTGGAGGAAGACTGGTTGGTTGTGTTGGCCAGCTTGCAGGTGCTGGCCTGGCGGGACGCCCTCTCGGTCTGGAGCTACGCGGGACACCTGCAACTTTGGTTGAAGTATTGTCTACAACGCGTCGCCCCCCCGTGCCACGCATTTCCAATTGGAGGTTAATGTCACATGGGGAGAGAGGAGGCAGTATTTCATGCCTGAAAAGGGAGACTCGAACTGACTTGCACTCCCCGAGGTGGCTGCGCAGGAGTGGAGTTCACCAACCAACAAGGATTGGGGCACCATTGGATGTCTGAGAGGCCTCTCACTGTATGGCACTCATGGAGGACTTCTACTCCCAGAATGCAGTGGCCGGGGGAGTGGAGCGCGAGATGTCCTGCAACCTCAGAAGCGGAGGAGGGGCAAGTAATCACCTGACTGGGAGTGGCCACAGTAACAGCTATATACCACCGGACCCCCAGGACATTGTTTGACTTTTGAAACGGGCACTGATGAAGCTATTTTAGCGAAACGCGTCTGCCGTGCGTTTCAAGGTTGCTGCACACAAGAACGCTTGAAATTATTAAAGTCAGTTTAAAGCCTATCCCGGAGCTGTCTCGGACTTTGTCCTTACCTGGAGGAAGACTGGTTGGTTGTGTTGGCCAGCTTGCAGGTGCTGGCCTGGCGGGACGCCCTCTCGGTCTGGAGCTACGCGGGACACCTGCAACTTTGGTTGAAGTATTGTCTACAACGCGTCGCCCCCCCGGTGCCACGCATTTCCAATTGGAGGTTAATGTCACATGGAGAGAGAGGAGGCAGTATTTCATGCCTGAAAAGGGAGACTCGAACTGACTTGCACTCCACGAGGTGGCTGCGCAGGAGTGGGGTTCACCAACCAACAAGGATTGGGGCACCATTGGATGTCTGAGAGGCCTCTCACTGTATGGGCACTCATGGAGGACTTCTACTCCCAGAATGCAGTGGCCGGGGGAGTGGAGCGCGAGATGTCCTGCAACCTCAGAAGCGGAGGAGGGGCAAGTAATCACCTGACTGGGAGTGGCCACAGTAACAGCTATATCCCACCGGACCCCCAGGACATTGTTTGACTTTTGAAACGGGCACTGATGAAGCTATTTTAGCGAAACGCGTCTGCCGTGCGTTTCAAGGTTGCTGCACACAAGAACGCTTGAAATTATTAAAGTCAGTTTAAAGCCTATCCCGGAGCTGTCTCGCACTTTGTCCTTACCTGGAGGAAGACTGGTTGGATATATATATATATATATATATATTCACTGAAAAAACCATAGGTTTTAGGGACAGTTATAGTTAGTTGGACATTTCACTCGAACAAAACCCGTGAAATTCCCCCGTTATAGTTAGTTCAGCTAACTATAACTCGCGCCCCCGCAATGCACTGCTGATGACGTCACATATTACATCACTCATGACATGGTCAGTGACATCACTGATGACATCACTGATGACATCTCAAATGACATCACTGATGACATCATGCAGTGACTGTGTGTTTCTCTAAAGTTTAAATATTTTTAATATATATCGGAAAAGACGTATTGAAGAATGAGTGGGTGTATAAGTGTCTGTATGGATGATTTAGTAGGTGCGTGACTGACTCTATAAGTGAGTGATTTAATGTATCTTACTGAATGCATGGGTTAGTGACTAAACTGGGTGAATGTCTGTATCCGTCTGTCTGTTGCTGTGTAAGTGACTGCATGTGTTTGTGAATAGCTACATGAGTGTGTATATGAGTTATTGAATGGTTGTCTGAGTATCTATATGGGTGCCTGAGTGTTTGTGTGGGAGGGGTGTGTGCGACTCTGTGTATAGATGTGTGAGTGGGTGATTCACTGGGTGGATGGTTTCAAGAGTGCATCTGTGATAGACTGTATGGGTGGGTAAGTGTGTGTAAGAGTGTGTTAGTGAGTGAATGTATGTCCCAGTGGTACATGTGTCAGTAACTACATATGTGAAAGGCAGTATATATGTGTGTTGGAGTATATAAATAGCTATAAGCGAGAGTGAGTGATTGTGATAGTGGCTGTATGGATGAGTGTGTGCTTGTATCAGTGATTGTATAAGAGCGTAACAATGTGCTAGTATTTGTATGATTAAGTGAGCTGGTGTGTGTATAACTGTATAGGTGAGTAAATGGCAGTGTGTTTAATTATTTGCATGACTGACTAGGTGTGTGAGTTCCTCTATGGATGAGTGGCGGTGTTTGAGTGTCTATATAGGAGTAAGAGTGCATATGATAGTCCTGTACTGAGTGACCATAAGTATGATTGACTGTACGGGTGAGTGAGTGGATGTGTGTGTGTAGACCTAAGAATCAGTGAGTGGGTATGTAGTTATTGGTGTTGGAGTGTCTATGGTTTTGCGAATGGCAGTCTGTAATTTAGAGTGGGTGTATCAAAGGTTATATTAGGGTGTGAGAAGATGCATCAAATTATCACATGGATGATGTCATCAGTGATGTCATCAGTGATGTCATTTGAGATGTCATCAGTGATGTCATCAGTGATGTCACTGACCATGTCATGAGTGATGTAATATGTGACTTCAACAGCAGTGCATTGTGGGGGCGCGAGTTATAGTTAGCTGAACTAACTATAATGGGGGAATTTCTATGGTTTTGTACGAGTGAAATGTCCAACTAACTATAACTGTCCCTAAAACCTATGGTTTTTTCAGTGAATTTCTAAGGTTTTTTAAATGCTAATTTCTAACTATAACGTGCCTGTAACCTATGGTTTTTTCAGTGAATTTCAAAGGTTTTTTAAATGCTAATTTCTAACTATAACGTGTCTGAAACCTATGGTTTTTTCAGTGAATTTCAAAGGTTTTTTAAATGCTAATTTCTAACTATAACGTGCCTGAAACCTATGGTTTTTTAAGTGAATTTCAAAGGTTTTTTAAATGATAGTTTCTAACTATGCCTACAGAGGTAGGACATGTGAAGAAAGAAGAAAAACGCACAGAAAGAAGCAAAAGAAATGCAGAAAGAAGCAACAGAAGTCCACAAAGACGAAGAAAAGAGTAGGAAGAAGCAAGACATGTGCAGAAAGAACCAACAGAGGAGCAGAAAGAGGCCTTGCTGCAAAATCATCCTGTGCCCACAACTTTTTCAGACGGGTGCTGGTGGTAACTGACTCGGACAAACCAGGCCTAGAGCCAATGCTATGCTAAGAATACAGTGAAAACACCTACATACACTAGGGAACACTATGCATTGGGGTACCCCTGTGATTGGCATGACCTCCTCTGTAAGGCCCTAGGACATAATAGGGCAGGGGATTAAAACTACCTCTAAGTCAGAGGTGCAGAAAGATGCTTCTTTAAGTAGTAGTCACGTTTGCAGAGTGGTGGAGAAAGGGTGCTGGGCCTCCAACCAGCGCTCAGGAATTCCGCTGCATAGGACTTAGAGGAGGTACCAGGAGGGCTTCTTGGCCCCCAAAGTCCCTCAGGAGTAAATTGGACTTCATCCCCCATCCCGTAGTCTGTCAGGAGGGGCATTTGCAGAGTGGTGGGGAAAGGGGGGCATGTCCTCCGAAAACGTCTTAGCAATCCTTCTCTGTGGGACTTACTGGAGGTAACAAGAGGGGTAGTTGGCCCCCAAGGACAACCTTGGGGGCCAACTACCCCTCCTATTACCTCCAGTAAGTCCCACACAGCAGGATTGCTAAGTTCTCATAGCAGGCCACGCCCCCTTTGCCCACCACTCTGCAAACGCGCTCCCTGGCAGGCTCTTGGATGGGGATTGAAGTCCCCTTCGCTGCTGGGGGATCTTTAGGGGCCAACTAGCCTACCTCTTACCTCCAGTAAGCCCCACACAGTGGGATTGCTGAGAGGTGGTCAGAGGCCACTCCCCCTTTCCCTACCACTCTGCAAACGCGCCTCCTGGTGCGTTCGAAGTTGGGGTAATAAGTCCCCTTCGTTCCTGAGGGTCCCTGGGGCCAACTAGCCCACCAGGTACCTCCAGTAAGTGCCACACACCTGGATTGCTGAGAGTGGTTGGAGGCCACACCCCCTTTTTACACCACTCTGCAAACGCAGCTCCTGGCGCACTGCTGCTCGGGGGATGAAGTCCACTTGTGTCCTGAGGTCCTCAGGACACAAGAGGACTTCATCGCCCCACCACCAGTGCGCCAAGAAGCGCGTTTGCAGAGTGGTGTAAATAGGGGTGTGGCCTCGGACCACCTCTCTGCAATCCAGCTGTGTGGCGCTTACTGGAGGTACCTGGTGGGCTAGTTGGCCCCCAGGGACCCTCAGTATTCAACGGGAATCAATTCCCCAACTTACAACGCGCTAGGGGGCACATTTGCGCAGTTGTGCAGGGAGGGGCCGGGGCCTACGGCGAGATGCCAGCTTTTTTTTCTATAGTTTTTTTAGAAGGGGGCTGTGTGGCCCCCCTTCTTTTAGCCTTTTTGTGGCCCTGGGGACCCCTTCCCCCAGGGCCAGACCCCTTTTTCTTTAAAAAAAAAAAAGAAAACGGGAAGGGGGCCGCGCGGTCCCCCTCCCTAGGCCACTATTGGCCCCGGGGACCCCATCCCCCGGGGCCGGCCTGCCACTTTTTTTTTTCTTAATTGAGAGGGGGGCCGAGTGGCCTTCCTCCCGGGCCACTTCTGGCCCCAGGGACCCCATCCCCCGGGGCCTGGCCAGCCTTTTTATATATTTCTTTAGTTTTTTTGGGAGGGGGCCGCGTGGCCCCCTTCCTTAGGCTAATTATGGCCCCGGGGACCGGCCTTTCCGTTTTTGTTTTTTTTTAAATTATATTCACAGGGGAGGGCGGCCTCGTGGCCCCCCTCCTGGGCCACTTCTGGCCCCAGGGACCCCATCCCCCGGGGCCTGGCCTCTCCGTTGGGGACCGTGGGGGGAGCCCCAAAGCCCCCACGGTCCCGCAGGCTCCCCGCCTCCTGCGGGAGCCGGCATTGCTTTTGCACATGGGGAGCTGCTGTCATGCAGCTCCCCTTGTGCAAAAGCAATCCTGCTTTGCTTCATTGAAGCATGGGCAGCCTTCATCTGATTTGAAGGTCAATATGAAACCAAGTCAAGTACTTTCAGTCGCTAATATCGGTGTGAGATCATCAATCAGTATACGTTCTCAATAAGACCAACTGGCGTGATCCATGGCATGTTGCGCCATGGATCATACCGGCATTACTCGCCTCTGCATTTTAAAGTTAACTCTGAGGATACCAGTTGGTCTTATTGAGAACGTATACTGATTGATGATCTCACACCGATATTAGCGACTGAAAGTACTTGACCTGGTTTCATATTGACCTTCAAATCAGATGAAGGCTGTCCATGCCAGAGGCAGTCAAAACTCGTTGTGTTGAATAGATATAGCAGCCCACGCCCTGATGAAGTCTTTGGCTATTACCATTAGACGAAACACGTGTTGGCAAGAATTGTGGCTGTTGGTTGTATCACTGAAGAACTGAAGTGTAATTTGAGATCAAAAAGTCTTCCCAAGATACAAATTACAGAATAAAGATCAAGGACGAACATTTGAAAAAGACTACTGCATGGACTTATGTTTTGGACTTTATATAATTTGCTCAGGAATTTGAATTTGTGTCTAATTACAAGTGTGTGTAGGCTTGCATACACTAACCGACAACGTAGGGTAGTCGTCTCAATTTCCTTTGATGCACTACCAAATGAATTTATAATTCTGATTACGTTGTCACATAACCGTGCGCATTCTATACCCCACTGCCCTTTTGTGATGTTTATTAAATAAACAGTGCCCCGGGGAGGTGGTGGTCCCTGGGGCTTGGGGGGCCCGCGAGGCCCCCCAGAGTATTTTATTAAAGCCCCGGGGAGGTGGTGGTCCCCGGGGCTTGGGGGGGCCTGCGAGGCCCCCCCACCATAATTTAATTAAAGCCCGGGGAGGTGGCAGTCCCCGGGGCTGCGGGGGGGGCCGCGTGCCCCCGCACATAAATTATTAAGCCCTGGGGAGGTGGCGGTCCCCCGGGCTGTGGGTGCCCCCACGGGCCCCCACACCATAATATGGCATGCCCCCAGGACCTGGCCCACCCAGGGGCTTTTTAACAAACGAAGCACAGGAGACCGCGCTTCATTTTTTTAAATAATTTCGGTTGGATTCGCGGACCCTGCGTGAATTCGGCCAAAAGTATTAAAAAAAAAAAATGCTTTTTTTGGCCCTGGGGGTCCCTGTGGGACCCCCTGAGCAGGCCTAGGGGGTCAGGGTACCCTGCCCCCTTTTCTTGCTTTTTACCTTTTTTTTTTACTCTTTTCTTGTGACTCGGTTACCGAGTCACAAGATGGCTGCCAACACTTCCAGGTTTGGAGTGTTGGCAGTCAATCAGAAACAAGCTCGTGCCCAGGAGGGTTCGCGAACCCTCCTCGGTGCCCAGATATTGAAACTTTTCTTTTTTTAATTTCTCTGGAACTACTGAACGGATTTACACCATTTAAAAAAAGGGCTCTTTCTGAACCAAGAGCTACCTTTTTGCCAAATTTGGTGTAATTCCGTTCAGTAGTTCGGGCTGTAGCTTTGCCTAAAGTTCCTATGGAAATTAACATGGGGAAAACGCGGTTTGGGACCCCCCTTTTTTCTCGGCCCCCGCTTGATGAATCACCCCGAAATTTTCAAGACAGGAGCTGATTGGAGTGCCCCATTAGTTTTGAAAATTTCGCGAAGATTCGACAACCGGCGCCAAAGATATTGGCAAAAGAAAAAGCGCTTTTTGAATAGAAACGAGGTCCTAACTATAACTACCTACTGGCGACCGCCAGTAGGTAATATATATATATATATATATTGTAGGAGAGTAGGATCTGCCTCTTATGTTGCCCCCACTTTTTTTCTGATGTTTACACTGGTTTCTGGCTATAGTCAGGCTGGGACCCTGCCAATCAGGGCCCCAGCCTCTCTGTTCTCTCTAAACGCCTTGGAGTGCACTCTAGGTGCACTAGTGATTGGATACTGTGGTACCTTATGAGTCCCTAGTATATGGTACCTTAGGTGCCAAGCGCATAGGTACTTCACAGGCCTACCAGGGGCTGAAGCTTGTATTATGCCACCCCTGGGAAGCAGACTAAATCTGACACCACAGGTCTGCTACTGCAGCCTGGGTAAGGTGGTGCATGCACCCCTTACTGTGATATAGGCTACCTATATCACTACATAGATACACACATATAAACCTATAAGTCACTCCTATGGCAGGCCTTATCAATCCTGAAGGCAGAGTGCTTGGTTCCTATGTGAAGGGGTGCCCCTGCATGAGCAGAGCCCTCTGCAGCATTCGGAGACCCTTCTCTGATGCTGTTTGTAGTGCAGCCTGACCATATACTCTTAAGCGCATTATAACCCCGCGTTAAATGCTAACTTTGGGATGGCTGCACAGAAACATGTCGTGTTTGGTGTCAAACATCTTGGAATACTACCCCCCCGCCAGTTCTGGCGGCGGGGGTAGCATTCCACCCTTCTAGAGGGATAGACATGTACCTACTGTGGAAACGCAGTAAAATCCTGAAGAGCCCTGGCATCACAAAATGGATGCCACCAGTCACAGACACTGGGCTGCCCTCCTGCTGATGACCGAAACTCGCAGTGGAGGAAGCCCAACAATAGGTATCCTGTCCCAGGGAGGTGTGACCACCTCCCAGACAGGGTTTAGTGTATTGGGGCTGGGTGGGTGCACTCCTAGAGTGCTTTGAAGTCCTGCACTGGGGAGCAGAAGGCTCCTCTGTGCATACCCCAGTTCAAACCGGCTCAGGGGCTACCTGCCCCTGCTCTGGCGCAGAAACTGGACAAAGGGAAGTGGGTGTAGCCACCCACTCCCCTGACCCTCCCATAGGTGGGGTCTTAGAGCTAGTCCCTCCCTTCCTTTTTAGTATAAGGTAGGGAACCCTTGAACTTGCAAACTAGATACCACTGGATGATGCTCTGAAGAAGAATCCTGGACCTTCGACGTTCCACTACCTCTGGAAGACTGAAGAATCTCCCTTGGAGTCAAGGAGTGACTCCCCTGCTTGGCAGGCACCAAAAACTGAAATGACAGTCGCAAACTATGCCGCTCCTGCCAGAGCCCGAGGTCCCTGCAGCCCAAGATGAGGATTTCCTGACTTTTCCAAGGCCATCGTGAGTCCCCAGCGAAGCTGAGGCCAGTGGACCCCATGATTGATGAGGAACCGCAGTCCCTGGGTACCGTGCACTATTGTCAAGTGCAACCCCTTCACGATGTTCTACGAATCTGTGCTTTGGACCACATGTGGTCCCAGCCTCTAGCAGGAATCCCTCTAAAGATCAGAGGCCTACCCCATCCCGAGTGACCGTGGGCCCCTGTTGAAGGAATCCTCCTGAGGCGTCTTTGCGATCCCTTGCCAGCCAGCTTGTGGGTCCCCTGAAGACTTTTCTACAGAACCAAAGGGCTCTTCTGGTTGCTCCAGGCCTGCCCTGACTTACCCTTGCTGGGTGAGTTCCCCAGACCTTGCTGGTCTGCACCATTGACTTTTTACGCTTTCCACAAGACTTGCTGCTACCAAGGCTTGTTGGCTCCAATCAGGTCGCCGACACCGCAGTCAGCTGCAGACTTTCTGGGACACACTGAATCCAGCTCCTGGTTGTCCTCGACACCTCCTGGACCTTGTGGCTGAAGAGTCAAGACACCGGTGAATGACCTGAATCTGTCAACGACGGTGGGCATTCATCTTCCTTGCCCCGGGTCACTGCCAAGTGACTTTGAACACTGTCCCTCTGCTTTCAGGTCTTCCTTCTTCCGAATCCGGGCTTGGATTCCACCGGACACTTCTTCTGGCTTCACAAGCAGCAAGTCTTCATTGGCTCCCATTGAAAACGACGCCGCGACCCGACACCAAAGGACACCTATGCACCCGGCTTCCCTGGGTGAGGTAACTCCAGCACTACGGTGCTCCTGTGGGTGTTGGCCCTAGAACTACTTACCCTGTAAGTGACTTGCTTGTAGCTACTCCCGAAGTGCCCTTAAACTCTTAATTTCCAACCGCGACTTGCCCCATTGAAGTCTACGGCGATCCGCGCCTGTGTTCACTCACTGCACGCGTCCCCCGTGGGTCCTTTACTTACCTGCCTTGGGTGGTTTCGTGAGGCCCCAGCACTTCTGAAGGTCCTGGGCCTTGTCTCCTTGCAAGTCGTTGTTCTTAAGTCTCTTTTTAGTATATGGTCTGGTACGCCCCTAGGGCCCCAGCCATATTTGTGCTTAATTTATTGTGAAACGTTGATTTATGCATATGTTCCTGTCTTCTAACCTCACAAGAGATTAGTAGAGAGTTGTTTAGTAATAAATACATATATATTTGATATATATACCTGTGTGGTGTCTTTTCATTTGGTGATTCAAGAGATTGTGTGGTAAAACAAGCTGCTTTACATTCCTCCAAGACTTAGCCTGAAGGCTGCTCTCCACAGCTACCACTAGGATAGCTTTCTATAAAGGTTGTCTTAAACCTACCTACCATAAGAGTCAAATTGTACTGGTGCAAGGTGTCCACTTTAACTAGTGAACAGCATATACCAGGCCAACTTCTCACATTGGTGGCAGCGTGTGGGATTCCAGCTTGCTATTGTTTTACCAGAAAATCTCTATTTGAATTACTAACTGAAAACCACTATAGGTACTCAAGGTACATATAAAGTCAAGCTTAGTATCAATACGTTCTACTGAACTTAGAGCTGTGTGCCAAGGGATAGCACACCCTTTCTACAGCTCAAGATAGTATCAGTAGGCCACAAACTAGTGTAGGTAGTACAACACTGCACAACACTAGAATGTCCTTAAAGGGTGGACCCAGTGGATCCACTCAGCCTCAGTATAAGGACATGGCTTTCTCTGACTTGAGAGCCATGTGTGCTGCAAGGCACCTGAAGCTAGGACAGAGTCCCTCCACACTACACCTGATAGATCTGCTGACAGCAGATTATCTTAGATTAGCTCTAGGAGCTAATGGGTCTGAATCAGTGAGTGGGTCAATTACAGTGTCTGGGTCAGATGATGAACATCTGGATGACCAAGACTCTGTGATTGTAGGGCCAGGTCCCGATGGGGTCTGAACAGGACAGAGGAATTCTCCCTAAGAGAACTGACATAGTGGAGGAGAGGCCCAGGTCCCTTTCTAGGGAATCTGAACACTCCTATCACTCTGGCAGAGAATCTGTCTACCAGAGGAACTCCTACTTCTCAAGAAGAGAGACCTCCTCTGACAGAATGTACAAACTGCTGCAGTATGAGGAAGCAAGGTTTGCCCTCAAAACCAAGCAGTTGGCATTAGATAAGGAAGCCCTGGAGCTCCAGAGGGCTTCTAGAAAAGAGGGGTTAGAACACCCTGGTGGCAGCAACAGTGTCCCTAGAGGCAGAGAATATATTCCAGACCATAGGAACCTGAGCAAGGTTGTTCCTCCCTACCAGAGTAGGGATGATATCCATAAGTGGGTAACTGCTATGGAAAGGGCCTGTAGAGTACAACAGGTCCCCCAAAAGCAGTGGGCAGCAATCTTGTGGCTCTCCTTTTTAGATAAAGGTAGAGACAAGCTCCTCACTGTTAGAGAAGAGGATGCTGATGACTATGAAGTCCTGAAGAGTGCACTGATAGATGGGTTTGGCTTAACCACTGAACAGTACAGGTTGAAGTTCAGAGACACCCAGAAGGCACAGACTCAGGACTGGACTGACTTTGTAGATTGTGCAACCAAGGCTCTGGAGGGTTGGCTGGTTGGCAGTAGGGTTACTGATTTCAAGGGATTGTATAATCTAATGATGAGAGAACAGATCCTTAATAATTGCCAGAACCAGTTGTTGCATCAATACCTGGTGGACTCAGATCTGACCTCTCCCCAAGAATTGGGAAAGAAGGCAGACAAGTGGGTCAGAACCAGGGTGAGGCAGAAAACCCAGAACCAAGGGGGTGACACAAAGTAGCACGATTCTAAGGGGTCTGAGAAAAGTGGGGATAAGTCAAAAGACCAGAAGTCTTCACAAGGGCCCCAAAAATCTGCATCTGGTGGGGAGTCACAATCCAACAAGGGAAAAGGCCAAAAGAAGCCCTGGTGCAAATTCTGTAAACAGAAAGGGCACTGGACTTCTGATTGCAACAAGTCCAAAGACCAAACCACCACCACCCTGCCCCTAAGGCAACTGTTCCCCCTAGTTCAGCTACTGGTGGAGGTGGTACTCAGAATAAGGGTGTAGTAGGGTTGACCCTGGGTTCTGAAGTGGACTCTGGCCTAGTCAGAGTACCCACTCAGGCAATGCTGATTTGTGATGGAGACATTGACATGTCCTTCCTGGTCAGCCCCAGTAATCTGGGCAAATACAAACAGCAGCCTGTAATAAATGGCAAACAGGCTTTGGCATTTAGGGACACAGGTGCTAGTGTCACCATGGTGGCAGAGGATCTTGTGGACCCTGGACAGATCATCCTGGGTGAAATGTACCAGGTGACCAATGCAAGCAATGTCAGGACCAACCATAGTCTGGCAGTTGTGAATTTCTCCTGGGGAGGGGTAACTGGCCTCAAGAAGGTTGTAGTCAGTGCAGACCTCCCTGTAGAATGTCTATTGGGCAATGATCTAGAAACTTCAGCCTGGTCTGAAGTAGAGTTATGGACTCATGCTGAGATGTTGGGCATCCCTGCAAAGGTATTTGCTGTGACCAGGTCACAGGCCAAAATGCATGACACTGAATCAGCTCTGGATCCTGAAACCATGGACCAGATGCTTCCCAAGAAGAGGAGCAGTAGGGGTAAGGCAGTACCTTCCCCTCTGTCTCAGATCACTGATTCCCCTCTTAAGGGAGGAGGAGCAGATCCTGAAGAAGGAACTGCCCCAGAGGAACTTGAGCCTGATCAGGTTGAGTTCTTGGGGGCAGGGGGCCCTTCTAGGGAAGATCTGAGTAGGGAGCAACAGTGCTGCCCCTCTCTTGAACCCCTCAGACAGCAGGCTGCTTCTGAGGCTGCTGGGAGTGCTAGTGGGTCCCATAAAGTTTATTGGGATGAGGGACTCCTATATTCTGAGGGTAGAGATCCAGCCCCTGGAGCCACCAGGAGGTTGGTAATACCTCAGAAGTTTAGGGGGTTCCTCTTGACCCTAGCACATGATATCCCTTTAGCAGGTCACTTGGGCCAAAACAAGACCTGGGACAGGCTTGTTCCACATTTTCATTGGCCACATATGTCAGAGGACACAAAGGAGTTTTGTCGCTCCTGTGTCACATGCCAAGCCAGTGGCAAGACAGGTGGCACCACAAAGGCCCCCATGATACCACTACCTGTGGTGGGAGTACCCTTTGAAAGGGTAGGGATTGACATTGTTGGTCCCCTTGACCCTCAAACTGCATCTGGGCACAGATTTATCCTGGTGGTAGTGGATCATGCCACCAGGTACCCAGAGGCAATTCCCCTGAGGACCACCACAGCCCCTGTGGTGGTAAGAGCCCTCATTGGAGTTTTCTCCAGAGTGGGTTTCCCAAAGGAGGTCATCTCTGACAGAGTTACAAACTTCATGTCAGGATATTTAAAAGCAATGTGGAAGGAGTGTGGTGTAACTTATAAGTTCACCACCCCCTATCACGCACAATGCAATGGGTTGGTTGAACGTTTCAACAAAACCCTGAAGGGAATGATTAAAGGACTCCCAGAGAAGCTTAGGCGGAAATGGGACCTTCTTCTTCCCTGCCTGTTGTTTGCATACAGAGAGGTTCCACAGAAGGGGGTTGGTTACAGCCCATTTGAGCTTCTGTTTGGGCATCCTGTAAGAGGTCCATTATGTTTGGTAAAAGAGGGCTGGGAGTTACCAAACAAGATGTGATGGACTATGTACTTGGTCTCCGCTCCAGGATGGCCGAATACATGAAAAAGGCAACCAAAACCTGGAGGCCAGCCAAGAATTACAAAAAGCTTGGCATGACCAAAGGCTGTGCTGACTGTGTACCAGCCAGGACAGAAAGTGTGGGTGTTGGAGCCTGTGGCCCCAGCAGCCCTCCAGGACAAATGGAGTGGCCCCCATACAATAGTTGAGCAAAGGGAGAAGTCACCTATCTGGTGAATCTTGGAACTCCCAGGAGCCCCCTGATGGTGCTCCATGTCAACAGATTAAAGCAATATGTTGACAGGGCTGACATGGGCTTGCTCATGGCAACTGATGAGGAACAGGAGGAGGAGAGTGACACTCTCCCTGACCTACTCTCACAGAACCCTGATGATGGGTCAGTAGATGGTGTTGCTTTGGCAAGCAGCCTCACTGACCATCAGCAAACTGAGTGCAGACAAGTTCTGCAGCAGTACAGATATATGTTTAGCCTGACCCCGAGTCAGACTACCTGGTGCACCCATGAGGTGGACACTGGGGACAGTCTGCCTGTCAAGAGTAAAATCTACAGGCAACCTGACTGTGTCAGGAACTGTATCAGGACTGAAGTCCAGAAAATGTTGGAGTTAGGTGTGATTGAGCCTTCAGATAGCCCTTGGGCTAGCCCAGTAGTCCTAGTACCCAAGCCTCATACCCAGGGTGGTAAGAAAGAAATGAGGTTTTGTATAGACTACAGAGGCCTCAATGCAGTCACCAGGACTGATGCCTATCCCATACCAAGGGCAGATGAGCTGATTGATACTTTGGCCTCAGCCAAGTATCTGAGTTCATTTGACCTAACAGCTGGCTACTGGCAGATCAGGTTAGCTGATGATGCTAAAGCCAAAACAGCATTTTCGACCCCTGGTGGGCACTACCACTTTGTGGTAATGCCCTTTGGATTGAAAAATGCACCTGCCACTTTTCAGAGGTTGGTGAACAAAGTTCTGGCAGGGATGGAAACTTATTGCTCAGCTTATCTAGATGATATTGCTGTCTTTAGTTCCTCCTGGCAGGATCACCTGGTCCACCTCAGAAATGTTTTGGAGGCTCTGCAGAAAGCAGGCCTCACTATCAAGGCCACTAAGTGCCAGATAGGGCAGAGTCAGGTTGTATACCTGGGCCACCTTGTGGGTGGAGGCCAGGTTCAGCCTTTACAGAGTAAAATCCAAACCATAATGGAATGGGTTGCTCCAACCACCCAGATACAGGTGAGAGCCTTCTTAGGCCTGACTGGGTACTATAGGAGGTTTGTGAAGGGATATGGATCTATAGTGACCCCCTAGAATGATCTGACCTCAAAGAAAATGCCAAAAAGGGTTCAGTGGACAGCTAGCTGTCAGAAGGCATTTGAAGACCTAAAGCAGGCCATGTGCACTGCCCCCATCTTACAGAGTCCAGACTACACCAAAAAGTTCATTGTCCAAACAGATGCTTCTGAGCTGGGTGTGGGAGCTGTACTGTCTCAACTGAATGATGAAGGTCAAGACCAGCCAGTAGCTTTTATTAGCAGGAGGCTGACCCCTAGAGAGAAACGTTGGTCAGCTATAGAGAGGGAGGCCTTTGCTGTGGTGTGGGCCCTGAAGAAGCTGAGGCCATACTTGTTTGGCACTCACTTCATAGTTCAGACTGACCACAAGCCCCTCCTATGGCTTAAACAGATGAAAGGTGAAAACCCAAAACTTTTGAGGTGGTCCATTTCCCTACAGGGGATGGACTATACAGTGGAACATAGGCCTGGGACCCAACATGCCAATGCAGATGGACTCTCAAGGTATTTCCACTTAGAGCACGAAGACTCAACTGGTCAAGGTTAGTTTAGTGTCCCTGCGTTTGGGGGGTTGTGTAGGAGAGTAGGATCTGCCTCTTATGTTGCCCCCACTTTTTCTGATGTTTACACTGGTTTCTGGCTATAGTCAGGCTGGGACCCTGCCAATCAGGGCCCCAGCCTCTCTGTTCTCTCTAAATGACTTGGAGTGCACTCTAGGTGCACTAGTGATTGGATACTGTGGTACCTTATGAGTCCCTAGTATATGGTACCTTAGGTGCCAAGGGCATAGGTACTTCACAGGCCTACCAGGGGCTGAAGCATGTATTATGCCACCCCTGGGAAGCAGACTAAATCTGACACCACAGGTCTGCTACTGCAGCCTGGGTAAGGTGGTGCATGCACCCTTTACTGTGATATAGGCTACCTATATCACTACATAGATACACACATATAAACCTATAAGTCACTCCTATGGCAGGCCTTATCAATCCTGAAGGCAGAGTGCTTGGTTCCTATGTGAGAGGGTGCCCCTGCATGAGCAGAGCCCCTCTGCAGCATTCGGAGACCCTTCTCTGATGCTGTTTGTAGTGCAGCCTGACCATATACTCTTAAGCGCATTATAACCCCGCGTTAAATGCTAACTTTGGGATGGCTGCACAGAAACATGTCGTGTTTGGTGTCAAACATCTTGGAATACTACCCCCCACCAGTTCTGGCGGCGGGGGTAGCATTCCACCCTTCTAGAGGGATAGACATGTACCTACTGTGGAAACGCGGTAGAATCCTGAAGAGCCCTGGCATCACAAAATGGATGCCACCAGTCACAGACACTGGGCTGCCCTCCTGCTGATGACCGAAACTCGCAGTGGAGGAAGCCCAACAATAGGTATCCTGTCCCAGGGAGGTGTGACCACCTCCCAGACAGGGTTTAGTGTATTGGGGCTGGGTGGGTGCACTCCTAGAGTGCTTTGAAGTCCTGCACTGGGGGAGCAGAAGGCTCCTCTGTGCATACCCCAGTTCAAACCGGCTCAGGGGCTACCTGCCCCTGCTCTGGTGCGAAACTGGACAAAGGGAAGTGGGTGTAGCCACCCACTCCCCTGACCCTCCCATAGGTGGGGTCTTAGAGCTAGTCCCTCCCTTCCTTTTTAGTATAAGGTAGGGAACCCTTGAACTTGCAAACTAGATACCCCTGGATGATGCTCTGAAGAAGAATCCTGGACCTTCGACGTTCCACTACCTCTGGAAGACTGAAGAATCTCCCTTGGAGTCAAGGTGTGACTCCCCTGCTTGGCAGGCACCAAAAACTGAAATGACGGTCACAAACTACGCCGCTCCTGCCGGAGCCCGAGCTTCCTGAAGCCCAAAACAAGGATTTCCTGACTTCTCCAAGGCCATCGTGAGTCCCCAGCGAAGCTGAGGCCAGTGGACCCCACGAGTGATGAGGAACCGCAGTCCCTGGGTACCGTGCACTATTGTCAAGTGCAACACCTTCACAATGTTCTACGAATCTGTGCTTTGGACCACGTGTGGATCCAGCCTCTAGCAAGAATCCCTCTGAAGATCAGAGGCCTACCCCATCCTGAGTGACCGTGGGCCCCTGTTGAAGGAATCCTCCTGAGGCATCTTTGCAATCCCTTGCCAGCCGGCTTATGGGTCCCCTGAAGACTTTTCTACAGAACCAAAGGGCTCCCCTGGTTGCTCCAGGCCTGCCCTGACGTACCCTTGCTGGGTGAGTTCCCCAGACCTTGATGGTCTGCACCATTGATTTTTTATGTTTTTCACAAGACTTGCTGCTACCAAGGCTTGTTGGCTCCAATCGGGTCGCCGATACCGCAGTCAGCTGCAGACTTTGTGGACCACACTGAATCCAGCTCCTGATTGTCCTCGACACCTCCTGGACCTCGTGGCCGAAGAGTCAAGACACCTGTGAACGACCTGAATCTGTCGACGACGGTGGGCATTCATCTTCCTTGCCCCGGGTCACTGCCAAGTGACTTTGAACACTGTCCCCTCTGCTTTCAGGTCTTCCTTCTTCCGAATCCGGGCTTGGATTCCACCGGACACTTCTTCTGGCTTCACAAGCAGCAAGTCTTCATTGGCTCCCATTGAAAACGACGCCGCGACCCGACACCAAAGGACACCTATGCACCCGGCTTCCCTGGGTGAGGTAACTCCAGCACTACGGTGCTCCTGTGGGTGTTGGCCCTAGAACTACTTACCCTGTAAGTGACTTGCTTGTAGCTACTCCCGAAGGGCCCTTAAACTCTTAATTTCCAACCGCGACTTGCCCCATTGAAGTCTACGGCGATCTGCGCCTGTGTTCACTCACTGCACGCGTCCCCCGTGGGTCCTTTGCTTACCTGCCTTGGGTGGTTTCGTGAGGCCCCAGCACTTCTGAAGTCCCTGGGCCTTGTCTCCTTGCAAGTCGTTGTTCTAAAGTCTCTTTTTTAGTATATGGTCTGGTACGCCCCTAGGGCCCCAGCCATATTTGTGCTTAATTTATTGTGAAACGTTGATTTATGCATATGTTCCTGTCTTCTAACCTCACAAGAGATTAGTAGAGAGTTGTTTAGTAATAAATACATATATATTTGATATATATACCTGTGTGGTGTCTTTTCATTTGGTGATTCAAGAGATTGTGTGGTAAAACAAGCTGCTTTACATTCCTCCAAGACTTAGCCTGAAGGCTGCTCTCCACAGCTACCACTAGGATAGCTTTCTATAAAGGTTGTCTTAAACCACCTACCATAAGAGTCGAGTTGTACTGGTGCAAGGTGTCCACTTTAACTAGTGAACAGCATATACCAGGCCAACTTCTCACATATATATATATATATATATATATATATATATATATATATATATATATATATATATATATATATATATATATATATATATATATATATATATATATATATATATATATATATATATATATATTATCTACTGGCGGTCGCCAGTAGATAGTTATAGTTAGGACCTATTTTCCATAGGAAATCCACAACATTCTATTTGAAATAACTCTTGCGTCGGTTAATGAATCTTCGCGAAATTTTCAAACTTTATGGCCCGCTCCGGTCCGCTCCTACCCTGAAAGTTTCGGGGTAATTCGTCAGCGGGGGCCGAGAAAAAGGGGGTCCCAAAACGTGTTTTCCCCATTCATTTTCCCATAGGAAACTTTAGCCACGGCTACAGCCCGAACTGCTGAACGGAATTACACCAAATTTGGCAAAGAGGTAGTTCTTGGTTCAGAAAAAACCCTTTTGTTAAATGGTGTAAATCCGTTCAGTAGTTCCTGTGAAAATCAAAAGGAAAATCACATATATATCTATGGCCGCGTCGGATTCGCGCACCCTCCCGATCACGAGCTGCATGCTAATTGGCTGTCAACACTCCAAATCAGGAAGTGTTGGCAGCCATTTTATCCTCGGTAGAACCGAGGACAGAAACAAGTGCGCAAAGCGCAAAAGGGGCAGGGTAGAAACACCCTGACCCCTAGGTCTGCTCAGGGGTCCCACAAGGACACCCTGGGCAGAAAAAGCATTTTTTTTTTTTAAATCGGCGGGATGCGCTTAGGGTGCGCGAATCCCGCCGAGAAAAAAAAGAAACAAGTGCGCAAAACGCACAAAGGGGGCAGGGTAGAAACACCCTGACCCCTAGGTCTGCTCAGGGGGTCCCACAAGGATCCCCTGGGCAGAAAAAGCATTTTTTTTTTTTTAAATCGGCAGGATGCGCTCAGGGTGCGCGGATCCTGCCGAAAATCGAAGCGCGGTCTCCGCGCGTCGATGTAAATTTGCCCCGGGTGGCCCAAGTCCCGGGGGCATACGGGGGGTGGGTTTATTGTTTATGGGGGAGCCTCTAAGGCCCCCCAAGCCCCGGGGACCACCACCCCCTGGGGCTTTTTAAAAAAAATGATGGCGGGAGGGCTGTGCGCCCTCCCGCTGCCCCAGGGACCGCCACCCCCCGGGGCTTTGAATAAGTTGGGAGCGGGGCCGCGCGGCCCCCCTCCTGGAGCCAGTGATGGCCCTGGGGACCACCACCCCCCAGGGCCGGCTCCTGCAGTGTCCCGGGGTGCCAACTAGCCCACCAGGAACCTCCAGTATGCGCCAGGGGGCTGCGTTGCAAAGAGGTGTACAGAGGCCATGCCCCTTTTTACACCTCTCTGCAATGCAGCTCTGTGGCGCTTACTGGAGGTACCTGGTGGGATAGTTGGACCCCAGGGACCCTCAGGATTCAAGGGGACTTAATCCCCCAACTTAAAATGCGCCACGGGGCGCGTTTGCACAGTGGTGAAGGGAGGGGCGGGGCTTCAGGTGACATGTGTGCAAACAGGCCCCGTGGCGCATTTTAAGATGGGGAATGAAATCCCTTCAATCCTGAGGGTCCCTGGGAGCCAACTAGCCCACCAGGTACGTCCAGAAAGCACCACAGAGCTGCGTTGCAGAGAGGTGCAAAAAGGGGCGTGGCCTCTGAACACCTCTCTGCAACGCAGCTCCCTGGCGCATACTGGAGGTACAGGGTGGGCTAGTTGGACCCCAGGGACCCTCATGATTCAAGGGGACTTAATCCCCCAACTTAAAACGCACAATGGGGCGCGTTTGTACAGATGTCACCTCAGGCCCCACCCCCTCCCTTCACCATTGTGCAAATACTCCTCTAAAATCAGCCGAACTACGAATTCCGATTTACTCACCTGTTATCAGGAGAGACCTCAGTGCTGCATCTTTGAGCCCAATACTGATCCTGAAAAGTAATTTTAACCGCACTTACCAGTAATTTGAATTTCCTTCCATAGGCTAACATTGACTGGTTTCACTTGGAAATTCTTCTAAGTGTGGAGTTTTGGAACTTTATAATATTCCTCTAAAATCAGTCGAACTACGAATTCCGATTTACTCACCTGTTATCAGGAGAGAACCCAGTGCTGCATCTTTTAGCCCAGCACTGACCTTGAAAAGTAATTCTAACCGTACTTACCAGTAAATTGAATTTACTTCCATAGGATATCATTGCCTGCTTTTTGCTGAAAAAGTTTCTGTGTCGATTTTTGAAACATACAAATATTCCTCTAAAATCAGCAGAACTACGAATTCCGATTTACTCACAGGTTATCAGGAGAGAACCCAGTGCTGCATCTTTTAGCCCAGCACTGACCCTGAAAAGTAATTTTAACCATACTTACCAGTAACTTGTATTTCCTTCCATAGGAATCCATTGTCTGGTTTTCAGCAGAAAAGTTTGTGTTGATTTTTGAAACATACAAATATTCCTCTAAAATCAGCAGAACTACGAATTCCGATTTACTCACCTGTTATCAGGAGAGACCTCAGTGCTGCATCTTTGAGCCCAGTACTGATCCTGAAAAGTAATTTTTACCGTACTTACCAGTAACTTGAATTTCCTTCCATAGGCTAACATTGACTGGTTTCACTTGGAAATTCTTCTAAGTGTGGAGTTTTGGAACTTTATAATATTCCTCTAAAATCAGCCGAACTACGAATTCCGATTTACTCACCTGTTATCAGGAGAGAACCCAGTGCTGCATCTTTTAGCCCAGCACTGACCCTGAAAAGTAATTCTAACCGTACTTACCAGTAACTTGTATTTCCTTCCATTGGAATCCATTGTCTGGTTTTCAGCAGAAAAGTTTCAGTGTCGATTTTCACAAACTACAAATATTCCTTAAAAATCGCCTATATGACTTAAACGCATTCTTTCAACTGTTTACAGGAGATGCACCAGTGCTGGATACAGGATCCACCACTGAGTAAGAAAAAGTAACGATAACACTACTTACCTGCTAAGTGAATTACCTCCCATAGGATAACATTGGTGATTCTATGTGAAAAAGTTTCTAAGTGTCAACTTTTAAAATACAATAATATTCCTTAAAAATCACTACTGTAACCAAAACGCTTTTACTCAACTGTTTACAGGAGATGTCCCAGGTCTGAATCTAGGATCCAGTCCTGTGGTTAGAAAAGTAATCCATAAAGTAACTAATTGCATTTAACTAGAAATTCACATTGAGCTCAATGTTGCATTGTGTTTGAAATTGTGTTGCCCATTGCAACAACTGTAACTACTGTACTTAAAAGTCTATTGCCTATTTGCAAAGTATTTAAACTAAAGTAATTCATTCTGAGAAAGTATATTTTGTAATGTAATGTATAATGTAATTACAATGTAATTTAAAAAATAAAATATGTAAAAATAAATAGTTTAAAAAAATGTAGTAAATCAGTATCAAAAAATAAATATAACAATTAATACATTTAAAAATTGTCATTTACAAAACCTTTGAAATTCACTGAAAAAACCATAGGTTTTAGGGGCGTTATAGTTAGACATTAGCATTTAAAAAACCTTTGAAATTCACTGAAAAAACCATAGGTTTCAGGCACGTTATAGTTAGAAATTAGCATTTAAAAAACCTTTGAAATTCACTGAAAAAACCATAGGTTTCAGACACGTTATAGTTAGAAATTAGCATTTAAAAAACCTTTGAAATTCACTGGAAAAAACCATAGGTTTTAGGGACAGTTATAGTTAGTTGGACATTTCACTCGTACAAAACCATAGAAATTCCCCCGTTATAGTTAGTTCAGCTAACTATAACTCGCGCCCCGCAATGCACTGCTGATGACGTCACATATTACATCACTCATGACATGGTCAGTGACATCACTGATGACATCACTGATGACATCTCAAATGACATCACTGATGACATCATCCAGTGACTGTGTTTCTGTAAAGTTTAAATATTTTTAATATATAGGGAAAGGTGTATTGAAGAATGAGTGGGTGTATAAGTGTGTGGATGAAGGATTTAGTAGGTGCGTGACTGACTCTATAAGTGAGTGATTAAACCTATCTTACTGAATGCAAGGGTTAGTGACTAAACTGGGTGAATGTCTGTAACCGTCTGTCTGTTGCTGTGTAAGTGGCTGCATGGGTTTGTGAATAGCTACATGAGTGTCTATATGAGTTATTGATTGGTTGTCTGAGTATCTGTATGGGTGCCTGAGTGTTTGTGTGGGTGGGGTGTGTGCGACTCTGTGCATAGATGTGTGAGTGGGTGATTCACTGGGTGGATGGTTTCAAGAGTGCATCTGTGATAGGCTGTATGGGTGGGTAAGTGTGTGTAAGAGTGTGTTAGTGAGTGAATGTATGTCCCAGTAGTACATGTGGGAGTAACTACATATGTGAAAGGCAGTATATATGTGTGTTGGAGTATATAAATAGCTATAAGCGAGAGTGTGTGATTGTGAGAGTGACTGTATGGATGAGTGTGTGCTTGTATCAGTGATTGTATAAGAGCGTAAGAATGTGCTAGTATTTGTATGAGTAAGTGAGCTGGTGTGTGTATAACTGTATAGGTGAGTAAATGGCAGTGTGATTAATTATTTGCATGACTGACTAGGTGTATGAGTACCTCTATGGATGAGTGGCGGTGTTTGAGTGTCTATATAGGAGTATGAGTGCATATGATAGTCCTGTACTGAGTGACCGTACGTATGAGTGACTGTACGGGTGAGTGAGTGGATGTGTGTGTGTAGACCTAAGAATCAGTGAGTGGGTTTGTAGTTATTGGTGTTGGAGTGTCTATGGTTTTGCGAATGGCAGTGTGTAATTTAGAGTGGGTGTATCAAAGGTTATATTAGGGTGTGAGGAGGTGCATCAGATTATCACGTGGATGATGTCATCAGTGATGTCATCAATGATGTCATTTGAGATGTCATCAGTGATGTCATCAGTGATGTCACTGACCATGTCATGAGTGATGTAATATGTGACGTCATCAGCAGTGCATTGCGGGGCGCGAGTTATAGTTAGCTGAACTAACTATAACGGGGGAATTTCTATGGTTTTGTACGAGTGAAATGTCCAACTAACTATAACTGTCCCTAAAACCTATGGTTTTTTCAGTGAATATATATATATATATATATATATATATATATATATATATATATATATATATATATATATATATATATATAAATGTATATATATAAATATATATATATCTCCAATACTTCCAACCCGAAATCCAAAAAAGGAAGGAACAGCACTCCTTGGAGTTTAAATGTCAATTAAGGTTTATTCCAACATAAAACAAAAATCGGTAAAAGAGCGTCTACGCGTTTCATCACAAAGCCTTTTTTACAACGCTGGCTCACAGTTACTGAATACAATTTAACATGGTGGTCAGAACTAAACATAGAAGAGGGGCGCAAGTATTTCATCAACATGTCATCAGGTTATGGCGGCCATATTATAACATGTTCATACATCAAAAGTAAAATAGAAATATTAATGCAAAGTAGATATTACATTTTCTGCAAAACTTTTGTCACCTGAGCGTAATGTTTTGTAATTCATGTTTCCTGTGTCTTACCTATTCGGTGTAATTTGTCCTTCTTGTCATGCTTTTTCGTATAGTTCTTCGCCACGGGAGGAAGGTTGGAGCTTGAGGGGATTGTAAACTCAATAGAAAACTTTATTCGGTCTTTTACAACCATAAAAGTACAAATAGGCAACATAGCAATCAATAAAATAAGTATATAAGAATTTTAAAATAATCTATTCACATTCTTAAAGCCAGTAACCCTCAGGTCTTTTTTAAATTATTTTAAAATTTCTAAAACACACATTTTCATTTTCGGCTCATATAACATCGTATATTTCTTACCACATATCTTTTACCCTTTCATGGCTCATTCTCCTCATAAGCTTAACATCTAATCACTCAATACTCATTACATTTAAGGAACTCTTTAACTTTTTTCATATATTTTCCCATGGCGCAAGCTATGTCTAAATTAATCATTTCCACTAAAAGGTTTACTGATTGAGTCCTATTTTTAATATCATACTTTTTAAAAATCGGGCATAAAAACTCTCTTTGAATTTCTAAAACCTTCTGGCAATCCAATAAAATATGTATGATATCACATGTAGTTCCTAAGGTGCAGGTGCATTTTCCTTTATTATTTATCATGGAACTTTTTACCCCTTTGTTCGCATAGCATGGATTTACCCCTATTCCTAACCTTAACACTTCTCGCCTTAGAGGGCAGCTTGGTAGCCTGTCAATATAGGGGAAGTGTAGTTCCTTTTTCCACGCTATGGCCATATGGAGAACTGAGCTTTTCCTCGAGAGGTAAGCTTGATCCTGTAGAGACGTTTCTTTTCCCAGGATCCTAAGTTCCCTTTTATCAATCCTGAGTTGAAGGGACTGGGGGCACAGCGTAAGCTTTAACATACAACATGCCTTGTGGACGGTGGCTCTGGTCTCTTTTGCCCAGGTTAGCTCACTACTTACAATTTCGTTCCTACACCATTGTGAGATTTTATGTTCAACACCAAATCCCAAACGCTGCCAAAAGCGTAGTAGTGCCATACAAGCTGTTATACCCCATGAGGTGATTCCCAATTCTAGTCTCGCTGCCTGTACCATTGACGATTTAGGCAGAGAGAATAGATTCCCTCCTCCACGTCCCATCTATTTTTACCACTCAAATAAAGTATTTCTGCGCCATACAAAAATTGGGGGGGAACCATTGCTGAATAAGCTTTTAAAACCGGTCTATCAGACATTTCACCATATACACTATTAAATCTTTTTAATCCCTTCACTGAAGCTGATTTCCTCAGTTTTAGTGCATCGAGATGGGTATGCCATTGCAGGCTTCTCTCGAACCACATCCCCAGGTATCTATATTCTGTTACTTTTTCCAGCTCTTCGGTGCCCACATACCAAGAAAACCCTGTTTTTCTTCTACCGAAACATAAGATCTTAGTCTTCTCCATGTTAACAACAAGTTTTTTGATCTGGCAGTATTCTTTAAACCTGCTTAATTTTCTCTGTAATCCAATCTCCATTTGGTCCATGATTACCAGGTCATCTGCGTAAAGTAAACATGAAATATGTTTCCCACCTTGCTTCGGGCTAACCCCTTTTACGTTTCCTAAGTTTAGGGGCAAGTCTGCAATAAACAGAGAAAAAAGCAAGGGGGCCAGTACGCACCCCTGCCTCAGCCCATTACCAATTTGGATTTTCCAAGATAAACTCCCCTCTACATCCAGAATTATCTGGGCCCAATTTTCCGTATGCAGGGCTTGAATCAAGCCCAATAAATCCCCCGGGATGTTGTACCCTATCAAGGTCGACCACAGCTGCTCCCTGTCCACCAGATCAAATGCTGCGCGGAAGTCCACAAAGCAGCAAAACAGACTACCCGTCTGCTCGATCGACTTCCTCGCGATTGCCCAGAGAGCGAAACAGTGGTCCACCGTTGAGTGTCCCTCTTTAAACCCTCCCTGTTCTGGGGGCACAATCTGATTTTCTTCCACCCAGTCCTTAAGTAATCCCAAGAGTACTTTGGCGAATACTTTTTCACCTATGTAGATATGGTTTATTAATCTATAGTTTTTGGGGGATTAACATCTCCTTTTTTATGGCTTGGTCTTACAATTGCTCCTTTCCAATTTTCTGGCACAATCCCTGTATTAATAATCCCCTGGAACATATTCGCGAAAAACTCTGACCACCATTCCGGCTTAGTTTTTATAATTACTGCCGGCAAATTATCTGGGCCAGCTGCACGGGTTAAATTTAGGCTAGATATTATCTTCCTAATGTGGCTGGGGGTAAAGCGTTCTTTTAACTCTTCCCTCACACCAGGCCATGCTATTGTACTTACTTTATCTTCCATTGGCCACTACCCATAGATTTCCTCCAGATAATCCACCCATTTATCCTCGGGAACCGAACACTGCAGAGACCCTAACACTTTACCAGAGCTTTCTTCTACCAGGCACCAGAAGCCTTTCACATCTTTGTCTTCAATTACCTCTAGCAAGCTTGTCCAGCATCTGTCTTTGTAAGATCTTTTCTTATTCCTAATGATTGTTTTATATTTTGTCCTTAGAATCCGAAGGTTAGATAACAGTTCTTCATTAAACCTTCCTCTAAGTCTTCTTTCCTTTTGCCTGATACAAGCTTTTGCTTTACGGCATTCCTCATCAAACCATGGATTATTATTGATGTGTGGTCTTTTATTACTGGCTGCCCCGGGTTTACCACATTTAATTTTTACCCTAAGGCATTCAATCAATTCACTTATTGTGTTTGCATACCAGGCGTTATCATCCTCAGAAGGCAATTTTTCTGACGGGAGAGTCTGCTGAACTCCACTTAATTTTTAAATATGCTCTTCCGGGATGTGTGTTGTAAGCCGCTTTGGGTAATCTACATGTACTTGAAGAACTGTCACTCTCGGACTACCCTTTTTTACATATAGTTTAGTCAACAAGGGGTAATGATCACTACCTTCCACCCTTACAATTTCAAAATGCTTGATTAGTTCAAAACTCCAAGCATGTGTAAACACGTAGTCTATCGGACACGGTTGCTGGCCTATTATAAATGTACGCCTGGCCGGCCAGTCAGCCTCCATTCTACCATTTACACATATCAAACCCAATTGACCAAGAGCCACAACTTGGGGTGAAATGTCACAGCAAGGGAACTTAGCGATCTCTATATTGTAGGCTCTTAGCAAATCTCTACACCATGAGTCAGTTCTTCGGGGGTCTAATCTATGGTTAAAATCACCCATCATCAGAAACACATCCTTCGGGTAGGTATCACATATAGTCTCCATATCATTTTTTAAATTTTCAAGGTTCACCTTATAAACATTATCCTTTCCCTTTTGGATATATACATTAATGATACAGATTCCTTCATAGCAAGGGTCGTCATTTAGTGTCAGCACTCTGCTACCTAGCGCCCATTTACATTTTAATTCAAGGTATTCTATTTTTCTGGCAATTTTTGTGGAAACCAACGTCAGTTGTCCTCCTGAGGGTCTGCCAAAAGGGTTCTTCCTTGCTGCTTTCAGATGGTGGGCAAACCCCTCGGTGACTAGGGTTTTGTCGCACAGCCAAGTCTCCTGCAAACACACAATGTCATTGCTCTCCTGGGACCCTATTTTTTTAATATCCATTTATATTCCAAGATAGTATGGCCAGGCTGTGCGACGTCCCAAGTTCCTAGTCAATTTCATTCAGGCACCCCTCCTCCTCATACTCCGAGTATGCTAGGGCTCTATATCTATTTCCGGCTAACACGTCTACCTCGTCATCCCTTAATTCCTTAGGGGAAATAGTGATTTCCAATCCTTCCTTTTTACCCCAACAGGAATTAATCATTCCTATTTGCCGTACTCCCAACTCAGCGTGATTTCTAAGAAATGGCTTCCCCTGCTTATTAAACAGCATATCCTCCCTTTTTATTAAACTAATACCTTCCTTTAGCAACTCTAGTTCTGCTTTTTCCAGTGCTGCTTTTACTAAAGCTGAGTAAAGGAGAACCTTGGTTACTTCACCACCTTATTTGCCATAAACCCTACTTCTTTAAGGTTTTCTGAGCTAACATAACGTAGGCTTGCACATTTTGAGAATGAGAAGAGGAGTTGGGAACGATTTAGGGGGTTCAGTTTCCTAACTTTTATCCCACCTTTTCCCTGCTCTGTTGGCTCCAAAAAGAGCCACAGGTCCTGATATCCTTCTAGCTGAGATCCCGGTGGGCCCCCATCTTTTGTATCCTCCCTTTTTCTATTAAGTTCCTCATCCATGTCTCTCTTCCTAAGGCCCCTACTTCTGTTGGGGTTACTGGGTCCTATACCTATAGGCTTACCCAAACCTCTTGCCTCTTCACCCAATTTTTCTTCCCCCCGGGCTTCTCTTGAATTAACTTTAGTACTCTTGGGGATCTCTTTGGTTTTTAACCGCCTACTTCGCTGTTCAAGGCTACAAGCATTTACTCCTTTTTCTGTAATATTCATCTTTTTTGGTTCTGGGGGTGCTTTCCTACCTGTGGATGTAGATTCTATTGTTAGTCCTTTCCCACTACCCTGTCGCCTTGGGGTTTTGCCCTTGCTTAGGTAGTCTCTCCCCTTCCTTGGCCAAGGGATGTATTGTTGTAATACCTCCTTTCACCACGTCTTTTTAAAATCATTGGGCATCGTGACACATATACACTAGGTTCCTCCTTCTGTGGTTGGATATCCCCTGCCACTTCTTCCTCCCTCCCCACCTTTATTTCCTGGGGGTCTCCTACTGGCCTGACTAATGTGGGCATTAGACCTTTAATTTGTGTCAGTTACCCAATCATATTTTTAAACTGTACACTCTGTGTTTTTAGGATTTCATTGTTCAAAACTGAAACCTCCAATAAACCTTGTAAAGTTTTTTGGAGGATCAGCATAACCTCCAGCATAGAGGCGCTAGATGTTCCTGTGACCTCCAAACTGTTCAATGATGGGCCCATTAAATCAATTCCAATAACATCGGAGCTTTCCAGTCTTTCATTCTCCTTGATGCAATCATTCGTGTTTTTTTTGTCCCCTTTACTCTGTGTCACACTAGAGAAAACTTCCTCTTCCCCCTCCACCTCTACCTCCATTTCATGGTCAAACGAGGGCCGGAATAACCTTGGAGAGGAGGATAAACGTGGATCTAGGGGGATCCCAGAAATATTAAAATGTATTTGATTTGGAGAATCCAGACTTAAGGCTACCGGGTTCTCAGGGGTTTGAAGGATCTCTACAACACTCGGCTCCTTTTCAGGCGGATCCTTCCCTTTGAAATGTTTCCCCAAAAAGTCCTTGATCGCCTTAGAGGCTGAACTTCCTTCTTTTACACCCCCTATCTTTACTGTATGTGGGGTCGAGTTCAGTGATTGGGAGTTTCTCTGTGCGGGTTGTTTTATTCCCATCGGTACTGCCATACCTCCATTCGCCTCTCCCAATTCTTTCTGTGTTTCTGCCATAATCTCCGCCCCAAGACCTTTATCTTCAGATTTTTTTGCGTTTTGTAGGGTTTTCCGGGTTTTAGCTTTCCCTAGGGCCATCGTTCCCTTTTTTCTACTTTTGTCACGGCACCCACTGCCCTTTAGATCCTTTCTTCATATACAGAGTAAAAGCAAGTCCAGGCGTCCTTTTTCGTCTACTTTCCTAGATTGCCCTTAGTATTCTTTCTCACCAGCTTTAACAACTACAACTACTCGTTTGTTGTCTGGGGCTATTTTATTTCCTCTTTTATCAGAGCTTTACCTCTTTCTATTACCTCTGTTCCCTGGCCGTACGCTCTCTCCACTGGACCTGCACCACTACTCCACTGCAGTACTTCCGCTTCTCTACCACTACTACAGAGTCCCTGTTGTAGACATGCAGTGCCAGTACTGTGTCGGAGGCTCCCTAGGAGTCCACTTGGGAGGATGCAGGCTTGGATCCCGCTAGAGCCTGTTGGCTAGCATGAAGGCTACTCTCCTTTCAATTTATCCCCATTGCTACGTCCTCCGATATTTAATCCTCCGTTGTTGAGCCCCGAGGCCGTTTCTCCTGAGCTTTTGCGGATCACCAGTCCGTGAACCGCACTTCTCCCCTAGCGAGCACAAATTCTACTTGTTTGTGCCCTCGCGGGTCGCGGCTCGGTTCCCCCATGTCCTCAGCTTCTCCGCTTCGCTCGTGCTCACGCTCGTCCTCGTCAGGCGCGATGCACGTTGCGCGTAATACGTTAGCGTCGAGGTGTTGCGGGCAGTGCAGGCGGAGAGCGTATCCCGACCAGGACAGAGTACCAGAAGCCGAGTTTGCAGAGTGGTGTAAAAAGGGGCGTGGCCTCGGACCACCTCTCTGCAACGCAGCTCTGTGGCGCTTACTGGAGGTACCTGGTGGGCTAGTTGGCGCCCAGGGACCCTCAGGATTGAAGGGGACTTAATCCCCCAATTTTCCATGCGCCAGGGGGCGTGTTTGCACACTTGTCATATCAGGCCCGCCCCCTCCCTGCACCACTGTGCAAACGCACCCCCTGGCGCGTTTTAAGTTGGGGGATTAAGTCCCCTTGAATCCTGAGGGTCCCTGGGAGCCAACGAGCCCACCAGGTACCTCCAGTAAGCCCCACAGAGTTGCATTGCAGAGAGGTGTAAAAAGGGGCGTGGCCTCGGACCACCTCTCTGCAATGCAGCTCTGTGGCGCTTACTGGAGGTACCTGATGGGCTAGTTGGCCCCCAGGGACCCTCAGGATTGAAGGGGACTTAATCCCCCAAGTTACAATACGCCAGGGGGCGTGTTTGCACACTTGTTATGTCAGGCCCCGCCCCCTCCCTGCACCACTGTGCAAACGCACCCTCTGGCGCGTTGTAAGTTGGGGGATTAAGTCCCCTTCAATCCTGAGGGTTCCTGGGGGCCAACTAGCCCACCAGGTACCTCCAGTAAGCACCACAGAGCTGTGTTACAGAGAGGTGTAAAAAGGGGCGTGGCCTCAGACCACCTCTCTGCAACGCAGCTCTGTGGCACTTACTGAAGGTACCTGGTGGGCTACTTGGCCCCCCAGAGACCATCAGTATTCAAGGGGACTTAATCCCCTACTTTAGAACGCGCCAGGGGGCGAGTTTGCAGAGTGCTGCAGGGAGGGGGCGGGGCCTCCGGCGAGTTGCCTGTTTCTTTTTTCTTTTTTTTAATGTCTTATTTTATGGGAGGGGGACTGTGTGGCCCCCCTTCCCTTGGCCACTTTTGGCCCGGGGACCCCATCCTCCGGGGCCTAAGCATTTTCTTTTTTTTTAAACAAACAGGAAGGGGGCCGCGTGGCCCCCCTTTCCTGGGCCCCATCCCCCGGGGCCTGGTCTGGTTATTAAAAAAAAATGTTCTATATTTGCGGGGAGGGGGGCCGCGTGGCCCCCTCCCCTGAGCCATTTCTGGCCCTGGGGACCCCATCCCCCGGAGCCCGGCCATTTCTTTTTTTTAATTAACGCGGAGGGGGGCCGTGTGCCCCCCTCCCGGGCCACTCCTGGCCCCGGGGACCCCATCCCCCGGGGCTGGCCCTTTGCGTTGGGGACCGTGGGGGGTGCCCCAATGCCCCCACGGTCCTGCCGGCTACCGCCTCCTGCAGGAGCCAGGATTGCTTTTGAGCAAGGGGAGCTGCTGACAAGCAGCACCCCTTGCTCAAAAGCAATCCTGCTTTGCTTCTTTGAAGTGAGAGCAGGTTTCCCTGCTCTTGCTTCAATGAAGCAAAGCAGGGTTTGCTATGACAGGGCGGGAGCCCTGCCATAGCAAACAGCAATGTCCCGGGGTGGGCACCCGGGACATTGCAGGAGCCGGCCCTGGCAGGTGGCAGTCCCCAGGGCCATCAAAGGCTCCAGGAGAGGGCCGCGCGGCCCCCTCCCTTCTTTCTAAAGCCCCGGGAGGTGGTGGTCCCCGGGGCCGGGGTCCGGAACGGACCCCATATTTGAATATTTGGTGCCCCGGGAGGTGGTGGTCCCCGGGGCATGTGGGGGCTTGAGCCCCCACACACATTTTTAAAAATATAAACAGAGCCCCAGGGAGTTGGCGGTCCCCAGGGCTGCGGGGGCCATGTGCCCCACACGTTACTTGGCAAAGCCCCGGGGAGGTGGTGGTCCCCGGGGTGTGTGGGGTGGCATGAGCCCCCCACACACATTTTAATTATTATAGATACGAGCCCCGGGGAGGTGGTGGTCCCCGGGGCCTGGGGGGGCTGCGTGCCCCCTGCAAACCATCAATGAAGCCCCGGGGAGGTGGTGGTCCCCGGGACTGCAGGGGCCCCCACGGGCCCTCGCTATATAATTTGTGCATGCCCCCAGGACCTGGTCCACCCGGGGGCTTAACAATAAATTAATTTTCACTGCAGGATTCGCGACCCCAACGCGAATTCTGCCATTTTTAAGAAAAACTAAATGCTCTTTTTGGCCCTGAGCAGGCCTAGGGGGTCAGGGTGTTTCTACCCTGCCCCCTTTTCTTCTTTTTCAACCTTTTTTCCACTCTTTTCTTGTGACTTGGTTACCGAGTCACAAGATGGCTGCCAAGACTTCCTGTTTGGAGTGTTGGCAGCCAATCAGAGTGAAGCTCGTGCCCGGGAGGGTTCGCGAACCCTCCTCGGTGCTCAGATATCGATATTTTTCTTTTTTAAATTTCTCTGAAACTACTGAATGGATTTACATCATTTAACAAAAAGGTCTCTTTCTGAACCAAGACCTACCTTTTTGCCAAACTTGGTGTAATTACGTTCAGCAGTTCGGAGCTGTAGCCTGTTCCAATTTTTCCAATGGAAATTAACATAGGGGAAAACGCGTTTTGGGACCGCCCTTTTTTATCGGCCCCCGCTTGACGAATCACCCCAAAACTTTCAAGACAGGAGCCGACCTGAGCGGGCCATTAGTTTTGAAGATTTCGCGAAGATTCGTCAAACGGCGCCAAAGTTATTGGCAAAACAAAAAATGCTTTTCCTATGGAAACTAGGTTCTAACTATAACTACCTACTGGCGACCGCCAGTAGGTAATCTATATATATATATATATATTTTTCACCTAAGTGTATATCAAATACACAAATTATGCTTTTTTAAATGTATTTACAAACCAAAATAGAAGCGAAAATCTAAATTATAATTTTAATTAGAAGTTTGGAGAGTTTCAAAATGTAGTTTTATTTCTAGAAGATGAAGTGATCTGCTAGACTCCAGCATATCATTTTGTCTTTTTTTACTTCAAATGCATGCTCTCTTTTTGTCAGCATTTACCAGTGCATGTTGCGGGGCCTGGAATCATCCATACTAGATTCCCTTTGAAGTACTTTTGTTGCTCCCACAAATTGAGATAAGGCTACTAACTTAATTTTCAGCCTTCGTTTTCAAATTCCTTCACATTCACAGAGTTTTAAAGTGTTTAATTTTGCTTTATATATATATATATATATATATATACACTTCCTTAATTTGCTAATGAAATTAATTTTTTAATGAGTCGCTGACCCCCTTGAGTAGGTGTTGTGGACTGCCAAGCGTCTACATATCGCAGGTTAAGAACCACTGTGATAGCCTTTTACCCTTTGTGAAATCACTGACTACATTTCTCTGATTTTCATATTATCTCAGTAAACCACTGTTGCTCTTTAAATATGCGCGTACGAAGAGACATGAAGTCATCTCAGTTATACTCACAATCAGTTGTTCATTCAGGTCACAGGAAGAACCACTCAAAACACACAAAATAATCCGATAGTCTGCATAGGCAAATTGCAGCCACAATGTTTTGGTTAAGTACTCTGCAGCATTGAAAGTTCCTGGTACTGGGTCCATGTGGCAACTTGCTCCTCTTTTTTCATTCAGACTGACCTTTTTTAGGACGCCCATTTGACAAGTCTCCTAACAAGTGTTCTACATGGTTTTAGTGTGTTGCTCAGCAACAGAATTGCGGACTATGATCCTGAGTTTCTGAAATTGATACTCATTTTGACATAGTTTCTTATAACTAGGACTCCCAGTTTTATGGTATTTATATTTTTGACATTTCAATCTGTATTTATCCATATTTATTTTTTGCTACTTTTATCTGTATTTATTCGTATTCATTTTGGGTTTTGTGAAAAAATGAAGCTGAAATTAGTATATTTCCTCATTTATTTCACTGATAAATATACACTCATACTTGAATGCTGCCAGGTTTCAATGCTGAGAACACCCTCAGAAGATAAATCAATGCACTGATATGAAATTATGCAAATTTCAGTATCAACTTAGTGCATATCTACTGCTGTTTAAGCCTCTTTACTAAAATTATTTTCATTTTTAACCCCCTTACCTATCAATCCACACAATTATTGGCTATCCTGTGGAGTTTAGTGGTATTCGTTGCTGCTGTCTAGCCAACTCACTTCATATCTCACTTTGCTTCTCCTCATATCCCCCTCCCCCACACACTTCTTGAATTAAGTGTAGGCAAAGTATAACTGTCTGGCTCCAGGAGGAGAAAGAACCTTTTGTTGCTTACCGGGCCTGAATGGAATGCATCCTAAAGCCAGGTTAGTGGGAGTGTAGAAGATCCCGACAATTGATGCAAGAATGCAGATGCAAAGAAAGCTTTTTGACTCATCTTCCTGGTAAAAGACACTGGCCTCAAAGAAAAGGTGAACCCCTCAGCTAAAAAGGGTACTCAAAACTGTAATAATGTATGTATTGGAGTAGTGCCTGGAGTAGTACCTTCATTATAAAATGGTGGTTTCAACTGAATGGAAAGTTGTCATATATGAAACCTAATTCCTGTAAATGAGACCAAACTAGGATAGAACAATAGGACACTGCAAATGTTGGCAAATTGATACACTATCTTAATGGAACACATTCCCATGCTGTAACAATCGTGTCTGCCTACTGGTTTATTGATTGTACTGCGCATTAAGTTAATACATTGAGGGACATTTTTGTTGCTAGCGGGCCTAGTTTGATTTGACTTCCTTCCTCTGCAGATATGGGCACTACACATAAAGCGTTATTTATTCATTTATTTATGTACTTATAAATAAACTAATCAATTTATATTGACTTTTCTATTTCACAGGCATACAGCAAAGGGTTTTCAGAGGAGTAATTTATAATGCTAGAGATACCCTATAGTGTTCTAACAAAAGTGTGATCACACATTAAGAGGCAAGTGGGTTTGGTATTTCAATGTCATAAACATTTAGACAAGACAAAAAAAACCTGTGCACATACTAGCATTAGACATAGGGGACAAGAGCAAAGGCTTTGTGGATCATATCTTCTTATAGGCGTGTTCAGACGTTATATGTGTGAGTGGAGGTAGTAAAATGATCATAAGGGAGAGAAGAAGACGGAAAACTGGTTTTTCCCTCATCTTTCAGACAAGTCCTGGAGCGGCTGGGGCATTCACCATTATTTTTTATTAATTTATTTCAGTTTTTATGTGGCACAAATATAGTTTACATGGACTTCAGAGAATGCTGAATGGACGGAGAAGATAAATAAATGAGACAAGTGATGTTGGAATGAATGATAAAACAGTGTACATATAATAGATGGAGAAAAAGCATATACTGCAATGATTTTCAATCAATCAGTCAATCAGGGGTTTGTTAAAGCGCGACTACTCACCCGTAAGGGTCTCAAGGTGCTAGGGGTGGGGGGGTGCAGGTTCCATTCCATCAAGGAGGGGGTCTGTCGAAGAGCCAGGTTTTGAGGTTTCTTGCGAAGATGGGGAGCGATGTTGTCTGTCTGAGGTGGAGCGGAAGGACGTTCCATGCTTTGGCCGCGAGGAAGGAGAGGGAGCGGCCTCCCGATCTGGTATTTCTGGTGCGGGGGACCACGGCATAGGAGAGCTGGGCTGATCGTAGGGTCCTTTGGGGTGCGTGGAATTTGAGTTGGCTGTTCAGGTATGCTGGTCCGGTGCCCTGGAGGGCCTTGTGTGTGTGGGTGAGCATCTTGAAGGTGATTCTCACCTCGACGGGGAGCCAGTGGAGTGTGCGCAGGTGCTGGAAAATGTGGCAGTGTTTTGGCAGGCATTTTAAATCGAGCAGAGTGAAATATCGAATTTGCACCAGTGTCTCCGCATTTATTTGCACGCACATTCCTCCTGCCACGAACAGGAGGAATCTGTGTGTGAAAATAAAGTCAGAACCAGGACGGAACATGCAGGAAAGGCCACAAAATAATTCTTGATCTTGCAAGTAATTTTCTCATTCTGGTATGGAAATTTGGAATTGAACTAAACAGGCTGGGACCACTGGCCGGAAACTGTAATTCCAGTCTTGGTATTCCTATGATTCTATACATGTGATTGGGAAAGAGGGTCATAATGGGTAAATAACTTGTGAGAATGCTCGGCATCAACAGAGACGGACTGATCATAGGAGATAGGGACCGGTTTCCTGTGGGAAGAAACAACTAATGCTTCGACCCTAGCTCAGGAGGATACAGAGCGTTATAAAAAGAACTGACTTCAGTGGAAGCCAAGGGGAATATGCTAACTACTCATGGGCGCCAGGGAATTATGCTTCCAAGGCAGAACATTCCAGGCAGGATTCTGAAGTGTTATGGCAGATTTTTGAAAAAATGGAAGGTGGGTAAAAAGAGTAGGGCCTCGGGGCACGGAAGGAAGGAGCATGCATCTGGCGATGAGGGTGGAGGGAAACAGGGAGCAGGGCATGGGGAGGATATGACTGAAAAATTGCAAGGAGATAACAAGAAGAGAAATTCCAAATACAGGGAATGAAGACACGGGAATCCTATCTCAAGGTCAAATCTGTCGTAGTTACATGCTCATGGTGAATAAAACGTGGTACAAATCCATCCTGCTGTTAAGATGTTTCAGGAGCAAAGTGCAGCTTTTATAACAGGTGTCAAAGGCAGGCACAAAAACTCGGATTATACAAATTGAGTGGGGGGGCACACATCTGCACGCAATTCTCTCAATCATGGGTCAGAAGCCTAAGAGGAAGGCTCACCCTTCCCAGCTGTTCTTCTCTTAACAGCTGTAGCCAACATACAGATAGAGCCCTCTCCCCTCTTTGGAATGAAGTCTGAATACATTCAGTGAGGCACTGCAAACAGGTGAAGGTGCACTTTAAATATTAAAAGGCGGGTCCATGCATATGGATAAGATATGATCTGGTATGGTCCTGCTATCCCATTAGAACTGTATTTGGGCACTTGGCACTTGGTTAGAGACCTCACTGACTGAGTCACGCTGAGTCATAAAGACCAACACTAAAACCTGTGTGTGTATAGGAGTGAGAGAGAGTTTCTTTGTGTGAGATTGCCTGTGTCTGAGAGAGAGATCCGCTGTCCTAAATTCCTATGCAAACATATAAAATAGATTGTTGACATTGTTTTTTTGAATGGAGGCAGTCGCCCCATACAGTCGACCTCCATGTAGGATGAGCTTCTGGCGTACTGAACCCAAACTACTTCTTGCTCATAGGAGAATACTGGAGGCTGCTGCAGGCTGCTAGTTCATTCTATAGTTAATGAGCCAGCTGTTCTATTCCATATTGTGTTGCAGAGTCTCGTTTCGCAGCGCGCGCAGGGAGCATATTAACAACACGTATAATTTCCTGCGGAAGAGGGAACATTCCAAAGAAAAACATAACGTTTAGGGAAAAGGGAAACTTGTGTGTGGTATGTTAGAGTAGCAACTCATAAATACTTTAAGAAATCATGAACTGGCTCATTGCACTACGAGTTTATTGTGGTATTCCATGATTACACTTTTAAGAAGCTACCTCAGGCTGAAAGTGATAATTTTGAAATCCAGTTAAAATGTCTGTGCACGTTTACGATCAGAAATGCAATATATTTGATTATTTTGATGAGCTATCATTTTCACTCAGGGGAAACATACTATTTTAACTATGTTTGTGCATAAAATACCGCTGTCAGAAGAAGCAATATAGGCGAACGAAAGAGGGAAGACAGTTTTGATTGCATCACAATTCCCAACAGTGACTTGAATTTTAAAAGTGAAATATTATCTGAATAAAATGCCTATAAAACGTGTGATAGGAACCGAAGGCTGGTGTGCAGACAACACACTGCATATTTAATGCATATTTATATAATGCTTGGAAGCAAAAGGAATGAAGACTGCATCCAATGTAAGCATTTTGATCGCACATTCCAATCTCTAGGTCTGGCTTGACAGCTGTTGGACCTGGCCCTTTTTGCAGGTTTATCCCCAAACTTGTTGCCATTTGCCTCCTATTTTTCTGACCATGTTTTTATTGGCTTTTGGACACTGGGCACTTTACCACTGCTGATCAGTGCTAAAGTGCAAGTTATCCCTGTGTAAATTGTGATTCTGATTGGTTATCAGTGATTGGCATATTTGATTTACTGGTAAGTCCCTAGTAAAGTTCACTGTCTGTACCCAAGGCCTGTAAATCAAATGCTACTAGTGGGCCTGTAGCTCTGGCAGTGCCACCCACATGAGTACCCTGTAAACCTGTCTCAGTCCTGCCATTGCAGTGTCTATGAGTGCAGTTTTAAACTGCAATGTCGACCTGGCAAGTGCACCCACTTGCCAGGCCCTAACCTTCACTTTTACTACATGTAAGTCACCCCTCAGGTAGGCCCAAGGTACCCTATGGGCAGGGTGTAGTGTATGTGAAAGGTACGGCATGTAGTGGTGTGTTTTACATGTCCTGATAGTGAAATACTGTGCATTTCGTTTTCACTATTGAAATGCTATCTCTCCCATAGGTTATTATTGGAGCTGCCTTGTAACATCTTACACGTGTAACTTTCAAATGGAAAGAGATGGAGATTTGGAGTTTAGATTCCCTGAACTAAGAATTTAAAAATACATCTTTTAGTAAAGTTGTTTTTTAAATTGTGTGTTTGAAAATCCCACTTTTAGAAAGTGGGCATTTACTTGTTTTACCAATCTGTGCCTCTGCCTGCCTATGGAATCAATGTCTGGTTCATGGCTGACAGGGGCTGATTTGTGCATTCATTGTAGACTGTCATACAAAGGGAGCTGAGGTGCCCTGCATATGCTGATGAGTTACCCTGTGCTAGACTGGTGAAAGGAGTTGTCACTAACACCTGAATAGGCTATGGCTGCCTTTCACAATGTTGTCTCAACCTCCTGTAGTGTGCCTAGACAAGGCAGGACAGAACTGGTTCTGGTGAGCCAGAGAGACTTACTTTGAGGTGTGCTGATTTCAAAGGCTAATAGTAGTATAAGTAGTGGGGCTCAGACCCCAGAACTTTAGAACACTTCTGGAACAAGAGGAACTTCTGCCAAGAGCTGAAGAGCTATGGGGAGGAGTACTGCCGCTTTGCTGTGTGTTGCTTTGCAGAGTTGGCTTGCAGTTACTGCTTCTGCTGGAGAGGACAAAGACTGGACTATGCTGTGACTGCTACTTGAAAAGATTCTCCAAGAGCTTGATGTAGAGCTTGCCTCCTGTTAAGAAGTCTCAAGGACACAAAAACTCCACCTACAGCATCCTTGAACTCCACTGCTGGGAGTTCCCTACCTGCCTTGTGGTGCCACTTCCGGTTCGGGTCCCTAGGAGGTTGTTTTGCTGTTTTTCCTGGTGAAAATCCACGCATCGCCGGTCCAGCGCCATTTTTCCTGCTGCAAAGTGCCGTGCAGCAGAAAAATACCCGCATCGCCGAGGTGCGCCTGAAAAGATTGACGCAGTACCTTTGTGGGCTCCGAGAAATGTCTGCGACCCGAGTCCTGAGCACCGAGTTTCTGAAGTCCGAAACTCCCACTCCGACTCCAACGCAAGCCCTGTGTTGCACCTGGAGGAATCGATGCATCACCAGTCTGCATCTGCAGAAATCAACGCAGTGCCTGGATCACCGCCGCATCGACCCGCAGCACCTGGATTTTTACACGCATCACACCTGTGCGCCAAGTTTGACACCAACAGATCTGAGCCTTCCAGAAATTGGTGCATCGCTTCCCCTTACAGTCCAGATTTGACGCAACACTTCTCCTACTTGCAGCAGAACTGACTTATTGGCTCCGGCGCAGACTCAGTAGTCAACGCATCTCTGTGTTTTCCCGCACCTTGTTCATCTGCAGCTGTTTTGTTTGGTGAATTTTGACGCATCCTAAGGTACTTTGCGAAAAACACCCACATCCATAGTTTTCTATGGACAGAATTGCTAACCTTTAAAAAGTGATATTTTGATAAATGTATGTTGGATTTATTTTTGTTGTACTTTATTTTTCTAAATTGGTGTGGGATCCATTTGTAGTGTTTTTACTGTGTTACTGTGTGTTTGGGTACAAATAATTTACACATTGCCTCTGAGATAAGCCTGTCTGCTCGTGCCAAGCTACCAAGGGGGTGAGCAGGGGTTATCTAGGTGTGTAACTCCCTTATCCTGAACAGAAAGAAGTGTCCCTACTTGGACAGGGTGCAAACCACTGCCAACTAGAGACCCCCCTTTCTAACAACAGCACAGAAAAAAAGCTTCAAAAAGGAGTTCAGAGCAGGGGCTTTGACTTCACCCACTTTTTGGCGACCTTGAGTACAACATGTGATTGGCCCAAATTCATAGGTTTTTACAGAAAAATAATGTTTCTGGTACTCTTTTAGGCTCGTTAGGAGTGACCTGTCCCCTATCATGGCAGAAGTGTTCAAGCACAATGAGGAAGCAGCTTGTATTCCTTTTCAATTGGCTGCAGGTGTGTTTCCCTCCCCTAGCGTGGCTACTGCATTGCAGCTGTACCTCATACAGTATTTTTATGTTTATAGATTTGAGGGTGAGAATGGGAGCCCTGTGTCTTCCCTGCCTCTAGATATGTGCCAGGCTTATGGGTAGCTAAAGACCACACTGCACAGGATCCTACTGTGTAGTCCATCGATGCTACAAGTGTGGGTGCAAAGTAAAACAAGGACACCCATGCAAGATCCCCACCAGCCAGCAGGCACATCAAACAAGTTAAAGCAATAGAGAAAGGATCCAGTCCCTTGTGGAAGCAAAGAGATCACTGTGGGCTCTAGGCGTGCCCCATAGGGTCGTGGTCGTCTCACACTAAGCATATTTCATGTTGCAGTAACCTAGAAGTGCGTGGGCACCACAAGCAGTCTATTTCTAGTGGCCACCAGAAAGAATGGTGAACCTCCACAAGAGAGCTTTTATTCTTCTCAGGCCAATACATCCATGACCCCGTGAACAGTTTTGATTCTGTAAACACTTTCATGCTTGTGCTTTGCTCTTGGTACAGTTGTAGTTACTAGTAACCTTCACCAATGTGATAAAGAGTTTTACAGAAGTGACGTGTTAATGGAAAATCTTTCATTTTGCTAAAATGTTTTATTGTTATTGAAAGGCTTCAATAGTGTGGCTGATTGTGTAATGACCCCCTTACTCAAGCTAGAAGACCAAACCTAACTTATTATTAATGTATATCAGCTGTTTGCTTTAGGCACATATGTAGGTATTTTAGGAGTTAAGGATTGCTGGCACACAAACCGTTAAAGGCGATTCTGGCATTCAAGGTCTAGATACCATTTAGTGGGCTACTTTTCCTTTGTGACCTGTCATTGTTGCATGTACCCTGCAGTTAGTGAGGGTTTTTAGAGGCTGTCCCAATTGCAATTTCCACCTTCTAGTCTGTACATATTTGAAATTTTGGGTGTATTATTCAGGTTAGTGTATATTGAAGTACTTTTCATTGTTAAAAGAAAAAGCAATGGACTCAGCACCTCTGCAAGTAAGTCTTGGACTGCTAAAAGTGGCACTTGGTTCCCACTATAGAAGTCTATAGTACGAGGGCCCAAGGACACCAGAAGTGAATCATCCTCATTGTTACATTTGGGGCCCAATAATTTCTAACTGCTCTGGGACCATCTGACCTGAATTTCTTACAGTGGTTAAATTCAGTTCAATAAATGTAACGTGTGACTTTGTGAGTGCCGATGAGAGGTGTGCTGCCTGAGTGCGGTGTGAGAGGTGTTCTTGTGCATTTGAAGAGTGAGAAATTAGCATGTACGAGAGCAGCGTTTGGCCTGTGTGAGTGCAGGTTGAGAGGTGTGCCTGCGCGCCTGGAGGGACAAACTGTGCCTGTGTGCATGGAGGGTTAAAGGTGTGCTTATATGGGTGCAGGGTGAGTGCATCCATGTAGGTCAGGGTGAAGTACATTACAGCCAGACCTATTGGCATTGATAATGCTTCTTTTTTAGTTTGTTAATGCACTGTGATGTTTGTTGTCAGCCTCTTTTAACCAAGATCAGTTGAAAGTGGTTCATCAAGTTAATTGTGTCTTGCTTAGTGCAATCAGGCAAAAGCAATAATATAACAAGGTTCAAATTTAGAGTCTGGAGGGAATGTGAACAAAATATTGTAAAACAACTAAAGTTAGACAACCTGCTACATTCTCCATCATACATTCTGCACTTTCATTGCAAAAGCTACAGAAATATACCGACAAAAGTGTCTATTTTGACACAAAATCCGGATGTTGACATTTTCAATAAATGTGGTGGCTCCATCTCCTGTGTGTCATCCATGATGTATGGAGGTTAGAAAAACATTGCTGAGGAACAGCATGAGAAAGAAACCAGGGGAAAATTTGGGGCGTGGGGCTAGAGGGCTTCTCCTATCGTTCTATGAAAGCTCCACAAAGCTGAGTGGAAAAGCCACACAACCATGGCCAGTGCACTGAGGTTAAAATGGAGGAGGTGCCATGAGAGTTGTGGTAACTTAGTAACCAAGTTCCAGGCTATTGAGCCAATGATCCACTCTCCCACACTGCAAAGGATGTTTGGAGATGGATTGCTGTAACCTAGAGCTGTAGAATTGTGCATCTCTTAAAGGCAGGACTGTGGCACTAGTGAGGAGAAGAGCAATGACCGGTATTAGACACATGTGTAGGCAATAGAGGGATTCCTTCAGGGCCATACAGGGAGCCCAAAGCAGCCCTGGCAAGTTAGTCGGACAGCCCCCCCCCCCATCTGGGGAAGGGGGCTAGCGTGAAGCACGGCTGTTTAACAAAACCAGCCCCCAGCACTGCTGTGTTTGTTACTGGGGGGCCGATTTTGCAGAACCGCTGCAAACTGGCACCTAGTAACAAAACTGCCCCCCACTGCTCCAAAACTGGCCTCCACCCTTCTAGCCTCCTGAGGAAACGCCCGAAGCCCGCTACCCCCTGCCTGGCCCTGTTCATTGACATGCCTATGTATGCAGTCGTCACTAGCTTACTGGAACCAGAAAAGCATGCTTGTTCATATGAGATGCATTATGGGGGTTTTAATTTGGTGAATACATCTCAGAAAGAGGAGGGCTGTGTCATGCAGGTTAAGAGGATACTCCAGGAGGATATAGGGTGGCTTATAGGGGGGTACACATTGGTAAAGAAATAAATAGAATTGTGCAAAACTAACGCATCTCTAATGCCTAGCCCTAGAGTACAGTCTGGGTCTGCATCATAAAGGAAAATGAAAATTCTGAAGAGTAAAAGATGTAGATTGAATAGAGTTTGAATAGAATGTAGATTTTGAGAAGAGTTGCAGTAAACTCTTTTCAGTGAAGAATCAGTATGAATGGCAAGAAGCCCATCTGTATTTGGTATTTTTATGGCAGGGGTGGTAGATTATTGCCACCAGATTTAGTTGTGCTGTAGCATGATTGGAGCGTTTTCTTGGTACAGTTGTTCCTTATAGTTTGAAAAGCAGTTCTTGGGAACATTTCACTGCCTTACGGATGTTCTACTTTACATAAGAACTGTGAATTCTAGTAAAAATATATTCGGGTCACTTATACCTCTCTAGACTACTACAACTCAGGGATTTAGGTGCATCATATATACATTTTGGAACAGTGTCTGTATGTTATTAAGTCTGTCCATTCCTTGTTCTGCTTTTTAGGCAGACTTTTGATCTGTATGTTACAACACCTGGGTATTTACCATTTTGCTCACAGTTTTCTACATGCTCCTCTAGCTGGTGAAGATGGTCCTCGACCATATCAGTAATTCGATGGAAAAGGGCAATGCCTTTCTGCTGGCCAGGTTCAATTTGTACTTCCGCATTTCTGTTATGCCTTTGATAACCTCTAATATAAGAACTTCTGATTCCAAGTGATTGAGCTGAACAGCTCCATTCTTGTGTTCAGTCATTGTATCATCTGCCTCATCTTTGCTTTATTGGGTTTATTCAAGAAACCTAGAATGTTGTGTGTTGCTGTGATTGAGTGGTATGTTTTCTCTTATCTCTATGGCTTGGAGACATTAACCACTATCGGTAAAATCCACTGCACCTCTATTAGAAAGTCCTGCGTGAGGCCTTACGTCAGCTTAGGTCTGCACCCTTCTATCTTCAGATGAGCAATGTGAGAGATAGTCAGTACACAAACACAGCTCCTTCTCCAGTAAATGCCACTATCATGTTTCCATCTCCATCTTCTACTCCCCATTCTTTATGATGTATGCACACATCGACATTTCAACATGACTTACACCATGGAGTGCCTTAAGGTAACCAATCAGTGGTTCAAAAAGCATATTCTTTATAGAAGGCTGTGCCTTATTGAGCTAGGGAGAACTTCTCTGACCAGGATCAAAAGCAGGATATTGTGCACAACTACAAGCTTCATGCAAGTGGGAAAAATACCTGTGTGACTCCCAAAGCTAAAGACGTACCAGATATTACAGATGCAGGGTTTACTACACCCCTGGAAAAGTCAATGTTTATTTTTGTGTATTGAGAACTCCTAAAAGATGACAACTACTCTAAAAGACTGCTTCTTTGGTTTCTGTTATTTAAACCCTCTGTGAAAGGGCGACAGTTTGCATAACTTTTCTTTAATTGAACGTAACCTCCCTCTTACCTTGCTTTGGGGAGAGCACATTCCAAAACAAACCATACCAGCCAACTCCATGGTTCACATAATGGTACCCAAAGTCCCCCATTACTCCTGCTCCTCTTCCTCTGAAAGCTTAGGTTGGTGGACATACCCCGGGCAACGCAGGGATATGCTCTTCTGGGGTTCATGTCAGTTCTCATCTAGCTGCACCCAAAGAATCGAGACACCCTTTTCCCTGGCTCCGCACATCTCATCATCTGCAATCAGTGTAGAGCAAGGAGGGTGAGCATCATGCCATTTTCTCCTCTTCCTGACTGCATCATCTCCTCAAACACAGATCACCTATCACACTCCTCGATAATCCTCAGTTCTTGTTGTGTTTCATTCATGGCATTGGAATTCTCTCCTTCCACGCCCCTTTTCCTCCCAATGCCAAAGGATCTCACGATAAAGACGTTTACAGGAAACACAGCTAAATAACTTGAAGTAAAATTAAGGAGCTGCAAATCGGAAAAGAGCTTCCAGTAGAAACAAGCATATTGGATCTAGATCACAATTTCAATTTTTAATGTAACTGAAGTTATTAAAAAAAAAAGTTGTATGTTAACCAACCATAACACAACTGCGTCTCAAATAGTACACCTCTCAACAATAGTCCACAATATTCAATGATTGTACGGAACATTATTTCCCAATGATTGAGTTATTTCCCAACAAGGGTCCAGGTAGCTCCTTATCTCCCTTCCCTCCTGCATACCTTACTTGGAATTGCTGTTACCCTTGTGATCCCTATGTGCCTGCCATGCCCCCCAAACCTTCATCCATTTTTCAGGGCAGCCCCAACCCTCATTGATTTGCTGCTCACCAGCATGCAGCACTCCATGTCTTCCTTCAATACCACTGCCATGGACAGTTCTCCCACCCCCTACCGCCTAGCAATGTTTATATTTGCCACTCCCCTTCCCAGAGTCAATCATATTGTTGTACATTTCGGAACGCTTTCTTTAACCTGTATGCTCAGTATCATCTGTTTCACCGATCTGTGTACTCTGGTCCACACCACTCCTGCCTTACACTCCTATTTCATCCGAATAGCACTGCACATTGAGGTATGTCCACAGAATATGAATTAAGAAGCCTACCTGGGGTGCAGCCTCTGAGACAGCAGTCTGAGTCGGTTATGCCCATTTTCTTCTGAACTACCTTCGAAAATATGATCTAGGGAGAATGCACAGTTCAACCATTCTAAATGCTGATCTTATAGTTACATTAACCAGGGCTCCAAAACCTGATCTGATCGGTACGTCAACCTGGTCTCTTAGTGCCTCCTCCCACTCCATCTCTTCCAAGGGGCCTAAGTCTCCCTCCCAGATTTCTTTTAATTTTTGAAGGATGTCCGGAGAGTTGTTTTGTATTTTCTTATAAATAATGGCAACTGCTTTTTTCCTGAGGGTCATTCAGCACTCTATCTTCTAGCGGGGAGAAATATGAGAGGACTATGCCTTTTTAGGTTTCACCTGCACAGCACTTGCACTGTGCTTGTTATGTTATGTTATGTTATGTTACAGAAATTTATATCGCGCATGGCTACTCATGAGTGTCCCGGCGCGGAAGCCAAATAGAAGACTGTGGGGAACCTTGAGTCACTGTCAATTAGATAAACAATAGAGTTTTTAGTCTCTTCCTGAACAGACGAGGATCATGAGTGCTCCGCAACTCAAGGGGAAGAGAGTTCCAGGCTTCAGCTGCTTTAAAAGATAGAGAACTCCCTCCAACTCTAACAAGCCGAAAGCGAGGGATCGATGCCAGATACTGTGAGGCAGAGCGAAGATGTCTTCGGGGGGAGTAGAAACTAAACCGTTTCCTCAGGTAGAGCGGACCAGATCCGTGAAGGGCTGAGTGGGCCAAAGTGAGAGCCTTGAATTTGACTCTTTGAGCCACTGGAAGCCAGTGCAGGTCATGCAGGTGTTTTTTTACGCTAGACCTGCCCGGGATGCCCATCAAAGCTCTGGCCGCAGCATTCTGTACTACTTGGAGTTTTTTGAGCTGGTATCCTGGTAGGCCAATATAAAGAGCGTTGGCATAGTCCAGGCGACTGAGAATCAGAGCACGAGTGACCATCTCCTTAGCAGTCCTGGGTAATAGAGGCAGGAACTTCCTAAGGGATTTCAGTGTGCCAAAACATTGACCTGCCAGTTTCTTTATTTGCGTGGAGAACCGAAGGTTCTCCTCAAACCAGACTCCCAAGTTCTTGACTGCCTGTCCTCTAGAACTGGGTAGAGGGTAATCTGGCGGCCAGAGAGCTTCCCTAAACTGTGGACGAAAGGATCCATATAAGAGAATCTCTGACTTATCCTCATTACATTTTAACTGAGCTGATGCAAGCCATTTAAATACTGCTGTAAGACAGTCTTTAGCTTAAGTTGGAGAGGTGTCAGTATCCTTCCAAGTGAAGAGGAGCTGGGTATCATCCGTGTAAGCGATGATCTTAGCCCCCAGCTCCTCAGCAAGATAGATCAAGGGGGCTTGTGAAATCTATTGTATTTAATATAAATCATAAAAGGAACTTACATCCCGCCCTCTTGCTTTTTATTGGTTCCTATGCGTGCCATTTACTTTACCTCTATTGCTATCGGTTGTAGCGCTGTTCCTCGTGTGTCATCAGTCTCCCAAGGCCCAAGTACTGTTTTCATATGCTTTTGGCTGGAACTTTTTTAAAAATGTTTTGCACATCTGCCCTTTAACTTATCTCCCCACTGCACGCGTTTCAAGCGTGCTTCTTGGTTTACCTAATTTTCACGCTGCACGTCATGTAGTTCCCATGGATGCAAGCATTGACAGCAATTGTTTTTTATGTGTGCACGTCTGCCCTTTTCCTAATCTCCTCGCTGCATGCATTTCAAGTGTACTTCTCGGTTTACCTAATCTTCCCACTGCAAATCATGTAGTTCCCCTGGTGGCATGCATTGTTTTCTTTATTTGACGCCTTTAATTACATATTTTAAGGATTTGGGGATTTACTGCAGTCCGCAAACTAAGGCTGAATTTGTTTGTAAATTATTGAAAGCTGCTTATTGATGTCATTTTTACTCATTCCACTCTAGTGGTTGGAATCCGGCTCACTGTACACAAGCGGGGCATTGCCGGGCATTGCCGCGGTTGCTTGCATCTGTGCTTCACATATTTAAGCACTTGCCGCCCGAAAACTAAAAGTTGCAAGGGAGGCGTTCATATGTATGCCGCAAGAACTCTTTATTTTTATTTTCATTTCAACCTTCCACTCATAGAGAGTGCATGTCCCTGCAGTCTCTTCGTTGACCTCCACTGTTATTTTCAACCCACCCCACCCTCCCCCATCCCCTTCCTGCCCTCTGGTATTTCTAACCCCCTTTAACCCCTCTCCTCCTGCCTCATTCACGCTTTCTTTAATTTATATTGCTCAACTGCTCTTCAATCTAAAACTTTGAAAAAAACGTATTAATAAATACAGAGGCAAAACCTAATGCATTTACCATTGCTTGTTTAATATAGGCCACCATAGCATGTTGGATCTGAAGAAACCAAAAGGCCTCAGAGTCCATCATGTCATATTCCTTTTGAGGTCCTTAAATTGGATGATGTCATCTTCCACCCAGAGATCCCCAAGCTTCCTCATGCCAATTCAATCCCAGCTTGGAAACCAACAAGTTTGCCCAACTCAGACAGAAAGTTACTGTCCCATAAAGGGTGTGTACCCATCAGTTGCCCTCCATATCCCAGAAATGTCATGGCTTCCCTCCACACTAGCACAACTGCTTTGGTGTACATTAACAAGGCTGCTGCTACCTCATGTCTATAGAGAGCTGCCATATAGCCTCTGTCTCCCATTGCATGCTTTCCGATCCTAACCGCCGGCTCATCCAGCTGTGCAAATATCCAGTCATTTATCATGGCTAATTGTGTGGCCCAGTAATACTTCTGCATATCCCGCAGTGCAATTCCTCCCTTCATAGTTCCCTCTCATCAGCTTACTGAACGCTATCCTGGGCGCTTCCCTGTCCCACAGCAGCAGCCGGAGTTCAGAGTCCAGCTTCTGAAAGAAAGTAAGTGATATTTTGTATGGAGAATTCCTTAGTGGGTATAAGAAACCTAGGCAGGTAAATAATTTTTAACATAGCAGCCCTGCCAATCAATTACATTGTCAGGGTTCTCCAGTGCACGATGTCCCCATTGAATTTGTCCAGTATCACGTATAATTTACATTCCATAAAGGTGCTCCTATCTCTTGTGACATAAATGCCCAGGTATCCGAATCTCTGGTGCGAGATCTGTATCGGGCACTCTCTTGGTATGCAGATATGCGTTCCACTCAATGAACGTATGTGAGAAATACTCCAATTTATTCTATAGCCAAAATATTCCCCAAAGTTTCAAAATATTTGCAGTATCTTATCTATTGTCAGGTGGGGCTGTGCCACTTTTTGCAATATATTGTCTGTATAAAGGTAGGTTCTCTCCTCCCATGTCTCCTACTGTATTCCTGTTATCAGGGTGTAGGACAAGTGTGAATATCATCAGTGACAAGGGACAGCCCTGTCCTCCTCCTGGACCTATCAGCCGCCTTCGACACGGTCTGCCACCACACACTACGAACACGCCTTCACGACGCCGGGATCCAAGAGAAGGCCCTGGACTGGACCACATCCTTCCTTTCCGGCAGAACACAAAGCGTCCGCCTCGCCCCCTTCCGATCCAAGGCCACCAAGATCATCTGCGGCGTACCCCAAGGCTCCTCCCTCAGCCCAACGCTGTTCAACATCTACATGGCACCCCTCGCCCACGTCGCCCGACAGCACAACCTCAACATCATCTCCTACGCCGACGACACCCAGCTGATCCTCTCCCTCACCAAAGACCCTCACACCGCCAAAGCCCACCTCCACGAAGGAATGAAGGCCGTCGCCGAATGGATGAGGACCAGCCGCCTGAAGCTGAACTCGGACAAGACGGAGGTCCTCATCCTTGGTTCCAACCCTTCAGCCTGGGACGACTCCTGGTGGCCAACATCACTGGGAACAGCCCCGCCACCCACCGACCACGTACGCAACCTAGGGGTCATCCTCGACCCCACCCTCTCCATGACTAAGCAGGTCAACGCCGTTTCCTCATCCTGCTTCAACATCCTCCGAATGCTCCGCAGGATCTTCAAGTGGATCCCTACCGAAACAAGAAAAACAGTCACCCAGGCCCTCGTCACCAGCAGGCTGGACTACGGAAACGCCCTCTACGCAGGAACGACGGCTAAGCTCCTGAGACGGCTGCAACGCATCCAGAACGCCTCTGCACGTCTTATCCTCGACACCCCCGACGCAGCCACATCACACCCCACCTGAGAGACCTGCACTGGCTCCCTGTCAACAAGAGGATAACCTTCAAGCTCCTCACCCACGCACACAAAGCACTCCACAACTCCGGACCAGCCTACCTCAACAGACGACTCAGCTTCTACACCCCCACCCGCCAGCTCCGCTCGACCAGCCTCGCCCTCGCCACAGTCCCCCGCATCCGGAAAACGACCGCCGGCGGCAGATCCTTCTCCCACCTCGCCGCCAAGACCTGGAACACCCTCCCCACCAACCTCCGACAGACCCAAGACCTACTGGCCTTCAGAAGACTCCTCAAGACCTGGCTCGTCGATCAGTAGCAGCACCACCCCCCTCTTCCCCCAGCGCCTTGAGACCCTCGCGGGTATGTAGTGCGCTTTATAAGTGACATGATTGATTGATTGATTGATTGTGCCCCTGCCTAGCTGAAGTGGAATGGACAGCACTGTATTAACTCTCACCCTTGCCTGCTGTCTGATGTACAGAAGCACAATCCATTATGTAAAATTAGTGCTGAAGCCCAGTTTGTTTAGTACCACAAACATGTAGGGTTATTCCAGCATATCAAAAGCCATGACTGCATCCAGGGACATCACTAGCTTGGACACCTGTATTTCCTAACTTCATTCCATACATCCATATAACCTACCTAAATTGAGTCTGGTACTTCTATCTAGCATGAAGCCAGATTGATCAAGGCGGATCAGGATTGATATGGCATACTACAAGCGGGCAGTCAAGAGCTTTGCAAGGATCTTAGCCTCCATATTTGATAAAGATATAGATCTATCTGTAGGAGGCTCAATTGTCAGGCGGTTTCCCTTCCTTTAGTATGACCTTGATTGTGCCAAGCTGTTAGTCGGGGGAAGCTTCTCCTTTGTGAGGACCTCTTTGAACATACGCAGCATATGAGTAGTCAATTTACTAGACATTAGTTTGTACTTTTCTATTGACATTCCATTTGGGTCTAACTCTTTACCTGATTGCAGTCCCCTTATTGTCATACCTATTTCATTCGCTGTCACTGGGGCCTCTAAGCCCTCTACCTGTTGTGGAGAGCTATGACATCTTCACATCTCTGATAAAGTGTGCAATCTCCTCAGAGGTCACCTTGGGGACTAGTGTGTATACCTATCTATAGTCACAAACAAAAGCTTCTTCTATCTCCCTATAAGGCAGCTTTATCTCCTGCACTCAATGCATATTTTGGTCCCTTTGACCCAGCCAGGCCAACAGTTTACCTGCCTTTTTTCCCGCTTCATATATCCTGTGTGATGCCAGATGGCTGGCCCAAGCACCTCCCTCACCGTTACTCCTATACTCCTGATGCTTTAGTCAGAGTTGGTGCCCTATGGTCTGGTCGTGAGTCGCATGATGTTCCTTTTCTAGCTTAAGGATCTCTTAAGCTTGACTCTGTCATACTTCTTTTTCCCTGCTGTAAGTGATACTGTCTGCCCCCCTTGGCAGCGTCTTCTATGCCTCCTGTCGTGTTGCCTCCGAGCCCACTGTTCTCCTATTCTCAGCAAAATATTAGTCAGTAGATTTACGCAGTTTCCTTGTGAATTCTCTATCCTTGAGATATCAGGGGTCTATAGAGTATCTTCATCCTCTGAGTCCCCTGTAATTTCAATCCACAGGGGGAAGTGGTCCAGCTGGCCATATGTTGTGCCCTTACTACATGGAAACTATTTGTGAAGACGTAGTCTATCAGGGACCTGGTATTATGTGCCCCAAGTAGAAGGTGCATTGTCTTTCTAAGGGGTTTTGTCCTCCCCAAAGATCTATGAGGTTGAAGGCCTCCAGGAATCGCTGGGATAGAGTCTGCATCCTCCTGTCTGGCCTGGGGCAATCTCTATAATCTTCCTCATTAGCTACCAGAATTAGATCCCCTTCCAGTATCAGTATACCATCCAGCTTCTGCAGTAGCAGCAAGCTATTGTTTTAAGCACTGGGTTGTGCAGTGAGGTTGGTGCATAGAGTGAGCAGAGGTTCACAGTCTTTCCATCCCATAACCCTGTCTTCAATATGCATCTTTCCTCCTCATCTGTCCACGTGTCCATGCTTGCTATTGATTGAGTGAGGTTCGCAAATTACATCCTCATGAAATTAAGCAACCCCATAATAATGTATTACCGCATGAACTAACCAACCCTGAATTCATACATTCACACATGGGGCAAACCCCTTTTCCTTAATATACTAAACCATAATGGCATGAGCACGTATTAACTGTTTGCGCTTTGAAAAATTGTACTAATGCATGTTTATGCTATGTTGTACATTGCACATTTTGCATGTTGTGCACAAATAACAAAAGGTTGCTTTAAATTAATAGCTTTTGCTAGGAATTAATTAAGACAGGGTATTAGTATGGTGGGAGGTAACCATTATGGGTTTTATTTCATGAATTAATATTCTTTTGTGTTTATTTACTTTAGTACGAGATTGGGCCTGCATGAAAATGGCCTCTTGTCCGATCCAGCATGTGGTTGTCTTGCTCTGTACGGAAGACGCATGCGCTCAAATGTTTTGCCTGCTTACGAACTGCAGAGTGCACCAGCTGATGTAATCCGTGTGAAGGCCATGTTGACCTGTGTCCTATTGTTTATGTGCCAAGACGCGACAGCCACTGTGGGAACTGCCATCGCTACATGCAATTTGAATGTGAAGCGGATGTCACAATATGAGAATGTTGCAAAATGTATAACTATTGATATTAGTAGTATACGAATGTATTTATCCTTAATACTTCTTTGTTCGAACCGGTATGGGATGGATTTGCGGGGAGAACTGGATGAGGAGACCCTAACACGATTCGTGACAACCAATCACAGACCGAGTTTCTACTGACACTGCAACATTGTAAGATAGTGAGCTAGGCATCAGGGTATAATTGATATCCCAATTAGGGGTGTGTCAGAACATCGAGGGAGAGTGTATCGATAGCAGAGCATTGAGATAGAGAACGCAGAGAACATCTAGAACATCGAGAGGGAAGCGCACCAAGACAGAGAGAGCGGATCTGCACAGAGTCAGAGAGCACCTTAGGTACGAGAACGTTGCGGGAGTGCTTGGGAGGAGATTGCGTCTGAGGAGGACTAGATCAAAGGTAGATAGACTTGGGAGATTATCTTTTGTCTGTTAGTTTATTGCAAGACTTAGCTGCATTCTGTCCTGTTAACTTTGTCCTCTGAGCCTATCTCTGGGGACCCCTTGCCACAACCTCGGCCAAGGAAGTGGTTTTCCTGATTCTTTGGTGGGTATCACCCTCCTTAAATGCTTTAATTTTGCAATATATTTCTGCAAAGTATCATGCTGTACCTTCTCTTCCCCATTCCCTACGCACGCTTTGATGTTGATGCAAATGATTCATTTTGATTACATTGCTTGATATTTTGTTCTCTTATATGTGATCTTGTAGGTGCACTGATAATCTGAATTATGAGCATTTAAAATTTCAATAAGATAAAATTATTAACCGAATAAACAACTCTGTGGTTAATTAGTTAAAGTATTAAACTGATTAGTTAATCATAGTCACCATCAACTCGTCAACTAATGGTCCATCGACCAAAAGAGGACAGTTGAAAATAATAATAGCTAGGAATATATATTGTTATCAATGTGAAGTATAATAGAGTACATAAACTGACAAATTAACCCCCCTAAATCCAGCGCCCGTCTTCAGGGATCATTTATCGGTAATGTGTGATGGGCCCCGTTGTTTGGTAAGTGGTTTATGTGTGAAGAAATATTTTTGGTCCCTGGATCGTAAATTAGGGGTTGCGCTGGATCAGTTTTTCTGGTAGCAGAATGATGATTATTATTGATTAGTTTGGTGATTTATTGATTATATGTTTAACATTCTATGTAAAGTGAGTTAGTGTCGTGTTTTATGTAGTTTTTGGAACACAGGTACAGAAGGGTATCTGGGAAGCCGGCAGTAAAAGTTATCCTGAAATAAGGCAGAAGAAAAGTGTGAGAAGTGAAATCACATGGGAATAGGGGTATTGTCTGTTTAATTAGTGATAACATTCATGTGTTATCTTAGGGACAATTTAGTATGTAGGTAGAAAAGGAGTGAGATAGCGAAGGGTCCACCTGTGAAACTTTGGCCTTATCCCCAGAAGAGTAGCGAGACCTCCTTTCCAACAAAAGGTCCTCTTGTGAAATTTTGGCCTTATCCCTAAAGAAGTAACAGGTCCTCCCCTAGCTTGGATGAAGGGAAGGATAGCGGAATTGTTATACTTGCCCGTATTGGAAGAAATATTTTTTTAAGTGAAAAACTATCCTTTATTTAGTAAACGGACAATGTGGTATTGTTTTATGTTGTGACTAATAAGTTATAATAAAGAAAAAGAACTTAGAAAAGTGCTGATAATGTTTGTAAAGGGAGGGTCAGCAGTAAGAGGAGAGGCTGACGTCTGAAAAAGCCGCGCTGGCATTGCTCAGACTGCGGAGGCAAGGTAAGCTCGGATTGGCCGGTTGGTGTGAGCTGCGCTGGTATTGGACAGGATAGCAGATACGTAGAAAGCTCTGATTGGAAGAATTAGAGTGTGTCGCGCTGACATTGGTCAGGTGCCTAGGAAAGCAAAGGAATCTGATTGGTGAATTATAGCGGATTGTGTTGACAAAGATTTGGATTTGAGTGAAATTGTTGATAATTAGCAAAAATGTATTTCGAACAACCAAGACAGGAGAAATTGACTTTGTTTGGCAAAATTAAAAGATTCTTTAAAAAAGACAAACCCGTAATAACGAGAGAAGGAGTTCCTATCCCTCCACCAAAGACACCAGTGCCTTATATGATGTTGAAATATGGTTATCACACATGCATTTGGCTAGAAAATTAGGTAGAATATACGAAGAATGATGGTGTGTTAGGTTTTCCAGAGCATGGTTCTTTTAATTTGGCAGTTTTGCACAATTTGAGAGACAAGATGATGGCATTAGATCCCAGACCCAGACCAACACAGTTTGAAGCATTAGTAGAATGGGAGGATGAAATGTATGAAAGGGAAAGACATAGAGGTGGCAGAAGTAATAGATTTATGTTTGGAAGATTTCATGAGGACAGAATGAAGAGATGGAGAAAGGGAGAGATAACTGAAGGATTGTATCCGGTTTTAACGGTAGGAGAGACTGCAGGAAGCAAATGCAAGAAGAAAAGGAAACATTTAGAGCCATTTGGTTATGGATATAACCCGAATGAATCTGATGACAAACTACTGGATTATATATTAGTTAAACGACCACCTCCTTATCAGGAAAGTCCGACGATGGTGACACCAAATGCACCGTCAATGGAAACCCCAAAGACACCTCAAACGACACTAGTTCCAACCGTAAGTGATGTAGAGCAGGAAGGAGAAGTAGAATTGGCAATAAAAAACAAAGAGTTAGTTGAGAAATTAAATCAGATGAATATGAAGATAGATGCAATAACTGTGCCAGTAACTATAGGACCAGCAATACCCGTATTTGAAAATAGACTTATCCATGAACCTTCCTTGACTATCCCACTAAATTCTGCAGTAACATCAGTTAGCAATAGAATTAACACTGAGAGCGTTCAAAGTGAACAGCCCACTACCGCTACTAGGTTAACACCTCCGACTAATTTAACAGTAAATGAAACACCTAGAGGAGTAATGCAGTTACAGCCAAAAAGAAGAGAGCTGGAGGAAATCCCCAGAAGTGAAGTTTCAATAGGTCCAACAACTGAAGAGTTAGATGATTGGGTGAAAGGGTTACAAAGGAGAAAAACACAGCCACAACCTATAGATGTGTGTAAGCTGAGAGTAGATCTGGAAGAAATGATCCTTGGGACCATAAGTTCAGATAGGCTAAAGACTTATCAGGATGATGAACTGATGTATCTGTGTAAGAGTATTACTTGGAAAGCGAGAAATCTACATGAGAGGTTAGTAGAAGCTGCAGATGAATTAGGAGTAGACATGGGAAGATCAAAGGTGTTGCAGAAGACATATAGAGTGGATTTTACTGAAAAGGATATAGAAAATATGAATACATCTGGTAGACGATTGCAGATAAAAGAGTTAATGGTTGTGTTGAGAAAATGGGGAGACGTGGAGAGATGGAAGGGTAGATGGATGAGGAAGAAAGAAGAAACAGCTGCAAAAGAAATATATTTACGTCCAGTAAGAGAAGCAGAAAATGTAACTCTTGAATGTCCCATGAGAGAAGTTCCAGGAGGAGGTTATGTGCATGTTCCGTGGTCTAGACAGGATATATTGTCTTTTACAAATGAGTTTCCCAGGTTGAGAGAAAAGCCAGTGGAATGGTACAAACAAGTTGAAAGGTTTGTGAAAGTCTCGAAAATGTTGCTGAAAGATCTAGATGGATTATTTGAAATTGTTGTCCCTGCAGATTTATGGACTGAATGTAAGATTACAGTAGATTGGCCAAAAGAGGAATATTCCAGAGATCCTAAAACAGGAGCACCTTCTGATGAGGTGATGAAAAAGTACAATCAGGTGATTACTTTTTTGAAAAGTTAAATTTCCCTTAAGGAAACTGATTGGGTAAAAATAGATAGAACCACCCAAGAGCCGAAAGAGTCTGTGCATGCGTATTATGAGATATTGTTACAGGTTTTTAAGCAGTTTAGTGGTTTTGAGAATATTGGAGACAAGGATATGGGTCATTTTGTGTATAGATTTGTGTACCGATTGAGACCTGAGATAGTCAGATGATACAGCAACACATGTTGTGTTGGCAGGCCAAAACAATTGATGAGATCCTAAGGTATGCAAAATATTGCAGCAATGACATTGAGTCTCGCCATCGCAAATTAAAAGAGAAAATTATGTGTGCGCAAGTAAAGGTAGCAGAGCAGCAGGAAGCCCAGTTGAATTCTCAGCCCACAATCCAACTGGGAAGAGTTAGTCAGAATGCTCAAAGACCCAGTGGAGGTAGAGGTAGGGGACAAATGAGCAGGGAAGAGGCGAAAAAGAAATTTCCTTGTCATGCGTGCGGAAAGTATGGACACAGGAAGAATGAGTGTAGATCAGTGCAGAGGACTAATGGAGGAAATCAAATTTTAACCCCACAGGTGCAGAATGAGGTAGGTGTGCAACAGCAACCGCAGCAGCAGGTAGCTACTACCCAGTATCAGGTCTCGCAACCACCTTTGCCACACAATGTAAATGCTCAAAGATACAGTGCGGATACAGGGTTCCACGGAGGAGACCAGGTTGGTAAGAATACTAACACAAATGTGATTCCCCAATTTTGGATGCAATGTGATGGAAGTGATGTTGAGTCGAATCAATGACACTGCCTGAGGGGGGAGGAAGAGTGCGTGCTTGGCGCTAGTCTAGAGGTAGATCAGTCAGGTCCATTTGTTGATGGAAAAGTGGAAGGTAATGATATCACCTTTCTTGTGGACACTTGTGCTACCCGTTCTACTGTGAGAGCAGCAGAAATTCCAAACCTACCCCTCTTGGGAGAAACTATCCAAGTAGTAGGAGTCTCAAATAAACAGATTAATACTCCAGTTACTAAACCAATTGAAGTGCATACTGGTCCATTTAAAGACATGCATCGGTTCGTAGTGTGTGACTCAAGTCCGGTAAATTTGTTAGGGAGAGATTTGTTGTGCAAGATGAACTGCACTATTTACTGTACACTGGATGGTATTGCATTCCAGACACCTGATGAGGATGTCGCTTTTAAAATGGTGCTAGCAAAGCAAGGAACAGAAGTGAACAAGTTATTCTCGCTTCTTACAGATAAAAGTGTGCCTGAAGAATTGATGAAGGTAGTGAATTCAGATGTGTGGGATTTCACAGGACAAGAGATTGGGTAAATGAAAAAAGTAGACCCGATTAAAATTACAGCGAAGGGCGGTGTTAGCTATCCAAATACACCACAGTATAAAATGAAGCCAGAAGTAATAGCAGGAATAGCTCCTGTAATTGATCAAATGATTGAACAAGGAATTTTATAAGAAATAATGAGCAGTCCTTGTAATTCACCTATTATGGGATTGAAAAAGCCAAACGGAACGTATAGAATAGTGCAAGATTTGAGAAAGGTGAATAAAATTGTTGTGCCTTGTTGCCCAGTTGTGCCAAACCCAGCAGTGATTCTCTAGCAAATCCCACATGATGCGGAATGGTATACAGTGATTGATTTGTGTCATGCATTCTTTTCGATTCCCTTGCATCTGGATAGCCAGTATTTATTTGCTTTCCGGTTTGGAGATCGTGTTTCGGCATTGTGCCGAGTTCCTCAAGGGTATACTGAGAGTCCTTCAATTTTTAATCATATTTTGAAAAAGTGTCTAGAAGATTTGAAAATGTCTGGAGGGTCAGTTCTAGTTCAGTATATTGATGACCTACTGGTGGCATCAAAGACTCAAGAAGCCTGTATTGCAGACACAATTGCTTTACTGAACCATTTGGCAGGAGGTGGACATAAAGAGCCCCCTGCAAAATTACAATTCTGTCAGCGAGAAGTCCAATACTTAGGTCACAAAATTGAGAAAGGAGTCAGAAAGGTAACATCAGAGCGTATTCGTGTGATCAAAGACATGAAACCACCCACAACTCAAAGAGAAGTGCGAATGTTCTTGGGAGTGGTTGGATATTGTAGACAGTGGATCAGTGGTTTTTCACTAATGGCAAAACCTCTACAGAGGCTGACAAGGAATGATGTGAAAGACCCAATTAAATTGGATGAAGGGAGCATGGAAGCTTTTGTTAAATTGAAAGACAGTCTGTGTCAGGCACTGGCATTGGGGATGCCTGATTATTCAAAAGATTTTGCATTATATTGCAGCGAAAGAGATGGGTGTGCACTTTCAGTTTTAACTCAGAGACATGAAATGGCGAGACGACCTGTGGCATATTTTTCTGCTACTTTAGATTCAGTAGCTGCCGCGTTACCTGGATGTTTGAAAGCAGTAGCTGCTACATGTGTGAGTCTGGAACAGAGTGAAGGGATCATAATGGGTCATCCTGTGAGAGTGTATGTGCCACATTCAGTTGAGATCCTTTTAACAAGAACACGGACTCAGCAACTCACCTTAAGTCGGCTGACTAGGTATGAGAGAGTGATTCTGGGTGCAGAAAATGTGACAATAGTGAGATGTACGACTGTGAATCCTTCCACTTTATTGCCAGATGCTTGGGATGAAGAAGTGAGGGATGAAGCGGAACATGATTGTTTGAATGTGGCTGAATTTTGCACCAAGCCCCGTCCTGATAGTAAGGACGTTCCTCTTGAAGAATCTGATTGTGTGATGTTTGTTGATGGTTCATGTTTACGAACTGAAACAGGTATGTTGAGTTCTGCCTATGCCATCTGTACTGTAGCGGAAATCCTGGAAGCATCCTTTCTAAAAGGGGTAAAATCTGCACAAGTCGCCGAATTGGTGGCTCTAATTCAAGCCTGTAAATTGGGAAAAAGTCAGAAGGTGACTATAATTACCGATAGCCAATATGGCTTTGGCATTGTGCACGACTTTGGAGAACTATGGATGCAGAGGGTATTTCTGACCTCTTTGGGGTCCCCCATCAGGAATAGTCAGTTTGTAAAAGAATTGCTTGAAGCATTACAATTGCCAAAATGAATTGCAGTGGTCAAATGTGCCGCACATAAGTCAGGAGATGATTATGTGACTCAAGGCAACAGATTTGTTGACCAAGTAGCACAATATTGTGCAAAGACTCGGACTTCCATAAAATGGGGAAAACAAAAGAAAATACGGTTTGCCAACTTATGTTTACTAACACCATTGAAACATGGGATGAAGTGAGACAATTGCAGGAAGAGGCAGGTGAAGAGGAGAAACAGGAATGGGAAAAAGCAGGATGTGGGAGACGAGCAGATGATGATGTATGGGTGTACATTGATGGGAGACCAGTCATGCCAGATAGTTTACTTTCTCATATGGCAAGGATGTATCATGGGATGGCACACATTGGCCGAGATGCTATGGTCAGATCATTCAAACAAACGTGGTTTAATACCAAGTTCAGGACTATTGCAGAAAGTCTCTGCCAAAGATGCCTGACGTGTCAACAGCAAAACCCAGGAAAAAAAACAATAGCTAGTCTGGGAACAATTGGGAGAGCAGGAGGTCCTTTTACCAGATTACAACTCGATTTTATCGAGTTGCCCCCCATGTAATAAGCTCAAGTATGTGTTAGTGATTGTGTGTTTGTTTTCCCGTTGGGTGGAAGCCTATCCCACAAGGAGGAATGATAGTTTGACAGTAGCAAAACTTCTGTTGAGGGAATACATCCCTAGATATGGTTTTCCAGTCACTATGGAAACAGATAGAGGAACACACTTTACTAGTGGAACAATCAAACTGATTTGTGAGGCATTGAGCATTCAACCAAAGCTTCATTGTGCCTATCGTCCGGAGGCTTCTGGAATAGTAGAGCAGATAAATGGCACAATCAAGAACAGGTTGGGCAAGGTGTGTAAATCCACAGCACTGAATTGGCCATACGCTTTACCCCTAGTTTTGATGAGTCTCAGAAGCATTCCTGACAAAAAGACAGGATTGAATCCACATGAGATCTTGATGGGAAGAGCAATGAGACAAGCATTTATACCTGCCAACAAATTGATAAATATATCTGATGATCTCGTCCTTGACTATTGCAAAGGATTGGCTGATGTGGTACGTTCTGTGTTTCATCAGGTTGGAGAAGACGCGACCACCACCCAGCAGACTCAAGCCCATGACCTGAGCCCTGGTGAGTGGGTTCACGTGAAAAGGCATAGAAGAAAAACTTGCCTAGAGCCCTGCTGGGAAGGACCATATCAGGTCATATTGGTGACGACTACAGCAGTTAAGTGTGCTGGTTTACCCAATTGGATCCATGCCAGTCATACTCAGCGAGTCCCAAGTCCACTTGAAAACCGAGTAGAGCGGCATCTGGAGATCTCAAGTCCGAGCTCGGAATCAGAAGCCGAAGGACAAGAGATTGGTGAGGCTAAAGCAATAAACTCTGAAACTGGTGAGCATGAACAAAAAGACTCTGAAGAACAGTTTGATGATGAATTGCTTAGCACAAGTCAAGTAAGGTGGGCACCAGTTACTGGGACTGAGGAAACTGCTACTGAACAGGAAGAAAGACAATTCTTAGATGAAGAGGGAAAGTATAGAAAGGAGATAGGTGAAAGAAATACAGAAGAAGAAAAAGAAAAAGAAGAAGAAAGCAAACTCAAAGTAGGTGTAAAGAAACGAAGGTATGAATTGAACAAAGAAGAGGAAGAAGTTCAACCAAAGAGGGCAAAGAAAGACGACCATTGGCCAAGCGGAGTTAAAAGACTGAAATACAGGGTGGGGAAAGGAAGATCCGAGAATAGGCCAGAATGAATAAATGAAGTTTCAAGTCAGATAGAACAGGGAGAGTCGGATGACGAATCAGTGCTGCGACCAAGGAGAGTGAGAAAACCAAACAAGAAGTTCAAGTCACCTGACTGGATCTACATAGTATTGGAAGAGATTGAAGAAGAAGATTTAAACAAAGAAAGAAACAGCACTGACAACGAGCAAGAGGGAAAAAGTGATCTAAATCCACCTTAAGAGACTGTAGCAAACAAAGGTGCCACATTGTTGACTGAAGAAATTTCTGAAGATCCAGAAGACGTCCTGGAAAAAATTGGATTAGTTAAAATAAAAGAAGGGGTAAAGAAGAAAGCTTTTGAAGTGTGGGATCACACTACTTTTTTTTTTTTTTTTAAATTTGAAATATTTTAAATAGATTTTTTTTTTTTGAAAAACCATTAGAACTTTAATTAACATTAGTATTACTATGGCAGATATGCAAGTAACAAGACCCAGATGTAGTTTTTATGTGTAGGTGTTATAAAGCTTGTTTTTGTCTATTTTGTATACTGATAGTGCTTTGGGTGATATTAACAATAGTAATACCTTTACATTTGATAACAGAAGATACACCTCGTCCTAACAATTTGACAAGTCCAAAGGTAGACACTGACATTAAGCAAACTCCTATTACTCACCTGAATCAAATAGATGCTAGTAGTTTACATTATGATAGATCAGTTACTAATTTTTCCCTGAATGTTTTCACTAAGTTACTCTACGAGTATGTGGAAACAATGGATGTGAGTGACTGTTATGTGTGTATACAGTTACCATTGTCTGTTTCAGAAGGTGTAATCTACCATCACCTTCCTTTGACCTATGGTGTAACCTGTAGTGTTTTTATCAAGTTTGTTGTATAGAACAGGTAAACTGGAATACTATTATTCCAATGTAGATAGAATCTTTTCTAGAGTCCCCGTAATACCTGAGTTAAATAAGATAGCACCTGCACATGTCATGGGAGACTTTTTCCTGACAACAAAGCCTTTAGATATAGAATACGCTAATAAAAATAATTTAACATGTAGATTGAAGAAGGAAGAGAAGATATTTTTGGAGATGGTGGAAGAGAGAAGGGCTAAGTTTCAGAGAAAAGCTGTTGAAGAAAAATTACAGACACCACCTTGGGTTTTTAGAGAAGGCAACTATGACAAAGGCGAGACTTATGCTGTAATGGCCCTGGATTGGTCTCAAAAGGGAAAATTATGCTTACGTAGGGAAAGGACTAACTAAAACAATTACTTCATTGGTTCCAGTGAATGTGAAGATACCTATAAAATTATTGGTGGTTGGGGATTAAAGGGAGGAACTGACCCTGTCCTGCCAGGTATATATTATGTCTGTGGAGGAAAGCCTATTATCGGCTACCAGATCACTGGTATGGAACTTGTTATCTTGGGATTGTCTTTCCAAAAGTCTACCATGTAGACAAAAGTACAAATGGAATCCATGAAGTACAACAAGGACTAACACGTGTAAAAAGAGAACGTTTTTCAGAAATTGTAGGTGACATATTTGGAGCATTGATACCTGGAGTTGGAGTTACACTGAATGCATATAAAATTAGACAATTGTCCACAGTAGTTGATCGTTTATCAACGGATACTGCTGGAGGATTCCTGATGATTGACACTGAAATGATTGCTATGAGATCTATGGTTATGCAGAATCGACTTGCCCTTGATATATTACTGGCAAAAGAGGGTGGAGTCTGCGGAATGCTGAAGGTTCAACATTGTTGCACTTACATTCCAGATAAGAGTAAGAATCTGAAAGGATACATTCAGAATATCACAGAGTTGCATAAAGAAGTAACACAACTAGAGGTTGACGGTGTCTGGGAGAGACTAAGTAAAAGTTTCTCTGCTATAAGCCATTGGTTTTCTTCTATAGGTAGTTCCTTAGTAGGAAAAATAATAGTACCAATAGTTTCTGTAGCTGTTATGATATTCACAATGGGAATGGCTTATGTTTGTGTGAAGAAAAGACGCAAAGAGAAGAAAGAAAAGAAATTAAGTAAGGAACGGAAAGAAAGGAAAAGAGAGATAGATGAGATAGAATTGGAGGATTTTAAAGAAAAATTGTACGTAAAATGTAAGGAGCAAGGGCCAGAAGACAAAATAACAGCTATATAACTTGGTAAACCGTATGTTTAGGGATTTTATGATGGTAAACCATCAAAGGGGATTGATGGAGTGAGGTTTGCAAATTACATCCTCATGAAATTAAGCAACCCCATAATAATATATTGACCGCATGAACTAACCAACCCTGAATGCTTACATTCACACATGGGGCAAACGCATTTTATTTAATATACTAAACCATGATGGCATGAGCACGTATTAACTGTGTGCGCTTTGAAAAATTGTACTAATGCATGTTTATGCTATGTTGTACATTGCACATTTTGCATGTTGTGCACAAATAACAAAAAGGTTGCTTTAAATTAATAGCTTTTGCTAGGAATTAATTAAGACAGGGTATTAGTATGGTGGGAGGTAACCATTATGGGTTTTATTTTATGAATTAATATTCTTTTGTGTTTATTTACTTTAGTACAAGATTGGGCCTGCATGAAAATGGCCTCTTGTCCGAACCAGCATGTGGTTGTCTTGCTCTGTACGGAAGACGCTTGCGCTGAAATGTTTTGCCTGCTTACGAACTGCAGAGTGCATCAGCTGATGTAATCCGTGTGAAGGCATGTTGACCTGTGTCCTATTGTTTATGTGCCAAGATGCGACAGCGACTGTGGGAACTGCCATCGCTACGTGCAATTTGAATGTGAAGCGGATGTCACAATATGAGAATGTTGCAAAATGTATAACTATTGATATTAGTAGTATACGAATGTGTTTATCCTTAATACTTCTTTGTTAGAACCGGTACGGGATGGATTTGCGGGGAGAACTGGATGAGGAGACCCTAACATGATTCGTGACAACCAATCACAGACCGAGTTTCTACTGACACTGCAACATTGTAAGATAGTGAGCAAGGCATCAGGGATTAATTGATATCCCAATTAGGGGTGTGTCAGAACATCGAGGGAGAGAGTATCGAGAGCAGAGCATCGAGATAGAGAACGCAGAGAACATCTAGAACATCGAGAGGGAAGCGCACCAAGACAGAGAGAGCGGATCTGCACAGAGTCAGAGAGCACTTTAGCTACGAGAACATTGCGGGAGTGCTTGGGAGGAGACTGCGTCCGAGGAGGACTAGATCAAAGGTAGATAGACTTGGGAGATTATCTTTTGTCTGTTAGTTTATTGCAAGACTTAGCTGCATTCTGTCCTGTTAACTTTGTCCTCTAAGCCTATCTCTGGGGACCCCTTGCCACAACCTCGGCCAAGGAAGTGGTTTTCCTGATTCTTTGGTGGGTATCACCCTCCTTAAATGCTTTAATTTTGCAATATATTTCTGCAAAGTCTTATGCTGTACCTTCTCTTCCCCATTCCCTACGCACGCTTTGATGTCGATGCAAATGATTCATTTTGATTACATTGCTTGATAATTTGTTCTCTTATATGTGATCTTGCGTGTGCACTGATAATTTGAATTATGAGCATTTAAAATTTCAATAAGATAAAATTATTAACCGAATAAACGACTCTGTGGTTAATTAGTTAAAGTATTAAACTGATTAGTTAATCATAGTCACCATCAACTCGTCAACTAATGGTCCATCGACCAAAAGAGGACAGTTGAAAATAAGAATAGCCAGGAATATATATTGTTATCAATGTGAAGTATAATATAGTACATAAACTGACAAATTAACCCCCCTAAATCCAGCGCCCGTCTTCAGGGATCATTTATGGGTAATGTGTGATGGGCCCCGTTGTTTGGTAAGTGGTTTATGTGTGAAGAAATATTTTTGGTCCCTGGATCGTAAATTAGGGGTTGCGCTGGATCACTATCATTGTTCTTAGTGGTGCTCCAGGCTATGGCGGCAGGGTCGAGACCCTATGTGCCCTCTCAATTGAAAATTATTTTTGAGATACTCTTCACCTTCAGGGTATTGAGGGTAAAGTGCTTAAAGAAGAGCTCAGCGTTGAGCCCCTATGCTCTTTCAGGAACACCCACCAGTCTAATATCATTCCTCCATGATTGTCCTTCCTTAGTCTTCAATATTTGCCATTATGTGACTGTTTTCACTGCAGTGTTCATCCACCTGCTCTCATAGGGCCTTTGTGTTGTCCGTTAAGGCCTTCACTGTTGTCTCTGTCGCTAGCACCCTGTTACCCATTTTTTGGGCGTTTGCTCTCAGGATGTTGACTTCCATTGTCACTAAGTCAATCTTTGGGTCCAGTGTATGTTTGACGTCATGTATAGATTTCATAACATCTGCTAGGGAGGGCTACGATTAATCTTGAATCTCCTGTTGCTGCTTGCTGGAGGGCAGTGCTTAGCCATGCCTGAGCCAGTGGTTTCTGCACTGCACATTTGTCCATTTTATTCAGTTGTACGGCTTGCCAGATCCACCACACACCATGTCCACCTGGGAGTTGTTATGACCCGCACCCTTGCTGCTGCTGGTAAGCAGCCCAGGCATTTTCACCGCCACCTGCTGAGAGGGGTCAGCCGCCATCCCAAATTGTTTCTTGTAACGCCCTGCGGATCCTCTCCTTGCAGGCTCTGGGCTTTCACTGCCCACCCACAGTCCTCTATGGGGTTTAGGTTTTGACTGCCCAGGATTATGCAGCACTTGGTTGATCTGCTGCCTTTTGTCGCAGGACGAGGGGCATTCAACAGTTCACTCTGCTCCTAGGCCCTGGGGGGGCAAGGCCCAGTTACCTGCTCCCTCCTGCTATGCCCATTGAAGCCACCTATCGGTGTGTCATTTCAGCGTCTGCTTTTGTGCTGACCCCTCTACGAACGCGATGGGGTCCTGAGTCTTTCCTCGACTTCCTCCACACACCATTGTTATCAGAGTGCAGGCCACTATACCCCACTCTCAATGTACCCTCAGGCCTCAGAGGCCACTCTCGGGGATTCCCGGGCTGCCCCAGCTTGTTCACTCCCTGCAGCCGACAGACCGCACAGAGTCAGTGTTGCTTCTCCCTCAGGTGTCCACTTCACTTTCCATTTCTGGACCTTCATATTTTTTGCCTGTCGGCCAGATTATTTGGCAGATGTTGGGGTATTTCTCACTTTTGTCTCTTGAGCTCTGCTATGGTGAAGCCATCTTGGGCAGCGCCAGACCACCCCCCATCATGTAACTGCAGTTATATATTGTAGCAATAATTTAGCAACTGTTCTTACTAAAGTATTGAGAGTGTACAATATATAATCCCATTGAATGTTGTTTTTGTTTTACTATAAAAGGGAAGCAGGAGGAGTAAGGAATGCGTAGACTATAAAGACTTGTATGGGCATCTCTTACATCAAGTTTCGATTACTCAAGATATAGCAGAATAAATATAATTGCCTAGGTGAGCGTAGGATGGGAAGATTATACATGTCACTACTCCGGGAATAATGGTTGGTAGGGAGGACTACAAAAGGAAATCACTTGACACCTGTCTTGGTGGTAGAAAAGGCCCTTGGACCAGACTTCTGCTAGACATTGCGCTTTGTGTTAAAGTCCTAATTCCTGTGGAGCAGCCAAATGCATGCTCTCTAATGTGCATAAACACAGAGAGTGCAAATTAGTGGGTGTGCAATTTGCTCTGGATTCAGAGCTTCACACCTCAGAATGGGAAATAACACACTAATAATGCATTATTCTCCAATGCAAGGTATGAGAATAATGCATATGCACTATTGGCTTCCGGAGTTTTCGCTCACATTATAATCCTATTTTGGGTGCTACAGGAGCTGATGCCCAAAATGGGATATCCTGCTCCTTCTTGATTGGGGCATAACTAGTTAAGTTGTCAAGCAAGACACTTAGTAAGAAATTGGGTTACTGGTTGAGGGGATGGGGGTGAAAGCCTCGCTCAGAAAACAACCGCAATCTTGTCAGGGTTAACCACAAAAAGCCTGTGCTTAACCCTCAAGTAACTTGGCACATAGCAGTCAAGTTTAACTTAGAGGCAGTGTGTAAAGTATTTATGAAGCATACAGCCAGCAAGTTAGTGAAACCACAGTACAAGAAAAATCCCAAATCAAATTTGATAACATAGAGTAATCTTTAATAAATAAAATGATACCAGACCAACAAAAGTCTGTAGAACCAAAGATATAGAAATTTAAAGTCCTAAGTGAAAATAGCACCAAGAAGCAGAATGCATCATCTGTAGTTATCTGGTTGCACTGGACTGGGAAAAAGTCATAAGTGTAGCCTGATGCTGATGGAGTAGAGTCTGGGTGCAGGACGGAGCTCGGCCTGCTGGGAGCTGTACCTTAGTATCCTTAGTGTTGAGATGCAAGGTCCTGCATCAGTCTACTCCGCACTGCCTCAGTTCTGATGAAGCCACCAATTAGGAGCTGCGAGGTGCAGCAATGCAAGGTCCTGAGCCAGGCTGCGTTGTGATGCATTGTGCTGCATTGGTTCTGATGGAGCAGCTGATCAGGAACTGCGAGGTGCTGCCATGCGAGGTCCTGCGTCGGGTTCTGTATTGTCTTTGCTTTTTGCTAATGCTGTTCAATAGTTGCACAAAGATCTATGAAGGTAGGGCTGCCCTTAGAAGTGGGTTAAAATTTGGGGGCAGTGGATTGACTATAGAGGTAATATATGTGGAGCCCCAGACGCCATTGTATTCTGTGAACAGACGGCCCTGGCAGAACCATCAAGCAATGTTGAGAATAGCATTGAGTGTGTGGGGGGTGGGGGTGGGGGTCGGGAGGGATAGCGTGACAATGTATATGATGCCTAGGTTTTAACAGTCCGCAATTTTGTATTGTTTTGGTTTACTCTTAAAAAAAAAAGATTTGGAAAAAAAAATAGTTGAACGGAGAAAACAAAATGCTTCTTTGCCTTTGCCGAACAGCATTGGTAAAAAAAAAGAATGATGACGAATACACATGCATTTGCATGTAACGGGGGCAACAATGGAGTGGGCAGGGGTGTGGGCGGAAAGTGAACACCAAACACCAACGACAAGCATGGGGAACAACAGAGTAGGTGAGTGGGGTGGTGCTTAACTAAAAATAAAAAAACAAAAAAGCTAAGCAGGATGGAGATGGATGGGAAAGCGGGGAAGCAATGGTTGTGCTTAGGCAGAACAACACAGACAGTGTGGGGGTTTGGATTTGTGTGGGAAGCAGCACAAAGACGAAAAAGGAAGAAAACACATGCACTTCCACGTAGTGCTGTAAGCAAAAGAATATAGTAGCTTCGTGATATGGAACTGTGGAAGGACATAGTCAAAAGAATGTAAATAGGGTATGCTCCAGGGGAAGGACAAACTCAAGTAGAGGAAGAATAGCCATATAAAAAGATGCAACCCTGTGAGACTGGCAAAAAAGGCAACAAATGATAAGGAATGGGCTGACTAAAAGCCCACTACAAGTATCGGTATTGTTCACAGTAGATCTTCCACATTTTCCAAGCCCTAATAACAAAAGAAAAAGAAAAATAATGGGAGAAAAATACAGCCAGAAAGATGGGGATATGGAAGAAACTAAACAATACATGACTAATAAAACCAAACTAGCTTAGCAGAACAGAATGAATTGGAGCAAAGGGAAAAAATGAAAAGGGATAGTAAAACGTGAAAAGAAGCGACCGTCTTCAGACAAAAAGTAGCACAAATCTACAGAAGAAGGACAGAACGGTAAAATAATGAAAACATTTAAAAAAACTAAATAAATAAATAAACAGGGTCTGCATGCTGAATATCACAATGTGAGCGAGAAGCCATAATAAATTGCAGTATCCAATTCAAACTCTTTTTCTAATCAGTAGCTAACAGGCTCTAAACCTTGTATGATAATTCAGTGAGTTTATACACTGACTGCAGAGGACTATGCATATCCTGGATGCCACAGGCTCTAATACCATTCAGAAAACTCAGTGGGCTCATACATCTACAGCAAACAACTATCTTAAACAAATTGGGCATACATTTCAAACTTAATGAGACAATTCAGGGCATCAATGCGCCTACTGTAGCCTTTTGTGTGTTGCCTTAATGGCACAGATTCTTATCCTAATGAGATAGTTCCCTCTCAGCAACTTTGTGAGTCCTATGGCTGAGAGGATACAATATAATAAAACAGTTGATCAAACTATGCAATGAGGAGTAAGACGTCTGTCATCACATTAGTTGAAAGTCATAATTGCCTTCACTGGTTGATAAATACTTGAAGTATGAAATTGATATTGAAGAAGCCAAATTGGAGCTGAAGAATTTACAAAACAAGAAGTTCCGAGTTTGGGTAGGGAGAAACTGGAAATCCAGAAACCCAGACACATTTTTTGCAACATAACTGCTCACAGAAATTCTGAGATCTGATCATAAAACCAGATGATCCATAGTGAAAATACTATATGGCAGTATTCCTCCTTGATACTGTAAACCGTTAAGCACGTGTGCTGCATTAAACACCACATGATCTTTTGTTACAATGGTTGGCTAGCTCTATGGATGTGGGAGTAGCTCTAGTTTTACTTGTAGGAAAAGCATTGAATGTGTATCAATTGTAACTGAAACACAGGGTCGTTTTTGTAAAACTCAGTTTGAGTTCCCTTCCTCCGAAGTGGGTATCTTTTACCCCTGAAACACCTCCCCTTTGCAAGGCTGAATTTCCTTTGAGGAAAGATCTGTGCAGCAGTAGGACCATGCCATGAGAGAAGTAAATGTGTGCCAGGGATGCACGTGAAAGACACCCAATGAGACACAATAAAGTAGGGCAATGGGTGGTAATAAAAACTTTGCATGTTAATTTGATTTTAAAGGGAAAATATTGTGCAGCTAGAGCAATTGCAGTCAAAATGTCAAGTGAAGGAGAACAGAGGAAACAAGATATTTAAAAGCCAGGGTAAAATAGAGAGAACCAGTCACTGAAACTATATGAGCTTTGTTAGAAATGGGGGTCTCTAGTTGGCAGAGGTAGGTACCTTTGTCCAGATAGGGACCCTTGCTTCTAGTCAGGGTAAGGGGGATACACACTTTAGATAACCCCTGCTCACCCACTTGGTAGCTTGGCACAAGCAGACAGGCTTATCCCAAAGGCAATGTGTAAAGTATTTGTACCAACACTCACAGTAACACAGTGAAAACACCACAAATGGACACTACACCAGTTTAGAAAAATAAAATATCTTTATCTAAACTAAACAAGACCAAAACGACAAAAATCCAATATACACAGTTAAAAATATGACTTTATAAAGGTTCCAAGAACTTGTACCATAGAAAACTATGGATGCGTGATTTTTCACCAAAGTACCTGTAGATGCGTTAAAGTTCCAAAAGCCAAACAGCCGCAGAGTCGGAAAACAAAGAGGTGCAACACTCCTGAGACCTTGGGGAGAGATGTGACAGTCCCGCTGCACGCAGAGGAAGGGTTGTGTCGAATCCGGTATGTATGGGGAGTGATGCGTCGATTCTTCGTGATGGTTCCGGTCCGCAGGTGATGCGTCGGACGAAATTACCGCACAGGTACGATGCGTAATGCGGGATCCGGGATGCGGTGGTGATCGATGCGGCGGCGTTGAGCGGCACTGCGTCGGTCCTCTTCAGCCGCGATCCCTCGTTGCGTTTATTTTTGCAGCGGCGACAAGGGCTGCGGCGGTTTCTGCAGCAGCGTGGCGATGCGTGGAAATTCTTCTTCCGCTGTAAAGATGAGTCAGGAAAACAGCCGCAAGAAGAGCGATGCGTTGATTTCTGTAGTTCTTTGAGTGTCTTCTTTCTTCCAGCTCCCAAACAGCAGCAACAACCCCCAGGGGCCCAAAACTGGCACAGGCACCTCTTGGCAGGTCAGAACTCACAGCAGCAGAGTTCAGGGAAGCTGGGGGGGTGAAGTCTTTGTGTCCCTGAGACTTCAGAACAGGAGGCCAGCACACTTCAGGCCCTTGGAGATCTCCTTCAAGCAGGGGACACAGCACACAGCAAAGTCCTTCTCCTTTCCTTGGCAGTTCTAGCAACTGCAGGCCAACCTCAGACACACAGCAAGGGCAGTACTTCTCTTCAGTCTCTCCAGCTCTTCTCCTTGGCAAAGGCTCCTCTTGAATTCCAGGAATGATCTAAAGTCTGGGGTTTTGAGTCTGATACTTATACCCCAAAATGTCTTTGTTCTCTTTGTGCAGGGGGCTCTGAGCCCAGTTCAAACCAGTCCTGCCTTCACTGGTGCTGCATGACCACAGGAGGTGGAGGCAGCATTGTGCAAGGGAGACAGGCTCCATTCAGGTGTAAGGTAAATCTCCTTCCACCACTCTATATGCAGCCAGGGTCTATTCAGCTCAGGGCTGAGTCATCCAGGAAGGGCCAGGCACACCTCAACCCCCCCAGAGGCTGTCTACAGGGAATGCACATCCTCTGTCTCTGTCACACTGAAACCAGACAGTCAATCCACAAACTTTCTAAAAGTGCTATTTTCAAACACACAATTTAAAAACCATCTTTACCAAAAGATGTGTTATTAAATCTTGAGTTCAGGGATACCAAACTCAATTTTTCTATCTTATCCCTATGGGAAGATATGCTTGTAAAATGTTACAACGTATTCCCCATTCTGTCCTATGGGGCAAGATAGCCTTTCAATAGTGAAAAACAAAATTGGCAGTATTTCACTATCAGGTCATATTACACACACCAGTACATGTCCGACCTTTCACATACACTGCACCCTGCCCTGGGGGGTACCTTGGGCCTACCATAGGAGTGCCCTATATGTAAGAAAAGGGAAGGTTAGGGCCTGGCAAGTGGGTGCACTGGCCAAGTCAACATGGCAGTTAACAAACTGCACGCAGGCACTGCGGTGGCAGGCCTGAGACATCTTTTCAGGGCTACTCATGTGGGTGGAACAACCAGTGCTGCAGGCCCACTAGTAGCATTTGATTTACCAGCCCTGGCACACTCAGTGCACTTTACTGGGGACCTACTGGTAAAACAAATATGCCAATCAGGGAGAGCCAATCACAATACCAATTTATACAGGGAGCACTTGTACTTTGACACTGATCAGCAGTGGCAAAGTGCCCAAAGCATCTAAGCCAGCAAAAACAAAATCCAGCACAGCATCAAAAACACAGGAGTTAGAGGCAAAAAGTCAGGGAAAACCACGCCAAGGATGCCAGGTCTAACACGTGTCCCCTCCAGCTGAAAAGTGGGGAGAGCTACACACCCTCTTGGGAGTTCTCATCACTAAGGCGGAAGAATCTGGACAGACCATCACCATTGGCGTGTTCTGTACCAGGGCAGTGTGCCACCGTAAAGTCCATTCCCTGAAGGGAGATGGACCACCTCAACAGTTTTGGATTCTCACCCCTCCTCTGCATCAACCATCTGAGGGGCCTGTGGTCTGTCTGACCCGGAAGTGAGTCCCAAACAAGTAGGGCCTTAGCTTCTTCAGCCCCCAGACCACAGCAAATGCTTCCCTTTCAATTGGACTCCACCTCTGTTCCCTGGGAAGTATCCTCCTACTGATGAAAGCTAAAGGTTGGCCCAAGCCCTCATCATTCAATTGTGAGAGTACTGCTCCCACACCATGCTCTGAAGCATCTGTCTGCACAACAAATTCTTTGGAGAAATCAGGTGCCTTAAGCACGGGCGCAGTACACATGGCAGATTTCAGGGCATCAAAACCGTTCTGGCAGGCATCAGTCCAGATCACCTTCCTGTGCTGCTTCCTTGATGTCAGCTCTGTCAAAGGGGCAACAATGGTGCCATACCCCTTGACAAACCATCGGTAGTACCTGGTGAGACCTGAAAAGGCGCTCACCTCTGTCTGGGTCTTGGGGGGCTCCCAAGCCAGAATGGTGCAATCTTTGCCTGTAGGGGTGCCACCTGGCCGCTCCCTAACTGGTGTCCCAAGTACTCCACCGACCCCTGCCTTTCTGGCACTTACTAGCCTTGATAGTGAGGCCTGCCCTTTGCAGAGCCTTCAAGACTTTACAGAGGTGTTGCAAATGTTCCTCTCAACTGGAGCTGAACACAGCAATGTCATTCAGGTAAGCGGTGCTGAATTCCTCCAGCCCGGACAGTACCCGGTTAACCAGTCTCTGGAAAGTGGCAGGGGCGTTCTTCAACCCAAAGGGCATAACCCAGAACTGGTAGTGCCCCTCTGGCATTGAGAACGCAGGCCTCTCCTTGGCCCCATCGGTTAAGGCAATCTGCCAGTACCCAGACGTCAAATCAAATGTGCTGAGGTACCGGGCAGCTCCCAGCCGATCAACGAGCTCGTCAGCTCTGGGGATGGGGTGCGCGTCAGTCTTGGTGACTGCATTGAGCCCACGGTAGTCCATACAGAACCCAAGTTCTGGAGTGGCACCGGGTGCAGCAGCTTTTGGCACTAAGACCACTGGACTAGCCCAGGGACTATCACCCCTAACGCCAACATCTTGGAAACGTCTTCCTTGATGGTGGCCCTGACTTTGTCAACTACCCTGTAAAATATCTGCTTCACAAGTAGACTGTCCCCAGTGTCCACGTCATGGACACACCAATTGGTGACTCCTGGTGTCAGGGAGAACAGGGAGGCAAACTGTCCCAGCACCTGGCAACAGTCCCTCTGCTGCTCTGGGGTCAGGGTAGGAGAGAGGTTTACCCCTTCCACTGACCCATCATGTTCCTTCCCTGACAGGAGGTCAGAAAGAGGTTCACTCTCCTCCTCCATTCCATCATCTGTTGCAAGGAGCATAGTTACTTCAGACCTCTCAAAGTGCGGCTTGAGGCGGTTTACATGCAGGACCCTCAAAGGGTTCCTAGGAGTCTGCAAGTCAACCAAATAGGTCACCTCACTCTTGCGCTCCACCACCTCATATGGACCAGTCCACTTATCTTGGAGAGCTCAAGGCTCCACTGGTGCCATCACCCAATCTTTCCGGCCAGGCTAAATCGACCAGAGTGGCATTCTGGTCATACCATCTTTTCATTTCTTCCTGGATAGCTTCCAGGTTCGCCTGAGTGAGTTTCCTGAAGCGTTGAGTCTGGTTTCTGAAGGGCAGCACATAGCTGAACAGATCTTGTGGGGTCTTACCAGGAGTTCTCTCCCAACCCTCCTTCACCAGACTCAGAGGTCCTCTCACAGGGTGACCATACAGCAGTTCAAAGGGACTGAACCCTAAGGACTTCTGAGGTACCTCCCTGTATGCAAACAACAGGCATGGCAAAAAGACGTCCCACTTCCATCTCATGGGTTCTGCAAGACCCTTTATCATGCCCTTCAGGGTTCGGTTGAATCTCTCAACCAATCCATTCCCTTAAGGATGGTAAGGAGTGGTGAACTTGTATGCCACACCGCACTCCTCCCACAAAGATGCCATGTACTTCTAAATGAAGTTTGTACTGCGGTCAGAGACCACCTCTCTTGGGAACCCCACATGGGAAAAGATCCCCATCAATGCACGGCCCACCACGGGGGCTGTGATTGTCCGGAGAGGGACAGATTTTGTGTACCGAGTGACATGGTCTACCAAGACCAAGATAAACTTGTTGCCCAAGGCTGTCTTGGGTTCCAGTGACCCCACAATATCAATGCCCACCCGCTCAAAAGGGGTGCTCACCACAGGAAAGGGTTGGAGGGGAGCCTTACACTTCCCTCCACTCTTGCCACTTGCCTGACAAGACCTACAGTATGTATCAACCTGCCTTCTCATTTGGGGCCAGTAAAAGTGGGTGACAAGCCTCTGAAAGGCCTTGTCGCACCCCAAATGTCCTGCTAGAGGCACGTCATGAGCCAGACCCAGTAGGAAGGTCCTGAAGCGCTCAGGTACCACCAACACATGGGCTGCACCGGGCTCAGCGACCTTAGGCTCACTATACAAAAATCCATCTTCCCAGTAAATCAGATGTGATCCAGACTGATCACCTGCTGCCTGGTTTGCAGCCTGTTGCCGCAAACCAACAAGAGTAGGGCACTCCATCTGCACTCTGCAGAACTCCTCCCTGGAGTGACCCCCTTCCTGCTGCCAATGGGTCAGCTCAGGCAGGTCTACCAGTTCAGCCACTTGTTCCCCTGCAGGTTCCAGGGCATCCACCTCAGGTTCTGCCCCCTCCTGGACCGTGGGAACTTTTGGGGCTGGTTTCCCATGCCCCCTGCCCTTCCTCTTCCTGGCAGGCACCTGGGTCACTGTTTCAGGCTCCAGGTCCTCTTGATTACCCCTACTGGCTGCCATTGACCGACTGGTCACACAGACCCACTCAGGCAGACCCAACATCTCCAAATGAGCCTGGTATTCCACCTCCTTCCATGGGGAACTCTCTAGGCCATTGCCAAGCAGACAGTCTACAGGTATGGATGGACTAACAACAACCTTCAAGGAACCTGAGACCCCCCCACTCAAAGGGAACTAGCGCCACCTTACACAGGCGCTCAGAGTTGTCTGCTGCAACTACAGGGTGAAGTACCTTGGGAATAACCTGCTCTTCAGACACCCATTGACACCTGACAGATGTCACACTGGCTTCTGTGTCTCTCAGAGCCTTCACCTTCCTTCCATTGATGGTCACCCACTGCCTGTATTTCTTAGTGTTCTCAGGCAGATAGGATCCCTGGACCATCTCTCTGTCTCCTAATGAGACAAGGGTCATAACTGCTGGCTTCCCACCTTCACTAGGAACCAACTCCTCCCCCAGTGCTACACTCACTAACCCCAGTGACGGTGCACCAGTGGGTGCTGGTGGTGCGTTGGGGCACTTGGGATCTCTTGAAATGTGGCCCACCTGACCACATGAATAACACCTGGGAGGACCCCGGTTGTCGTGCCTGCCCTTAGGGGGACTGGACACTTTAAGCTTGGGGGGTTGGGACTCCTTACCCTGGAAACTGTTTTGGGGCCCTTTAGAGATCTCCTTTTGGTTACCCTTGTCCCCCCCACTCTTCTGCGGGGGACCCTGCCCACCCTTGGCTGGGTTACCCACAATCCCCTTGTACACCCTGGTACTAGTCCAGTGGTCCGCCTCCTTAGCAAGCTCCCTGGGATCAGTTAGCTTACTATCCAATAAATGCTGGTGCCACTCTGGAACACATGGGGTACTCAAGTGCTCCCAACTAATCAAGTTGTATAACCCTGGGTAATCAGTTACCTTGCTGCCCTTTATCCAACCATCCAGTGCACGGTTATACATGTTCACACATTCAACCCAAGTATGAGACCTGAACTTCTCCCTGTACTGCTCCGGTATGAGCCCATACCTGAGGCATAAAGCCTCCTTCATGTGGGGATAGGTCAGGTTACCCACCTCCTCCAAAGGTGTCAGGATGTCCCTTCCAGTGGCCTCAAAGTGTTTCCACAGGCCCGCCCTCCAATTCTTCTCAGGAACCTCATTCATTCTTAAGGCTAACTCATACGCCGTAAATGATGCATAGATATCCTCACCCCTCGGGTAATTCTGCACTAGGTCCTTGGGTATGTAAACCTTACCTCCTTGCACTGGCTGTATGCTGCCACCATTTGAACTGGACTCCACTTGCTTGGCTTTAATGTCCAGTTCCCTCATGCTCAACTCATGAGCCAAAATGTATTTTCCTCCAAGGCACAAGCGCTCTTGCTCTCCTCTGCCATCTTTTCTTTCTCCATTTCCAATTGTTTCATCTTGAGCCTCATGACTTTTAACTCATGATCTCTAACCCTTTGGTTCTCCTCCAGCTCCTCTGGGAAAAAACGTCTAGCGGAATGGTTCCTGCCAGCCCTGGAGGCTGCTCTTGATACAGGCAGATCCTGTGACCTGAAACCATTCCCTTGCACATCGTCATCCACCTCTGCATCATCTGTCTCCCCAGCCTCCTTGGCCTCCCATCAGGCCCTTAAGGCCTTCTGTAGCTCCTCCTTCCTGGAGCTGCTCTTCATGGGACATCCAAAATCTTTGCAAAATTGCTTGAGCTGATCAACTCTGCAGGTATGCAACATTTCAATATCAAACTCCAATTCTGCCATCTCACTTGCTGGTTTACCCTTCTGAGACATGATGCGTGGATACTTTAAGGGTTACTCAAAAATAGAACCAAAAACAAAACACAGTATGTGGTTGTGTAGTGGTCTGCACTAAACTAGTGATGTACACCAATCACTGTGGGTAAAGTAACAATACAGGTTCCAATCCCACCGCTGCCACTAATGTTAGAAATGGGGGTCTCTAGTTGGCAGAGGTAGGTACCTTTGTCCAAATAGGGGCCCTTGCTTCTAGTCAGGGTAAGGGGGATACACACTTTAGATAACCCTTGCTCACTCCCTTGGTAGCTTGGCACGAGCAGACAGGCGTATCCCAAAGGCAATGTGTAAAGTATTTGTACCAGCACTTACAGTAACACAGTGAAAACACCACAAAAGGACACCACACCAGTTTAGAAAAATAAAATATCTTTATCTAAACTAAAAAACTAAACAAGACCAAAACGACAAAAATCCAACATATACAGTTACAAATATGACTTTAAAAAGGTTTCAAGAACTTGTACCATGAAAACTATGGATGCGTGATTTTTCACCAAAGTACCTGTTGATGCGTCAAAGTTCCAAAAGCCAAACAGCCGCAGAGTCGGAAAACAAAGAGATGCGACACTCCTGAGATCTTGGGGAGGCGATGCGACAGTCCCACTTCACGCAGAGGAAGGGTTGCGTCGAATCCGGTCTGTATGGGGAGTGATGCGTCGATTCTTCGTGACGGTTCCTGTCCACAGGTGATGCGTCGGACGAACTTGCCGCACAGGTACGATGTGTGGAAATCCTGGATGCTTCGGCGATCGATGCGTCGAGCGGCGCTGCCTCAGTCCTTTTCAGTTGTGATCCCTCGATGCGCCGATTCTTGCAGCGGCAACAGACGCTGCGGTGGTTTCCGCAGCAGCGTGACTATGCGTGGAAATTCTTCTCGTGCTGTAAAGATGCACTGGGAAAACAGCCGCAAGAAGAGCGATGCATCGATTTCTGTAGTTCTTTGAGTTTCTTCTTTCTTCCAGCTCCCACACAGCAGCAACAACCTCCAGGGGCCCAAAACTGGCACAGGCACCTCTTGGCAGGTCAGAACTCACAGCAGCAGAGTTCAGGGGAGCTGGGGGGTGAAGTCTTTGTGTCCCTGAGACTTCAGAACAGGAGGCCCTTGGAGATCTCCTTCAAGCAGGGGACACAGCACACAGCAAAGTCCTTCTCCTTTCCTTGGCAGAAACAGCAACTGCAGGCCAACCCCAGACACACAGCAAGGGCAGTACTTCTCCTCAATTTCTCCATCTCTTCTCCTTGGCAAAGGTTCCTCTTGAATTCCAGTAATGATCTAAAGTCTGGGGTTTTGGGTCTGATACTTATACCCCAAAATGTCTTTGTTCTCTTTGTGCAGGGGGCTCTGAGCCCAGTTCAAACCAGTCCTGCCTTCACTGGTGCAGCATGACCACAGGAGGTGGAGACAGCATTGTGCAAGGGAGACAGGCTCCATTCAGGTGCAAGGTAAATCTCCTCCCACCACTCTATATGCAGCCAGGGTCTATTGCGCTTAGGGATGAGTCATCCAGGAAGGGCCAGGCAAACCTCAACCCCCCCAGAGGCTGTCTACAGGGAATGCACATCCTCTGTCTCTGTCACACTGAAACCAGACAGTCAATCCACAAACAGGCAGAGGCACACAGGATGGTTGAACAAGAAAATAGCCACTTTCTAAAAGTGCTATTTTCAAACACACAATTTAAAAACCATCTTTACTAAAAGATGTGTTATTAATTCCTGAGTTCAGGGATACCAAACTTCATTTTTCTATATTATCCCTATGGGAAGATATGCTTGTAAAATGTTACAAAGCATTCCCCATTATGTCCTATGGGGCAAGATAGCCTTTAAATAGTGAAAAACAAAATTGACAGTATTTCACTATCAGGACATGTTACACACACCAATACATGTCCTACCTTTCACATACACTGCACCCTGCCAAGGGGGGTACCTTCGGCCAACCACAGGGGTGCCCTATATGTAAGAAAAGGGAAGGTCAGGGCCTGGCAAGTGGGTGCACTGGCCAAGTCGACATGGCAGTTAACAAACTGCGCGCAGGCACCGCGGTGGCAGGCCTGAGACCTCTTTTCAGGGCTACAAGCCCACTAGTAGCATTTGATTTACCAGCCCTGGCACACTCAGTGCACGTTACTAGGGACCTACTGGTAAAAAAAATATGCCAATCAGGGAGAACCAATCACAATACCAATTTATACAGGGAGCACTTGCACTTTGACACCGATCAGCAGTGGCAAAATGCCCAAAGCATCTAAGCCAGCAAAAACGAAATCCAGCACAGCATCAAAAACACAGGAGGTAGATGCAAAAAGTCAGGGAAAACCACGCCAAGGATGCCAGGTCTAACAAGCTCCCATAATATTTCGATTACTTACAGGCAGTCTTCATTACTCAGATTCTTGTATCCTCATACCAATACTTTAGTGTATGAAAAACACATCTGCCTCAGTATTCCGAACTTCTCTGTTTAAGCTTCTTATCATCCACTGTCTATCGTTCTCTTAGACCCTCCCACTTCTGCATGAAAGACTTCTACTCATTACAACAAATCCTTACTTTTTCCACATCTTACCATTAAAAATGTTTAATTTGGGAGGAAGAAAAGGGAACGTGAGAACGGAGATGAAGAAAGAAGATTTAGAGTAATGAATATCACTGGTAAGTAATCCAAGAATTACCTCCTCATATTATTGGTAATACAAGCATTACTTCCTTATCTCCTTCCTTACCAAATTCCTTCTATATATGAAGTACCTGAGCTGTATGCGTTCAAAATCTCTTTTTTCATTAAGCAAGGCACTCTACTCGCTAGGGGCAATGCCCATACATGGAATTGATTACTATCATTTTACTGAAACAAAGGTAATAGAAGTCATTGTATATCCAGCAACTATGTTATAGATTCTCTGCTTTTAATAATATGCTTGTGGCAAAAACATATGTTAACATTGAGTGACATCCATTCTATAATGTTTGACAAAAGTAGAAGGCGTAGACCATGTTGCAGCTTTACAAATATCCTGAATTGATGCTTCTCCCCAACCAGCCAAAGAGACATACCACTGGTCGATATTCTTTAAAGAGCAACTCAAATTTCTAAATCTGGCCAAATGTCCATCACCCTGCCCATTAAACACCACTGCAGAAGACAAAAAAATATTTTGTTACAGGAATCATCTGATTATAATCCTATATAATATAAACGAAACTCAAACAACAAAGGAAAACCTATATCAGTTACAACATGGCATATTGCATGTTTGTGCTTTTTCACTTACCACATTGTCTCGAACTCAAAGGTACTCCCCTGCTGTGGCACCTTCCTTCCAAAGCAAGATAGATAATCTTTGTTCAAACTTGTTTGCTGGGCTCAGAGGGAGAAATACTATTCCCAAATCCATGCAAAACCATGCAGACCCATGGAAAACCAAGCAACTATTTACTCTAGAATGTTCATGTGTTGCAATTGTCACTGCTTTTGATTGATCAGGAAACCAAATTCCTTAAGTCCTTGAATTGTCCAGGGCATGTCCTTTTATGCTTGTTCCATTGACAAAGAATGCAGAAGTAGTTCATCTAAGTAGGGATGAACCTGAATCTCTTTCCCATAAAACGCTTTCAGAGGAGCAATTTCATGGATATTTTTTGACAACAGTGCCTCATTAGAACATACTGGTACTCATTTTCGAAAATTAATGATGTAAAGAATTCACAGTGACAAAATAGAGGTGTTATTTGCTGTAGAGTCTTCTTTTTGAAATGTATCATCTTCAAATACATCAAATTTTCACAGCTATTAAAAGTCTGTATTTGCTTGATCTCTTGATGACCAGCAAAGTGATTTAAACCACTCCCTTCCTTTCTTTTTTAAACAATACTGGTTTTATAGTTTTCTTTTGGACCAATGTACATATGTTCTCCTTCTAAGACAAGAATCTACCTTTTTTGTCAGAGCCTTGGGGCCCTTACTATATCTGAATCTGGTGGAGTTGATTGGAAGTCTATGTTGTAACTCCTTGGCACAACTTCATGTTCCCAACTGTAATTTTTTTAATTTGCCATATTTCCTGAAAAGGGGACAATCTTTATCTTTCCTTACCTGAAGCCCAAAGGATCTTAGCATTGTCTGGAATGCTTTTCTGATGACTCCTCTTGGGTTTGATCTAGAGGAAGCTTGATTCCCCCTAGGATGCAAAGAAGATTGGTTTGCAACTTTATCACATTTTCCAACATGAGTTTCTGTCTTCTCACAAAATGTAGAGTGCTATTTGAAGGGTTGAGCATATTTTTTGTATTTTAATGATTTATGGAAAATTACTGCCTTGTGTTCATCTCAAAACACCTTTGTACCTGAAAAAGGAATTCTCAATAGGTATACTTTCTGAGAAGCATCAACTGTCCAAGCACTTATCTATGAAGATGAGGAAACTGTGAACTGAAACTCCACTGAAGAAACTGTAGAATTATGAAGAAAACGAGTGGATTTCTGAATAGAAGTTCAGGCATCAGAGATGGATCTTGACAAATATATGATATGGTCCTTAGATAATAGGGAAAGAGATAAACAAGAGATAAAGAGATGCACTAATGTTTTAGAGAAGTACAATTATGTGACTGTGTTTGCCTGTCATAATAATTTGGTGGAGATAAACTGAATCACTAATCTGTTCACAATGCAAAAATCAATGCACTGCATACCAAAACATGCATGCAGATAATGGTCCGATCATGCCCTGAAAATATTTGAGAATTAAAAGTTTACCTTATTTGAGTCGCACCCCAGCAGTGTTTCCGAGCTTAAACAAAACCCAAAATGAAATTGAGCACAAAAAAATAGGGCGTGGGAATGATAGGGAGTAATTTATGGAGATATGGGAGGTTCTAAGAGAATCGTAGAGAGAGGAAGATAAAAAGAGGAAAGTGCAGGATGCTGAGGCAGAGATGTTATTCAGATATGTAGGCAATGGGATGAGGAAGGAGGTGATGGGGTAACAGATGTTAAGGCAGTGGTATATTTAGTTCAATGAAACTAAATGCATCTTCGCTATCCTTTCTCTTTACATTTATCTCAATATCACAAACCTTCAGAGAGAACAGAGGTATTAAGAAAGGGAATTATATAGAGTTAGAAAATGCAATGAAAGGAGGTGGGTAGGTGAGGAAATTTAATATGTTTATGAAAAAGGTACTGCCTATTGATATAGAAATGTGTTTTAATGTTAACATAAAAATGGGTAATAAAATAAACGTTAGGAAAATGTGCTTTTATTAAACGTGCACAAGTGACAAAGCTACCTATTTCTGCAGAAAGCTCTTATTTCTTTCGTTCTCTCACTGCTAGGCCTCACTATTCTTTTATTCTTCTCTATCCCTTTAAGAATATAAATGCTTTCACAAAAGATGAATTAATTTTAAAACTGATTTGTAGAACCTGGCCTCATTATGAAATGTGCAGTTTCCTGAAAAGTGTATTTCTCTTTTCCTCATACTATATGACTTCACTGTATTCAGATTGTTTACTCTGCCACATATTCATAATGAACAAGTGCATTAGTGAAAGAAAATGCATTCCACAGCTTAGATTTTGTGATCTAACTAGGACATTCCAGATTTAGATGTTTCATTTTATAGAACATATCATTGTTACACGATCGGACACTAAGCAGCTAATAGAGTACGCTTGCAAAAAGGTTCTCATGAGAACCTTCATAGATGTATATTTTTGTAATAAGCTGTAGCCACATCTGCGTGACTTCATATCGTCATGAATGTTCACTGTGGGAATCGAGGACGAAGACGACGGACCATCGGAAGATCTTCCTCCATTGGCATTGATGACATATTCGCCTGTTTTTGCAACATGTTTAGTGGCTTTTCTATATAGTACATGGTCCTCGCTATAGAGTCAAGGCATTCTAAGCACTCCTACCCTGCCATGCCCCTTAGTACTTTATGGTGCTAGCTCAAATTACCATAAGCTATTGCTAACGGTGATTTTCTTTGATTATCCCTGCTCTATGTGAGGAGACTTTCCATCCCTATGACAATCATGGCTACTGCTGTGGTTCTTTCCTTCTACCTTTTTTAACAGTTGCTAGTGCAGCTGTTCAGAGAACTCAGCTGAGTCTCCGGAAGTACCCTTTATGGGGAGTTCTACCTTTCCTAGTTTTCTGACTTTGCTCCAGAATTTACTTGCTCTTTTCCAAAGGGAACTCTTTGCAGGTTCTCTTTAGGATAGGATAGGTCCTTTAGTTTAGAATAGAGACCAAATTCTGAATGGAGCATGCTGTCATTGTCTAAGCTTTTTCTAACCAAACTCATTTTCGATCATTTCTGTAATTGGTTCTATTTGACTAATCTGAATAAAAAGAACAAAATGCCGACAAGAGAAAATAAACTTTTGAAACTTCACCAAACCTCTCTTTATTGACTGAACATCAAATGCAAATGATGATGATTATTTTGTGTGATGCTCCATTCTAATATGATGACAAAGATTCATCGACTTAGGAAGGTGTGGAAATTCTAGGTTTTTTAAGTAAGTTCTAAGGTGATGTTTCTTGTGGAAATTTGTACACGATTTCCGCACTTGCAAAGGTTAGGAGTTTAATTAAGAGATAAGAGTATTAGTCAAAGGAAATATGTGAGAAGGGGAATCAGATAAAAAAGTTATTAACATGGGCTGAATTAGTGTAAACTCTGCAGCAATCATGACACAGAAGCGTATGTCATGATAAACATTATGGAGAGAAATTCAACAATAGCAGGTAGTGACTTCAGGAGTACATACCTATTAATATAGCACCTGTGAACCAGTGTAGCTTCCTTCTTTCAGGATAACATTATTTGCATCCACACAGCTATTTCAATTTTTTATTGCACTGCATTTTCTGTCTAAGGTTATCTCATCTAAGAAACCCACGCAGCAGAATATTTCTCTCCGGAATATATGAATAGATCCATCACGACCTTTGCATTTAACCTTGTGCAATTTTCATGGATGAACTGTGTGTTAAAATGAGACATTAAAGTAGTTTCACCAATAGTTTGTGCCCACCTTTATTAATAAAATAGTTTACAGTATTTTCTGAAAGGTACAGCAGCCTAATAACATCTCTCTATCCTCGGGCATGATTCTTGCAGTCAGGGATTTCTCCCTACCAAAGAAAGTCAACCTCAAGCCCCAGTACTGCATGGTATCACTCAGTATATATCCCCATCGAGCTAAACACATAAACAACAGGTATATATTGGATTCAACAAGCTCTTGGATTCTTCACTAAAAGGCTGTAAAGCCACCGGCATAGGCCTTTGGATATCTTGGGTCATATGCATATAATTCACTATGACGTATTTGGTGCTGGACCTTTCTTAAACAATAGCTTTATCTTCCTTCTCTATCACATCTTTCTCAGTAAATGTTGAACTCAAAATGGTTTCTCTGTCACCTCCAAACAATTTTAATCTGTACATCCAATCACTGACCGCTCCAGTAGCTACTAATAGTTTCACATTTCATGCTCAGACCATGACTTCCTGATCCATGCAAAAAGTAACACATTGATCCATGAATATATATTGAATTCAACAAGCTTCTAGGTTCATCACATGAAGGTCATAAAACCACCAGGGGGACTAAGCAAAGGTTTTTGGACATCCTGGATCAAAACCACATAATTTACATATTTGCTGCTGGTGAACTCCCCACAGAATATTCTCAGATTATCAGACAGGGGCGGCTCCTCCATGTGGGCGTAGGAGCGTCGCCCCACTTGCTTTCTTGCAGTGCAAGAAGCAGTAACATAAAATAGTATACCATTTTGTGTTACTGCTTCACGCACTGCAAGAAAGCAGAAGGGTTTGGTTGGGGGGGGGTGGGCGGGTGGGCGGTCCTGCAACAGGTTAGGGGAGGAGTGGCTAGCCCAATGTTGCGGGCCCTGACTGTTTGGTCGGCCCTCTGGGGCCGACCAAGCCAGTCATGCGCACTCTGCCATTTTCTTCATGTAGGCTGCATGTAGCCTGCATTGAGAAAACGGCCTCCCCATAGACACCTGTGTGGTCGGCGTCCCAGCCAATCACAACGCTGCCATTGCAGCGTTGTGATTGGCTTAGGGGAGGGGAGGGAGGCTGCCTACTTCCTGCGGCTGCGAGGAGCAGAGACAATGCGGGACCGGATCGGGCGTCTAAGAAGTTATTTTAAAAAAATATATAATTAAAATTAAACCTCCCCCCACGCAAACCCCACCCCACGTGACCCCCCCGCCAATGAGTCATGCCGGCCGCGACTGTTATCAGACGTATGCAGAGCTCCACCTGAATGGCAGGCTGAAATGGAGGTGTGCTGCACAGCAGGCAAGGAGACGATTAGTGTGGAAGTTTATATACAAGGCGGAAAGAGCACTAGAAATTAACTCTGCAATACAGATGGGAACACCACTAGGCAGCGGTTCCTGGAGGCCTGGTTTTGAGGCCAGGCCAGATGCGCATGTAACACACCTCTACTTGAAATTAAAAAAACAACAGAAAGAGAGCACAAGGTGTCTTGTCTCCTCCTGTGCAGTATTGCAGCACCTAAGGCACAAAGGAGAGCAGGTAGAAAGAAAAGATGAAAAACCCAGGAGTGGGCAAAACGAAGCAACATTGCATACAGAGGATGGTTATTGAGTATCCACATGAACCAAAAATTAAAGAAGTGAAGTGAACCCCAAAACTAGACATAGCAATAGTGTGGCATTTCCATGTGTGTGGTGTATGCTGTGTAGATTATTGGATAGTGCCAGTGATGACACTATGATCACGTCCTGGTGGTTGGGTTTAGGGGTTTGGTTCTATAATGGTTGATATTATATCTAAACGATCTTTTTAAACAATATCTTTATTTTTCCTCTCTACCACATCTTTGTGAGTAAAATGCTGAGCTCCACAGAGCTTCTCTTTGTCACTTACAAAATATTCAAATCTGTATTACGTCCCGATAGCTACCAATATTTTCACATTTCATACTTCAGACCCATGAACTCTGATCCAAGCAAAATTGGTGGGCAAAGAATTTGGGGCCAGATGTACAACCCTTTTTTGCGGCCGCAAACGGGAGATCCTCCCGTTTGCGACCGCAAAAAAGGGTAATGGCATGTACAAATGCTATTTTGCGAGTCACTGACTCGCAAAATAGCATTTGCGACTCCCCCTATTAGGAAGGGGCCTCCCTTCCTAATAGCGAGTCATCATGCCATGTACAATTGTTTTGCGTCCGCATTTGCGGCTGCAAAAGACTCGCAGTTTACCACCTACTTCAAGTAGGTGGTAAACCACTCGCAAACGGGAAGGGGTCTCCAAGGGACCCCTTCCCCTTTGTGAGTATGTGAGAAAATATTTTAAAGAACAGGCAGTGGTCCCAGGGACCACTGCCTGCCCTTAAAAAAATGAAACTGAAAAGTTTAATTTTTCTTTTTTAAATGCATCCCGTTTTCCTTGAAAGAAAATGGTCTGCATTTAAAAAAAAAAAGACTGCCTTATTTAAAAGCAGTCCCAGACATGGTGGTCTGCTGACCCCAGCAGGCCACCATCCCTGGGAGTGCTAGCCATTCCTAATGGGGGCGCAAATTGCGACAGCCTCATTAATATTCATGAGGCATGCAATTTGTGACCCCATCAGGAATCGCTAACAGTGTCTGAGACACTGTTATACATCCCAATTTGCGAGTCGCAAATTGCGTGTCTCAAATGCGACGCAATTTGCGAGTCACAAATTGGTGGGTCGTACATCTGGCTGTGAGTGTTCTCTCTTGTGCTTTGAGTAGCTGGGATTTAGAAGCCCACCAGTTACCACAAATTAATTGCAATAATATTGAAATTATATTTTGTTAACAGGGAATGAGTTGTGAACACCATGCTCACATTGCAGACATGGATCCTGATTTTATATTAATAGTACACGATCACAAAACACCAGGTAAACTCTGTCTCTACTGCCTGCTTTTTCTACCTGATGTTTCTGTAGAAGAGTATCTCATTAATCTGTTCCTCCCACAGAGTGAGTTTCATAGTAATTCAGGGGCCGGAGGAGCATCGCCCCACTGCTTTTAAGCAGTGAGAAAAATAAAATTATAATAACTTAGAGTTAATATCATTTTATGCTTTGTGTCCTGCTGTTTTGTGGTGAGCGGGTGGGCGGGGCTGCTCTGCTCTCGGAGCAGGGGAGGAGTGGTTTGCCCACTCCTATGTACGCAATGACTGTTTGGCCGGCCCTCTCGGGCCGCCCAAACCAGTCATATGCACTTTCCCCGTTTTCCATGCAGGCTGCATTGCAGCCTGCATGGAGAACATGCCCACACCTCCAGCCCCTGGCTGAGCGCTGTGTCATGGCGCTCAGACCAATCACAATGGTGCATTGCAGCGTTGTGATTGGCTTAGAGGAGGGACCCTGGCTGCCTGCTTCCTGTTTCTGTCAGAGTCGGAGGCAGGAGAGCAGAAGCAGAGAAGACGTGGGACCCGGCCTCAAGGTAATTTTTTTTTTTATTCCGATACCCCCGCGAGACATTCCCCCCCCGCGCCCACCCCCCACCCGTGAGCCATGCCGGCCACCACTGTGATAATTCACAGACTTTCATGCTCAACTATTGAAAGGCACATACCTTAATTTGCTGACTTACCTTACTCACCAACTACTGCGTCATCAGACCTCAGCTGCAAGAATATTCTCCTGATGTACACAGATGTCATTGAATTTTTATCGCAGTCCCAAATAGACACTGTGGTTGTCTATGTTTTTGCCCTTCAAATCGAGAGCCAATACCATGTTAAAGCAAATAGTGGATAGCGGACCTGAAGAAGTTAACTAAAGCCAGGTGAAGGACCACAGGTCTTGGAAGGTAAACAAATAGTTTGAGTGTTATAGTTTGTATGAAAAAACAAGGGAATGCAAGTCCCCTCCAATCTCAAGATTAGCATACGAACCTTAAAGGGACCATACATTGTAGAGAAAAGAAATCTTCTCTTAGTGCTGCATTTCCAGCAGTCACTTGAAAACAGGCATTTTAGAATGTTGTTTTATTTGATTATATCAGGTGGGATTTTGAGAACCATTGTGACATCATGGACTGGAGGATTCCTTCAAAGGAAGCTGTGATAGCTAGTGAACTCTGACAGCAGTGGGGCATAAAAACCCATGTCACATAGCACAAGGTGAATGAGAGATGCATGCTATCCCAACTTCCTCCATGGATGTTTTTGGTGAGGTTATCTTCCTAAGAATTCTGTTTCATCGGGCCTAATGTTTGACTATACCGCTCAATTTTTGTATGAAGTAGCTAAAACTTCAGAACTTCTGAAGGATATCGAAATACTGCTTACACATGGAACAGAAAGAAACACTAGTCAGGATGATATTGGGGGATATGGGATGAAGGATGGGACAATATAACTGCGCCGCTAATTGTTCTTAAAGGATGAGGGTTTCAAACAGAGAAGACTGAAAGATGCAAAATGATGCACATACAACAATGCACAGAGGTAAAAATGTAGGGGTGTTTTTTTTACTATGGACTGTGAGGTGCTGCACCATTTTGTGCTGCACCTGTCGCCTTTTATAATGGTAAGTGAATTGATTCTATGCTTTGCATCAGCCCCCGCCTCTTAGCGTCGCTTTGCTCCACGTGCAAAACGTTAGCAAATAACCCCCCTAGTTGGAAGAAACATAGAATTTGAAAATTATTATTAGGGAACATGTTCTGAGAAATGTTGACTCAAATATGCAAATGTAGAAATCCAGATGAAAATAATGTACCAGATTGTTGGGGAGGTCATTCCAGGAATAAAAGTACACATAAGTACAGGGTACCCGACTGTCATAGAAGGAATTTGTGAAATAGAAATGGAAAACATTATAATACAGCAACACTGGAAATATGTGATTTCACAGCCATTCTGCGTGAATATAGATTTGCTGCACTTACCAAATAATCTACCGTCTGTTGCATAATTTGCAGTTTTCAGCAAGAAATATTCTTATTTCCAGCTCAAAGGTATATAAGAATGAGCTGCAAACAGAGTGAAAAATAATGCATGAAAATGGCACCTTTCAGCTGGTGATGGCTCTGTTCGGACATTGAGGATCAGCAGATTTCGCCCACGGTGACCCTCATTACGAGTGGCTTCATACTTCTGATTGGGTCAGTAACAGTAGTTTTCAGCCCCATGTGAATTATGAAATCTGTGGGAGCACCGTGGATATGTTTATTATCTATTATCTGTTGATTTCGACCGCGTCAAGGAACTAAAAGCTTTGTGTGAAAATCTGTTGGATTGTTGATTCCCCTCTAGGATTGCAGATTCCCCTGCTAATTTCTCATTTCTATTGGAGACCTTCAGGGTACTGCATGCAACCCCGTAATAATTTGGGCCTACAGGACTTACTGTATTGATACCTCTATGGGGCCGAAATTTCCCAGAGGATTAATGGGCCACTGCAAGGAAGAACAATATGTTTATAAATCCATTCGATAGACTGGTGAAGGTGTTTTGTCTGCAGTTAAAATCGTCTTGCACATTTTTTATGTAATTCAACCTTAATTACTTCTTTTTCATGAAAATTATTAGTTTCTCTATTCTTGCAAATGTATGTACAATTGTGACATGTGGCCAAATGTACTATTTACTGGTTGCAAGAAGCTGGTCGCATTTTGTGCCCAGAAGTTTTTTTTAGATCAGTAAAGAATTGTATGAACGGACCTATGTACTAATAAAACAGTTTGGGTTAATATCCAGCTTACCTCATGAATATTAATGAGGTGGTCACAAACTGCAATTCGCTTTGATTGGAGGTCATCACAGTGATCCAGCGCGATATTAGCAAACAGCATTCATACACAAAACACTCACTTGGGCCCATACATTCATACTACGCTAATACTTACGCTGGGTTTTATCAGTTGTTACTCTTTATCAAAATCCCTGCTACCAATTACCTTCTGAATGAAGAGTAATGACTTACCAATGAATCCTTTGCTAATTGGGAAGTTTAAAATGAGTGACATTCATTATAGTACATAATCCTGAAATAACCACTGAGTCAGGAAGTTTTAAAATGTTTATCTAAAGATTTAGCAGAGTAAATTACAGAAAACACATGGTACTTAATCGAAATACCCAAGATGAAGCATAGAATAATTATTGCTAATAAATGACGGTGTTTAAGGAAAAGGAGAGAATAGAGACAGCAGCGCAACTAAAGGTTGCATTATATTTACCTAAGTGCGAGAACCAAACCCCTTGGCCAAGGAGTTGGAAAGAATAGGACCCAGGAAGGATGAAGAGCAAAGACCTCCTCCAGGATCAGGACAGGACCGGTGACCTCTCTACAACGACGCCTGCGTCGTTCCCCTCTCTGATACTCGACTTCTCCTCGATTCTCCCGTGTCTTCCATCTAATGGACTCCGCCGCCCCCTCCTCAGGACCTCTCTGGACAGCGATTCGGTCTGCAATCGATCAGCTTGGCAGTCTGGAGCTAAGAGCGCTCTAACAGCATGGACGCCTGTTCTTCGTGAACGCCTGCTCTCTGCAGCATCTCCTTCTCTCACGCCTGTTCTCTGCTAAACCCACTAATAAACTAATTCTATATCTATTATACCCTTCTACACCCATGTACCTCCCCTTAATGTTGCCAAAATATGGGGCCACTACTTCTGATTGGACAGGGACAGGGGGTGGATTCTCGTACCATATTGATTTGGCTTAAATTGTAAAGCCTATTGTCTCTAAATTCCCACCCATTCAATTTAATACATTTGCTTTATTTCCCACCCGTCTCACGACAAAATTGACAATTTATTCATATAAAATGTTGCATTTTGACAAGAACATTTTGGTATGTAGTGGTGTCGGCCAGCAGGTCATGGCCTTGGGTGATGTCCAAGTTGACTTCATCTTTTTCTTTCTGGTCTGCCACTGCAGGGCGCATGTGCGAAATCTTTGTCACACGAGCTTTCAGTTTACCAAACCCAGGCCCAAGTTTACAAACTAATAAAAGCCAAAGAAGAAAATATTAAAATGACACATAAAATGTTTCACTGTATGCCCACCTTTTCTACTCTATTCCCATTTAATTATAATACTGTCCCGCATTAGTAGCGTTAAGAAAACGATAATTTAATAATAACATGAGAGCAAGCTGAAGCATGTGAAAACATCAAGCAGCCATTTTAATGCACACTGCGCAGAAGCAGAAATTTCCCACCAAGCAAAGAAAGACGTCACACCATGTGATATGGTTGCGACATGCGCAGTGATAGTCCCGCGCTTTAGCGGCCATTTTAGATTACAGACAAGCGTTATTCATTAGTAAAACACATAGGCAAGCATCCTTTCTATTCGTGTCGTGTATGCAAAGGTTAGTAAAACAATACAAGTTTAATAAATTAATACTATGAGGAGGATTGTATACAAGCAAGTTTCGGTTATGAAACCTTGCTCCATCAATCCCCTCTCTGATGGCGTTTCTGAGCCATCAAAATACTACCCACAATCAGATGCCAACTTCTAGCAAATTACTTCATTCTCATTCTTACACTTTCCATTTTTGCCATTCCTTTTCAATTTCTTGTATAATTCACTTCTCCACTCTTCAAGTTCTATTTCATCAATTTTTCGCTTCTTTCCTCTACCTGTCACTTTGTATGTTCCACTCTTTCTACAACATTTGCACCATATTGTTATTGCCAATATTATTATTGCTATCCCTGCTAAGGGTACTAATATTTGACCGATAAGTCCTTTTCCTACATTAGCAAACCAAGTACCAATTGACGCAATACTATTTGTCAATCTTTCCCATACACTATCAACTTCCAGTGGTTTAAGTTCCTTCTCAAGTTTAGTTATATTCTGTATATACGTTCCAATTTCTGCACTCTTATCAGGAATATAAGTGCAACAATGTTTCGTCTTCAATAATTTACAGACTCCGCCCTCTTTTGCCAATATTATATCAAGAGCAAGTCGATTTTGCGTAACCATAGATCTAATCGCAACCATTTCCGCATTAATCATTAGAAAACCTCCAGCAGTATCCGTTGATAAACGATCAACCACTGTAGACAATTTACATATTTTCCTTGAGTTCAGAATTATTCCCACTGAAGGTATCAATGCACCAAATATATCGCCTACAATTTCTGAAAAACTAGCTCTTTTACTACGTATTAATTCGCTATTGTTTTCATTGCTCCCAGTGTTTCTTTTTACGTGGTATATCTTTGGAAATACTATTCCAAAATAACAACTTCCATACCACCGTGCAGGAAGCCTAAAGTAAGCCTTATTCCCACACACATAATAGATTCCAGGAAAAACTGAATCTGTTCCTCCTTTGAGTCCCCAACCTCCAAGAATTAAAAAATTGTGTTCACATTCACTGGTACCGATGAAAACATTGTTATATTCAGTCTTTAACCTATGAAGACACATTTTTCCTGTCTTTACAAAATCCAGAGCCATAGCAGCTTGAGCCTTGCCAAGTGTTTAACTCCCTTCTTTCTCCGCCCAAGGTGGCAAGTGAGCCTTATGCTCAGAAGCTTTCTTTTGGAAATCTTGTCTTCTATTTTCTACTAAATTCAAAAATATCTTTTCTTCTTCAAGTAAAGAACATGTTAGATTGTGTCTATGTGCATGTGTTATGTCTATTGATTTCATTGTTAAGAAAAATTCTCCCATAAACTGTGCGTCTTGACTACTAAGCACTGGGTTCATACTCTTGCGAATCGGAACCTCAGAAAATATCACATCTAGGTTTGAATAATAATACTGAAGTCTCCCTGTTCTATAAAATAAACTAGACAAAACACTACATGATATGCCATATGTCAATGGTAAGTGATGGTATGTTAATCCTTCTGCTACTGATTCAGGTAACTTCATACAGACATAACAATTACTAACTTCCATGGTATCTACATATTGAAACAATAACTTTGTGAAAACGTTTAAACTAGTGTCGTTGTCAGCTATTTCATGATGAATTTCTGGTTCATTCTCTGCCATTAGTTCTACTCTATTGCCCTTCATGTTTGCTGTCCTCTCCTTAGTTTCATTATTAATCTTTTTATCCATTATCATAAGGTAAGGAACTGCTACAATCAGGACTAACCATACTATAAGCACCATTACTAGACAACATATGCATATTGCACAGCATCTTCTACAACATCTCTGTTTTGGTCTCCCAGCAACTCTATCGTCAGGCATTTTTGACAAGGAAGATCGCTCTTCTTATCTATTTCCTCTTTTCTTTATATGACTCTTTTGCTTAGTCAAGGTGGTCTTGTGTCTTTCTCGTACGTTAGTTCTGCACTTGTTCCTTCGTCACCACTTTACCTTGACTCTGAGCTTTCGTAACTTCAAGAATGATGTAAGTCCAATCAGGACCCTTGAATTTGTTATTCACAAGTTTCAGTCTTTTACTTCTTCTTTTCTCAGTTTTATTCTGTTGTTCAGTTTGACTTGTTACTTCATTTACTTGATCTGGATCGTCACTTCTGGTTGTTATGTGGTATTTTACTCTTTTAATGACACTCGGCCAATGATCTCCTTTTCTTGTTTTCTTTGTTTGCACTGTTTCTTTATCTTTGTCTTCAGAAATCTTTTTATTTTCACTGCTTAGTACTGTTTCGTGTTCTGCAATTACTGTGTTTCTTGTTTGCTCTTTTTCAGGTCTGATTGGTTTCTCCGTAACAGCTCCACTGTGAGTTTCCAATAACTGACCTTGTTCTTTAATTAATTCTTCAAGTTCATGTTTTTCAAGGGTTTCTTCTTCTGTACACTCTTCTTGATCTAACTTGTTCTGATCAGGGCTTATTGCACTGTGAACTTCTGCAGCCTGACCGGATTCTTCTAAACCTGTCTGTCCCTGCTCAAAATCTGTCAGATATTCGTTGCTTTGAGCCCAGTTTCCTTTCCCTATCTGCTCTTGTTCAGGTTCTCTTATTGTCTCTTCTTCTTGTCCCTGAACTGCTTCTTCTTCACCTATCTGATCTTCTTCAATTTCTTCCAAATTTGTTTGACTTCTTGTTCTGTGGTAAACTTCGGAAACTTCTACCACCGGTATCCAGTCCTGACTTGTGCTCGGTTGTTCTTCTTCAGCTTCTCTTGAATCTCGAGCCTGAGATTCCTCGGCTGGGCAACCTTCAGCTTCCTCAGCGATTGGTGCTGTCTGAGGATTTTCTTCTTCAGGATCTGGTACTCTTTTGGTGTGGCTTACGTGAATCCAGTTAGGAAATCTTGCACACTTCACTGCTGTGTTGGTGGTTAGTATGACTTGACAAGGACTGCTCCATCTGGGTGATAGACACGTTTCTCTGGTGTGATTCTTCACTACCACCCAGTCACCAGGATTCAGATCATGTTCTTGTTCGGGCTGCCTGGAAACTGCGTCTTCTCCAACCTGGTGAGAGACAGAACGCACTAGGTCATCCAGTCCTTTACAATAGTCCAGAACCATATCATCAGATATATTCAGTAGTTTGTTTGTGGGAACATGTGTTTGTCTCATTGCTCTTCCCATCATTATTTCGTGGGGGCTCAATCCTGTGTTTCTGTCAGGTATGCTTCTGAGTCCCATTAAAACAAGTGGCAACGCATCTGGCCATTCTAATGATGTTGAGGCACACATCTTTCCCAATCTTGACTTTATAGTGCCATTCAATTGTTCAACCACTCCAGAAGCTTCTGGACGATATGCACAGTGCAGTTTCTGTTGGATTTGGAATGCTTCACAAATTATTTGGATCACTTCACTGTTAAAATGTTTTCCTCTATCTGATTCCAAAGTTACTGGGAAACCAAACCTAGGAATAAGCTCTCGAAGCAACAGTTTTGCGACTGTAATGCTATCATTTCTTCTGGTAGGGTAAGCCTCCTCCCACTTTGAAAACAGACATACTATGACTAGTACATATTTCAGCCCTCTGCATGGTGGTAACTGTATAAAGTCGAACTGGAGTCTTATAAAAGGACCCTCTGCCTTTCCAATTTTTCCAAACCCAATTATTGTTTTCCTCCCGGGATTGTGCATCTGGCAAGTTAAACACCTTTGGCAAAGACTCTCTGCAACCGCCCTGAACTTAGGATTATACCAGTTTTGTCTGAAGAGCCTAATCATTGCATCTCTCCCTATGTGTGTGTCTCCATGATGCATTCTAGCCATTTGTGATAGTAGACAATCTGGCATGACTGGTCTGCCATCAGCACTGATCCACACTTCATCATCTCGTCTCTGGGAACAACCTACTTTGATCCACAAATTCTTTTCACTTTCATCCACTTCATCTTGCAGTCTTTTAACATCATTCCATGTTTCAGGCGGCATGTACAGCATAAGTTGGCAGCTGATTCGCATTCTTTCCACCCTCTTATTGACTGACAATCTATTTTTGGCACAATGTTGAGCCACCAGATCTGCGTATCTGTTGCCGACTACCACCCAGTCATCTCCTGACTGATGTGCGGCACATTTCACCACAGCCAATTCTTTTGGTGATTGTATTGCTTCCAGCAATTCCTTTACAAACTGTCCATTTTTAAAGGGGATCCTGAAGAAGTCAGGAAATCCCTCTGCATCCATAGTTGGCCAAAATCATGCACAACCCCGTAACCATATTGGCTGTCTGTAAATATAGTTACTTTTTGATTCCTCCCAATTTTGCAGGTTTTTATCAACGCAATCAATTCAGCTACTTGTGCAGATTTGACTCCTGGTAAATAAGATGCTTCAACTATTCCAGTTAATTCACATACCGCATAGGCAGCAGTTAGTTTACCGTCTTCATGTCTTTGACATGAACCATCAACAAATAGCTCCCTGTCTGGCTTTTTAAGAGGCTGTTCCTCAATATCTGGGCGTGGTTTTGTGCATAATTCTGTAATTTGTAAACAATCATGTTCATCTTCTTCGTCATCTTTAGTTTTCTCATGATATGGGTCTTGTAGTAAGGTTGCTGGATTTATTATAGTACACCTTACCATGGTCACATTTTCAGCACCCATTATGATTCTTTCGTATTTAGTCAGCCGACTAGGAGTAAGATGCTGAGTTCGTGTTCTTGTCAACAGAATCACAACCGCATGTGGAACATACACCTTTACAGGATGTCCCATCACAATTGACTCACTTTGTTCAATGCTCAAACAAGTAGCCGCCACTGCTTTTAAGCATCCTGGCAACGCGGCTGCTACTGGGTCCAATGTAGCAGAAAAATATGCTATAGGACGTCTGTCTAATCCGTGCCTTGAGTTAGGACAGAAAGTGCACAATTTTCTCTTTCATGACAGAATAATGCGAATTCTCTTTTATAATCTGGCATGCCTAGGGCTGGTGCTGAGCACAGAGCATTTCTCAATTTTACAAAAGCTCCTACACTTTCATCATCCCATTCAACAGGATCCTTTGCTTTCTTTTTCGTCATGTTAATTAAAGATTTCGCTAGTAGGGAAAATCCTGGTATCCATTGCCTACAGTAACCTACTATTCCTAGGAACATTCTTACTTGTCTTTGGGTCACAGGCATTTGCATTTTCTTTATTAATTTTACTCTTTCAGAGGTTACTCTTCTTTTTCCCCTCTCAATTTGGTGTCCCAGATACTTAACAGCTGTTGTACAAAACTGCAATTTTTCAGGTGAGACTTTATGCCCTTCTTCTGCCAAAAGATTTAATAATGCTATGGAATCAACAACACAGTCCTCTCTGGTGTTCGATGCCACCAATAAGTCGTCGATATATTGCACTAGGACTGAGCTTCCTGGCATTACTAGTTTCCCAAGGCACTTCTTCAATATCTGATTGAAAATGGAAGGACTTTCTGTGTACCCCTGAGGAACACGATTCCATACATAGACCTTGTTCTCAAATTTAAATGAGAAAAGATATTGGCTGTCTGGATGCAATGGTATTGAAAAGAACGCTTGACACAAATCAATTACTGTGAACCATCCTGCACTCCACGGAATCTGGTATAGGATTACTGCAGGATTTGGTACTATAGGACAACATGGTTCTACAATCTTATTTATTTTCCTCAGGTCCTGAACAATCCTATATTTTCCACTAGGTTTCTTTAATCCCTTTATTGGTGAATTACATGGGCTACTCATTACTTCTTTTAGTATGTTTTGTTCAACCATTCGATCGATTTCTTCAATGACTCCTGCTTTTACTTCTGCACTCATTCTGTACTGTCTGGTATTTGGGAAAATTGCACCTTCCTTTACAGTAATTTTAACTGGGTCTATTTTAGCCATAAGTCCTACTTCTTTTCCTGTGAAATCCCAAACTATGGGGTTTACTGTGCCTTTTAATTCTTCTGGCAACTCGTCTTTGGTTATTAATGAAAACATCTCATCTACTTCTGTACCCTGTTTTGCAATCATAATTTTATATACATGGTCTTCATCTGGTGTCTGAACTGCCACACCATCCGGTGTGCAGAAAATTGTACAATTCATCTTGCACAACAAATCCCTACCTAATAAGTTTACTGGACTAGAATCACACACTACAAAATGATGCATTTCTCTGAAATTTTCGATTTTAACTTCCATGGGTTCGGTAAGAGGTGTTCTAATCCGCTGATTAGCTACCCCCACTACTTGGATATTTTCACCAGAGAGAGGAAGGTCGGGAATGTCTGCTGTTCTTACAGTAGTCCTGGTAGCTCCAGTGTCCAAAAGAAAAGTAATATCATTACCTTTCACATTTCCTTCAACATATGGACCTGACTGGTCTACCGGTAGGGATGCGCCAAGTACGCACTCCTTCTCCCCCTCTCCTAGGCACCGTCATGAACTGTATTGACAGAAATCGTCCTGAAAAAGAAACTGCGAAGTTATATAATCATTCTTACCACTTCCTCCTTGATATCCGATGTCTGTACCATGCTTTGCTCTGCTTACATTACCCTGAATAGGTGCAGGTGGCAACTGCCTCTGAGGATTTACACCCTGCTGTGAGTCATTCTGCGTCTGTGGATTTACATTTTGATTTGGACCATTATTATTCTGAATCTTTTTACATTCATCCTTCCAATGCCCCAATTTTCCGCATCCATGACAAGGAAATTTCTTTTAGCTTCTTCTCTACTCATTCGTCCTCTAAATTTTCCACCATTCCCAGTATCACCATTCGTTCCAGAATCTTTTCCTGGATTTTCACTTGGATTTTCCAAATTAATTCCCTGTTTCTCAGCCATTTTCACCTGAGCCCACATCACTTTTTCCTGCAATTTCTTGTGTCTATCCTCAATATCGTCTCCACAATATTTTGCACACTTCAAAATCTCATCAATGGGCTTTCCCTGCCAACACAGCATGTGTTGTTTAATCATCTGACAAATCTCTGGCTTCAAACCGTAAACAAATCGATACACAAACTGACTCATGTTCTTGTCTCCAATGTCCTCAAATCCACTATACTGTTTAAATACCTGCAATAAACGCTCATAGTAGGAATGCACCGATTCATTAGCTTCTTGGGTAGTTCGATCTATTTTTACCCAATCTGTTTCTTTCGGGGGTATTTTCCCTTTCAGGTAAGTTATCACCTGCTGATACTTTTTCATCACTTCATTTGACGGGGCACCTGTTTCTATCTCTAGGATATTCGTCACTTGGCCAATCCACTGTGATTTTGCAATCTGTCCATAAATCGGCAGGTACCACTATGTCAAACAAACCATTTAAGGGGCATATTATCAAGAACGGCGTTAAAAATTATTGCCGCTTTAGCGGCAGAAAACTGCCGCTAAAGCGGCGATAATGGGCTTGATAATATGCCCTAGAGAATTCCAATAGAAGTCCATGTTCTGGTGTGAACATGGGCTTCTATTGGAATTCTCCAGAGCATATTATCAAGCCCATTATCGCCGCTTTAGCGGCAGTTTTCTGCAGCTAAAGCGGCGATAATTTTATCGCCGTTCTTGATAATATGCCCCTAAGTCTTTTAACAATACCTTTGACACCTTCACAAACCTGTCAACCTGCTTGTACCATTCAATTGGTTTTTCTCTCAACTTTGGAAAATCATTCGTAAATGACAAAATATCCTGTCTGCTCCATGGGACATGTACATATCCTCCTCCCGCAACTTCTCGCATTGGATACATTTGATCTGCTTTCTCTGTTTCCTTCATCACATATTCAGATGCTGTTCTACTTGTTCGTGCTTCTTCCTTTTTCTTGGCCCACCTAGTTCTCCATTTATCTAGGTCTCCCCATTTTTGCAAAACTAACATTAATTCTCTTATTTGCAATCTTCTTCCAGAGGCATTCATATTTTCTAAATCTTTGTCTGAAAATTCTGCTCTATAGGGTTTCTGCAGTACTTTTGATCTCCCTATTTCTATTCCCATCTGTAGTGCTAAATTGGATAATTTTTCATGAAATAACCTTACATTTCTGGTGATACTCCTGCACAGGAACAATAATTCTTCATCATCGTAGGTATTTAAGCGTTCTAGTCCTACATTTCCTGCTATTATTTCTTCTAATTCGACTTTCAATTTATGAATGTCTATTATTTTCGGAGGTGTGCACTGATTAACTGACCCTTGTACCCATTTTTCTAAATCTTCAGGTGTTACTATGGTGGCACTTTTTGCTCCCGATGAAGTTATTAAACTTACATCTTTTGAACATCCAGGTACATCTTTTCTGGGAGTGCTATTTACAATACCTCGAATAGGCAAGTCCATGAGTGATATTGTGGATTCACAGTCACTAAATTGATCCTCAATTATAACTGGAGCTTCAGGTTTGGGATTATTCACAGGAGTAGGTGCAAGTATCGGTGGAGGACAGCTTCCCTGAGTACCATATAATGGAACTACTGGACCAATTGTTACAGGTATGGTCAATGAATCAGGATGTACTTCTATCTGTGTTATTTTCTGTATTAATTCTGCTCTGGTCTTTTCTAGGGCTTCTTTTTCTTTGTCATGAAGTATTCTACTAGGGGTGAATTCATGCATTACCTGTGGCACTAATGGAGTTTTTATCTGTGGTGCACTTGGGGTGCATCCACTTGCCCCTTCCTGATATGGTGGGGGTTTTCTTAACATTTCCTCCATAAATTCGTCTTCAGAGTCGTCACTTCTCATTAAATGTTTTGTCTTTTCTGTGCATTTACTTCCTAGTTTCTCCTCTGCTGTTAACAATGGATATAATCATTCTGTAATCATTGCCCTTCTCCATTGTTTCATCTGACCTTCTCTAGACTCATGTAGGTGTCTGGGGAAAAATCCTGGATAACCCCTATTTCTCCTAGATCGATCCCGCTCAAATGCCTCGGTTTCCCATTCCTCTAGAGCTTCGTATTGAGTTAATCTAGGTCTGGGTTCTAAGTCATTCATCCTCAATCTCAAGTTTTGCAGAATTCGCCCATTGAACGTGCCATTCTCGGGAAATGCTAATATTCCATCATTTTTGGTATATTCTATCCAATTCTTCATCCATACACAAGTATGATAACCTCTCTCCGTCATCATGAATGAAGCGGGCGTTTTAGCTGGTGGAATAATAATTCCTTCTCTAGTTTTAATTGGTTTGTCCTTTTAAAAATAATTCTTGATCTTTTGTAAAAATGACATTTTTCTCCTTTCTCCGTACATCTTGGGTAAGTACCGATGTATAAAATTATATTCTGCAAAGCCTAAATATCTCCTATCCTGACAAATTCCTGTTAAAGTCGGATCGCGTTTTAACATGCAATCCTTATCCACTAAGAATTTCGTTTCTATAATTTTGACCAATCAAATGTCTGCTATCTTTTATTTCCTTAGCCAATCCTTGCGCGGCCTTTTGGTGACGTTTGTCTGTCAACCCCTCCTTTACAATCTGCTCTTTCCTGTCCTTGCTGGTTTAACCAATCCCAGCGCGGCACCTGTGACGTCAGTACTACTCCTGACTACTGACCCCTCCTTTACAAGGGTCTTTCCACACCCGCTGATTCAATCAATCCCAGCGCAGCGTTTTGTGACGTCAGCTCCCTCTCCGGCAGCTGACCCTCCCTTTACAAAATCTTACGCAAACTTTATTTTCTCTATAAATCTTAATTAAATTTCAGTAACAACATAAAACATTCGCTATCGTGCCAGTTTCTCTAAATTCGAAAAGATAGTTTTCTCTCACACCTAGTAAAACCTTTCCGTTTACTAACATATACTACGAGTAAAACCCTTCCGTTTACTCTTCACACAAGCTCCAGAAGTACCTGTTACTTCTTCAATGTTACCCTTTCTAGGTGATATAACATCAAATTTTCACCAGTGTACTCTTTTGCTATTACTCACACGCATAGAGTCCCTAACGAGTACTGAAAGTCCTGCTTAACTTTTCAGTACTATTTCTGCCTGACAGATAACCTCACTGCAGTATGGCTTCCACTTACCATCCGCTATTCCTTTTACCCCGGGGGATTCTAGACAACAATAAAACAAACTTCGAATATACGGATGTTAGTTCATAAAAATAAAATTCTCATTACCCAATTAATAAAGAGTAACCATCCTCTGATTACCAGAAAACTGATCCAGCGCGATATTAGCAAACAGCATTCATACACAAAACACTCACTTGGGCCCATACATTCATACTACGCTAATACTTACGCTGGGTTTTATCAGTTGTTACTCTTTATCAAAATCCCTGCTACCAATTACCTTCTGAATGAAGAGTAATGACTTACCAATGAATCCTTTGCTAATTGGGAAGTTTAAAATGAGTGACATTCATTATAGTACATAATCCTGAAATAACCACTGAGTCAGGAAGTTTTAAAATGTTTATCTAAAGATTTAGCAGAGTAAATTACAGAAAACACATGGTACTTAATCGAAATACCCAAGATGAAGCATAGAATAATTATTGCTAATAAATGACGGTGTTTAAGGAAAAGGAGAGAATAGAGACAGCAGCGCAACTAAAGGTTGCATTATATTTACCTAAGTGCGAGAACCAAACCCCTTGGCCAAGGAGTTGGAAAGAATAGGACCCAGGAAGGATGAAGAGCAAAGACCTCCTCCAGGATCAGGACAGGACCGGTGACCTCTCTACAACGACGCCTGCGTCGTTCCCCTCTCTGATACTCGACTTCTCCTCGATTCTCCTGTGTCTTCCTTCTAATGGACTCTGCCGCCCCCTCCTCAGGACCTCTCTGGACAGCGATTCGGTCTGCAATTGATCAGCTTGGCAGTCTGGAGCTAAGAGCGCTCTAACAGCATGGACGCCTGTTCTTCGTCAACGCCTGCTCTCTGCAGCATCTCCTTCTCTCACGCCTGTTCTCTGCTAAACCCACTAATAAACTAATTCTATATCTATTATACCCTTCTACACCCATGTACCTCCCCTTAATGTTGCCAAAATATGGGGCCACTACTTCTGATTGGACAGGGACAGGGGGTAAATTCTCGTACCATATTGATTTGGCTTAAATTGTAAAGCCTATTGTCTCTAAATTCCCACCCATTCAATTTAATACATTTGCTTTATTTCCCACCCGTCTCACGACAAAATTGACAATTTATTCATATAAAATGTTGCGTTTTGACAAGAACATTTTGGAATGTAGTGGTGTCGGCCAGCAGGTCATGGTCTTGGGTGATGTCCAAGTTGACTTCATCTTTTTCTTTCTGGTCTGCCACTGCAGGGCGCATGTGCGAAATCTTTGTCACACGAGCTTTCAGTTTACCAAACCCAGGCCCAAGTTTACGAACTAATAAAAGTCAAAGAAGAAAATATTAAAATCACAAATAAAATGTTTCACTGTATGCCCACCTTTTCTACTCTATTCCCATTTAATTATAATACTGTCCTGCATTAGTATCGTTAAGAAAACGATAATTTAATAATAACATGAGAGCAAGCTGAAGCATGTGAAAACATCAAGCAGCCATTTTAATGCACACTGCGCAGAAGCAGAAATTTCCCACCAAGCAAAGAAAGACGTCACACCATGTGATATGGTTGCGACATGCGCAGTGATATTCCCGCGCTTTAGCGGCCATTTTAGATTACAGACAAGCGTTATTCATTAGTAAAACACATAGGCAAGCATCCTTTCTATTCGTGTTGTGTATGCAAAGGTTAGTAAAACAATACAAGTTTAATAAATTAATACTATGAGGAGGATTGTATACAAGCAAGTTTCGGTTATGAAACCTTGCTCCATCAACAGGAATGGTGGCCTTGTGGGGTCAGTGCACCACCATGTCTGTGATGACCTTTCAATAAAGTAAACTCTTTTTTTAATGAATGAATGAATGAAGTAGCACTTCTAAAGCGCGAAGCTACCCGAAGGAATCCCAGCGCTGAGGTAGTTCATAGAGGCATAAGGGAACACCTAGGGGAAAAGCCACGTCTTTAGCTGTTTGCGGAAGGCTGAGTGATTGTGTTCCTTCCGTAAGGGCAGAGGGAGCGAATTCCACAGTCTGGCGGCATTATAAGAAAAAAGCCCCCCGCCACTTCTGGCCTTTTTGATCCTTTGAACAACTGCTAGAGAAAGCTCGTCTGAACGCAATTGCCTATTGGCCCGATAGGGTCGGAACAAGGAGAGATTAATTGGAGGACCATTCCCTTCAAGCGACCTGTGAGCAATGCACAGGGCCTTGAAGCGGATTCTCTCCTGAATAGGAAGCCAATGGAGGGACCGCAAGGCGGGTCTCACAGAGTGACGAGACGGGATCCCCATGAGCATTCTTGCTGCACAGTTCTGCACTATCTGAAGTTTTACAATTGCTGAGCTAGGCGCGCCTAAATATAAGACGTTTCCATAGTCAATCCGAGACAAAACGAGTGCCTGAATCATCAGCTTTCTAGCCCGGAAGGAAAGAAGAGGGAGCACTTTACGTAGCATCCTAAGGATGCCGTAACAAGAGGCTGCAACCTTCCTGGCCTGAACTTTGAAACTGAGGTCCTGGTCCAGCCAGATTCCCAGACTCTTTATCTCTGTCTTTGGAACGGGGGCCGGGCCCATACAAACTGGCCACATAGTGCTAGCTTTAAAATTGATATGAGCTCCAAGAACCATAAGCTCAGTCTTGTCGCCATTCAATTTCAAATGAGACAGGTTCATCCAATTGGCGACTTCCTTCGAGGCAAGGGTGAAGACCCATAGACACCTGGTCGGGATGATTAAGTGCCACAACCAATTGAGTGTCATCAGCATAGGTAACTATGTGAACCCCAAAAGGGTTCACATAGCATGGCGCCAGCGGAGCCATGTAAGCATTAAAAAGAGTGGGGCTCAGGGACGATCCCTGAGGAACTCCACAATGAAGAGGCAGAACTTTTGAGATAGCCTCACCCTCAAAAACCTGGAAATATCTTTCCTCCAGAAGGACTGCAGCCACAACAGGGCTGTACTGGTTACCCCCAGACCTCTAAGTCGGTGAACCAAGATTTGGTGGTTAAACGTATCGAAAGCTGCGCTCAAATCCAAGAGAATCACAGCAGAGGATCCTCCTACATCAAGGATCTTTCTGGATTCCTCGACTACTGATAGTAACGCAGTTTCTGTACCTTGGCGCGGTCGAAAGCCAGTTTGAGAGGAGTGGAGGAGTTTATGAGATTCCAGGTAAGTAGAGAGTGTGAGGTTAACATATTTCTCTGCAATCTTGCTGATCCCTGGAAGAAGCGAGATAGGACGCTAGTTGCTCAAGGAGTCCGGGTCCAAATTAGGTTTCTTCAGGAGAGATTTTACCATAGCCCTTTTCCACTGGGGAGGGACTATGCCCCTGGAGAGCGAGGCATTAATCATGTCAATAATGATTAGAGCAACTATATTAGCTACCTGCTTCAGAATATTGGTAGGAGCCGGATCACATGGCGATCCGCTCTTGACCAATGTTGAAATAGCCTGGAATGATTCCTGGTTAATAGGGGGGAAGACCTCTAAGGAGTGTCCCCGATCCGGCAGACCGATATCCTCCCAGTGGAGGTTAAGGTAATTATCAACCGAGCGGAAGGAGGAATATATGGATTGGATTTTATGATAAAAATAGTCTGCGTGTTCATTGCATCGATTGCCTGACACATCCGGAATGTCTGGAGGGAGGGGGGCTTTAAGTAGTTTTTTCGCAATGCGAAAGGTTTCCCGTGGAGAGTTGAAGGCCAGGGAAATCCTCTCCTCATAATAAGAGGCCTGAGCCCTTTTTTTTGTCAATGCAACTCATTTTTCCTTAAAGAGAACAGGACCACATTAAAAAAGTTTTAGCTTTTTAAATTTGTTTGAGAGATGGCAATGGTGCCCTGGACCGCTGCCTACTCCCAACAAACATTTTTTACATTCTCAAATCCAAATGAGTTATAACTCCAACTTAGGAATCAGTAACTTTCAGTGTTTTGCGACAGGATTTTGGTAGCAAAACATTGATACTTTGCATACTGAATCAGTATTTAGAACTTGTTACTTCCAAATAGATATTTAGTATGGGCTTGGAATCACATTTTATGAGTGGGTAAAAGTTTACAGACTTCTAACATTGGATTTGTACATTCAAAAAAACATTTTTGCAGTTGCAAATTCCAGAGTAGAGCAATTGCGACTGCAAAAATGCTACTTACATCTCGCTTACTGGCCAAAATGAAGTTATTTTAAACCAAATTGTATAAGAATTCAAAACATTTTGAACTTTTTTTTAAAGTCTGATGCCTTAAATCTTCAAGTGCTTCCTAGTTTGACAGCTACATAAAAATGAGAACTGTCCTCAACTTGTTTTCCAATGAAAAGAGATGCTGCTAGAGGACTCTGTTGAGGCCATAGAGTAAACCTGAAATCGAAGGCAAGCTTTCAAAATTAGCTGGTAGGCATACAGTAAAGGAGGCACAGTATTTTTAAAAGAAGTTTGCATGGATCAAGTGTTTTCTACTGAGCAGACTATTTTAAAAGAAAGAAAAACAAAATCTCTTAAATACATGATGGCAAAATTAATCTTTTCTGGTAATTCTGAATAGGATCTTCTCAATGTGTATTGTTTACTTTCTTAAGGCATCTTAGTGCTATATTGGTCATTGAGATGCTTTTGTATGAATTTGGGATACAATGTTAAACTGGCTAGATAATATTTGCACAGAATGTGCAGCATAATTTGCCTTTTTCACACAACATGCTGCAAAATGTGTCCTCCATTGCTTCATAATTTACGTATCCCTTCCTAAATGAACATTTAGAGAACCATAAGGTAAAGAGCCAAGAGGTGTCCTGATAACCACCTAACAAGATTTATTGTAGTGGACAGCAGAAAGTCCATGTCTTGCTCAACCTCGTATTTATATATCCTTGCAGCCCCCCTCCCCGAGCCTTTAAAAGAAAGGCCCTACGGACTCCGGCCCCAGGGCTGTGTTGTTTTTAAGGGGAGCATGAGCCTTTAAAAGGTTCTAGGACCCCATTCGCCAGGACCATATATTTTTTAAAGGGGAGGGGGGCCATGTGCCCCCCCTCGCCGAGCCTCATTAGGCCTGGGGATTCCATCCCCCAGAGCCCCATGTATTTTCAAGGAGTGGGGGGACAAATGGCCCACATCCCGAGCCTTATAAGGCCCTGAGGACACCATCCCCCGGGGACTTTTTTTAAAAGAGGAAGAGGCCACGAGGCCCCCTTCCCAAAGCTAATATCAGATCCATAGAGTCCACCCCCGGGACCAAAGCTTACAGAAAAAAGGAGGAGGCCACATGCCCCCTTCCCCAGTCTCTTCACGCCCTGGGAACCCCATCCTAGGGCCCTTTTTAGGTCTCGCCTGAGCCAGCGCATGCACTGCTCTGGTGAGACATTTAGTGAGTGGGCTTTAAAAAGCCGACCACAGCTTTTTGTGTGGCCTAGAGCGTGCGGTTACGCGCACAGTAACGCGCATTCCTCGCATCGCTCGATCAGGCGCCATCTGGCTTTCCTCTCACTTGCTCTCCCAAATGCTGTTTCCTTTATCTCACACTCTAAAATCCTTCACGATAGCGTCCCTTATGCCGGACGCACTTCCCTTTCTCCTTCACACTGTCAGCGCTCTTTCCCAACACCCCACCCCCACACCTTTACCCCCACCCCCACCCTCACCTGACTTTACTCACTCCCTATGTGATTTTCTTCCTCATACTCCTACACTCGCATTCAGGATTCTCACCTTCTCTACTTTCTACACCGCAGAGCTTTCAGTGTTAGCCCATCCAGCCGTTCCTTTCTGACTTCATTTAATGTCTTCTGCACAGAACGACCTCCCTCTCACTAACATTGCTTTTCTGCTCTTCTCAACCTTGGTGCTAAGAACTAAGATGGTTGGGGAGAGGGGGCGCGTGAGGAGCAAGGCATGTTTTTTCCCATTGAGAGCAGAAACTATGTGCTGACACTGTGCATCCAACGCATGTTTTTCCTAAAGACATTATGAGCCATAAGCTAACAAATGCCAAGGTCCCTCTGTATTTCTTAGAAGTAAAATAAACTTTTCCCCTAGTGTGTTCTGTTCACAGCAATATCTGTTGTGTTGATGTAAATATTTAAATAATGGAGAGGGAAGGAAGACCTAGCCCCACCCAAAGAGCATTTCTAGACTCAGCCCACCTATCAGCTCCTTTGCTGAGTTTAACTGCCTCGTGTTGGGAGTGATCTATAAGTGAAAGGAGGCTGTTGAATGGACACCACACATTATTGAAAGAGGTGAATACACAATTAGGACAGACCCCCTTTGTTAGGTCGAGCCTAGCAGACAGCACAGGGTGTCTGGCTGGGAAAGATGTCTTGAGCGCTTACAGTGGGCTTAGATCCGCCCATTTCTTACCGCTGGTTGGCTTTAGTGTCAGTCTCGTTGGCTTACCTCTCATTCAATGGCCTGCCTTCCTCTTCTGTTATATTTCCCTCCTCTCGAGCATATCCTCTTTACCATTCTTTTGACTGCCTGACTTGTATCGTTCCACTGCTCGCATATAAGGAACTACTTTTTTCTTTTGCATTCAGCACCCCATAAGAGGGCTTTTGTTTGCTAGGTCTCTCCCTTTTCTGCTGCTGCGCTCCTCGCCATGTTGCTTCCTACACTTCCCAGCTTGTCTATAAAAGCTGAGCAACAGGGATATTTTTGCAGAGGTATGGATAAAAAGCGGAGGTTAAGGGTTGTTTTTGTTTTATCTTCTGCATTCCACTTATTGCCAGCGCTTAATTTGTTCAAAATTAAGTGCCAGGGCCCTTCTTTGAAGGCTACTCCAGCCTGCACCACTCATACCCTGCCAGTACCAATATAACACCTAAGCATCGACATCCTACAAGTTTGACAATTCAGACGATTACAGGCCACACAAAGCTAAAATAATAGCATGAGAAGCTGGTTTGATTAGTTTTCAGTATATATTGACTTAATAAACACAACTGCTGTGTTCATCACAAAATGAAAACAAGCATTGGCATAGCCAATAGGTCTCGCTTTTGGGACCTTATAAGTATTTAGTTATGCAGCACAATATCCTTGGTGCAACAACATCAACTGTTGCATGGCTAAGCACTTATAAGGTCCCAAAGGCGAGACCTATTGGCTTTGCCAATGCTTGTTTTATTATAGGGGAGGGGGCCATGGGGCACGCTCCCTGAGCCTTATTACGCACTAGGGGCTTCTGGGTCCGGCATCATTAAAGGTGGATGCCCTGGTGCCCTCCAAGGGCACCTGCCATACATTTGTTTGGGGCTGCAGGGGGAGCCCTTTGGCCCCAGCCAGCTCCGCACATGCAGCATGAGCCGGCACTGCTCCTGCCCAGAGGGAGCGGCTACTAATGCAGCTTTCTCCTGGCGGGAGCAATACTTTGATCTGTTTCCCTGTTCGCATCAGTGCGGGCAAGGAGCAGATTAAAAGTCTTCTCCCATCTGGAGGGAGCATTTTTAAAGCTCCCATCAGCTGGGACCAGACTTTGTGTTTGATCCTGCTTGGTGGGAGATTAAAAAATGCTACATTCAAGTGCCAGCAAACAAAGGTTTTCCTTCCCGTGGGGGTCTGGGCTGGGAAACCGCTATGTCCCGGCAGTGGGCACCCTGGGACATAGCTGGTGAGCCAGCCCTGGAGATAGGGTTTCTGGGGCCATTAATGGCTCCAGGAAAGGGGCTGAGCTCAGCCCTTCTCCATTTTAATTAGCTTACTGGCCCCAGAGGGTGGGGTCCCAGGGCCCTGTAGAGGCTCAGGGAGGGGGACAGCACTGCCCCTCCCTATTTTGAGTAATTTCAGCCCCGGGGGTGGGTTACCTGGGGCCTTTAGAGTCTTACGGAGGGGAGCAGTGTGGCCCACCCCTCCCCATATTGATTAGTATCAGCCCCAGGGGTGGTCTCCCATGGTCGTTTAATGGCTCGAGGAGGGGGTCACATGACTCTCCCCCATATTTATTAATTTTGGCATCTGTCCCCCCTCCCCATATACAAATATTTCAGTCCCAGGGGTGGGCTCACAGGGGGCTGCAAATGCTAAGGGAGGGGGCACACCCCCCCTATTAATAAAACAAAGAGGCCCTGGCCACCATTTATTTTTTGTATTTTTTACGATCCCACAGGATCGCTGCAATTGTTGCTGATTTATATTTTCTTTTTGGTCCTAGGGGGGATTCCTCTGGGTGCTAGGGGGTCAAAGTATCCCTTCTCTGCCCCCGTATATTTGCCTCTTTTTACATGTTCGGGGCAGGGGACTAAGTCCTCGAGTCCTGTAATGGCTGCCAGCAATCAGAGTGCTTGCTCCTGCTGGAGTTTGACTCACACAAGAACAAATTGACCCATGCAAATAAAGTTCATTGTGACATACAGAACACTCTTGTTTGAATTGGTTTTCTCAAGTCTTTTGCGGACCCAACCGTCCATATATACAATGATTTTTAAACCATAATTTCTCAAAAACTACTCAACATATTTACATCAAATCATAAAAAGCAAAATCTGCAGACCGAGATCTAGCTTCCTGCCAATTTTGGTGCAATTCCATTCAGCAGTCTTTGCTGTAGCGCTTCTTATAGAAGTCTATGGAAAATGCATGGTGATCTTGCGTTTTGGGAACTGCCTTTTCTCTTGGCACACAGAAGCGTTTGATGTGAAAACTAGTCTAAATGTAGCACCCTTTTGGAAAGTTTCGCGGAGATTAGTCAAATGGTGCCAAAGTTATTAGCAAAACAAAAAGTGCTTCTCCCATGGAACAGCTGACCTAACGATATATATATATATATATATATATATATATATATATATATATATATATATATTCCACTTGCCGCCGATACTCCAGATTGCTCGAAGAAATACACGGACACGGACCACTTCAAATTACTTTGGATGTTTTACTCACGGGGGTAATCCTGTTACGGATTTATTGGCACAGATGACAAAACAAACGCGTTTCAGCGGGACGCCTTCCTCAGTGTTGGCGACCGCCGCGTTTTAGCCTCTATAAATACATCGTCATAGTCAGTAATTGAAAGTCAGGCAGAACCTTACAGCAAAAGTCAGGCATGAAACATATATGGGCCGCCATTGTTAAGTGGTGTGTTAGATCGTCATTATTTACATGCAATCAGTTCTCTCTCTCGCTGCGCGCTGGCTGAAGCTAGTTATACTTTATAGGGCTGAAGGGCTAAATCAGCAGAGCGCATTCGATATTGTAACATTAGACGTCGCAGGAATGCGGCATCTAGCCAGACCATTACATTTTTCTAATACATTATTAGAATAACTTTAAACATTAAGCATCACATTGGTGCTGCGCATAGCCAGAATGTTTCATCGAAAGTGCAACATCAACAGCGCTTTATAACCGCACATGCATAATTATAATTATAATCATGCCCTGAATGGGCCCTGCCTGTTACAGAACCTCATGGGGCTGTATGTTACGTGTATACGATACAATCAAACCTGCATGTTACCTCGGAATCGAGCCCTATATGGTCAGCACTCCCTCAGGGACCCTGGCTCAGCTCTCTGCGCTTGATCGCTAGTAAAAGACAATCATGATGAAGCCCTGAATGGGCCTGAATCTCTACCGCATAAACTCCTCAATACCCAACCACAAATTACAATACTGCCTGCTTTACCTTCTTACTGCTTTTATAAATGCACCCCAAGCTCTTCCCCTATGTTGAGGCCCATCGGCGATCTAGTCACCATATCGAGGATATAGCGAGATTCCAATCTGCGACATCTCTTCTCCCTGTCCCCTCCTCTAACGTCACATGGTACATGGGCTATGCAAAAATATTTAAACAACTGTCTGTTGCTGTCGTGATATGCCTGGAAGTGCCTAGCCACCGGGTAACTCTGGTCTCTATTTTGAATAGCCCGCTGGTGCTCTAAAATGCAGACTTTCACCGGGTGGATAGTGCTGCCCACATACCTTAATTCACACGGGCATGTGAGGCAATATACCGTGTACAGTGTATTGAAATTCATAAATTTGGTGAGGCGTACTGGATTTCTCAGGCCAGCCAGTTTGTACGTGGCCACCTTAGTACTGTTGCTGCAGGCCTTACACCTGCTGCAAAGAGAAAAGCCAGTCAGGCCTGTAATGCCTGTTTGTGCTTTCTGCGTTGCCAGGTGGCTGTCCACCAGCTGATCTCTAATGGAGTGTGTTCTCCTGAATGTTAGTGATGGGTGAGATGGTAAATCCTGTCCTATAACTGTGTCCGACTTCAAAATCCGCCAGTTGGCCTGCATTATCTTTCTCACACTGCTAGCCACCCTGGTGAAACCCATTATGAGCCTGAAGTTGTTCTTCCCCTGTGGCTGAGCTGTGTGACCTTCCTTTAATAAGTCAGCTCTGGACTTCTCTGCCACACGTTTGCTCGCTTCCTTCAAGATGCCTCTCCTGTATCCCCTCACTTCAAATCTTTTGATACTCTCAGAACCAAGTCTTCTTCTCTGGTACTGTTCCTCTTGATACGTAGCAATTCCCCATATGGAATGCTATTTATTAAATTGCTAGGGTGACTACTCCTGGCGTGCAATACCGAGTTGCCTGCCGTAGATTTTCTAAAGAGTGCTGTCTGGATTTTTCCCTCTGCTACAAAAACTCTCAAGTCTAAGAAAGTAACCGCAGTCGAGCTTATCTCGCTTGTAAATTTGAGGTTAAGATCATTAGAATTCAGAAACTGGATGTATTGTAAGACTCTTTCGTGCCTCACCATATCAGGAAGAGATCGTCTATGTAACGTCTCCAGCTGACCGTACTCTCTACCCATCTGTCGCATATATCTGACCATGCTACCTGCTTCTCCCACCAGCCCACGAACAGGTTCGCGTAGCTGGGGGCGAAGCAGGCTCCAATGGCCGTCCCCTTCTACTGTTTGTAAATCTGATCCTGAAAGATGAATATGTTATTCTGTAGGCAAAATTGTAGGAACTCTAGTAGCATCTCACTATGTTGTGCATATTTCAAGGGCCAATTCCTTAGGAAGTATCTTGTGGCATTGATTCCATCTTGGTGTGCTATGCTTGTGTACAAGCTAGCCACATCCAACGTTACCATTAGGAAATCGGATTCCCACTCCACCCCCTCGATGTGTCTAAGGAAATCCTTAGTGTCCTTTGTATACGATGGTAATTCCAGCATATAGGGGAATAAAAATTAGTCAATGAATCTAGACATGTTCTCCAACAGGCCTCCAATGGAGGATATTATTGGTCGCCCCAGTGGATTCCACTTGTTCTTATGGATTTGGGAAGATGGTAAAATGTTGGTATCCGAGGATGAGAGATCGATAGGAAGGCAAATTCCTCCCTAGAGAGCATTCCTTTTGCATGCCATTTAGAGATAAGCTGCTCATAATCCTTGATCCTGTCCATGTATTCAGTATACGTAATTCGTGAATAATTCTCAGGGTTGTTCAATTGATGGTACGCCTCCTTACAATAGTTCTCATGGGTCTGCAGCACCACATTGCCCCCTTTGTCCGAGGGCTTGATAACAATTCCCTCATCTAATTGGAGATTTCTTAGTGCCTGTCTCTGCGCCAATGTGATGTTCCATGTCTTGCTAGTTTTATCCATGTCCTGCCTCAGCTTTAGAAGGTCCTGATTAACTCTCTCTGAAAAGATATCTATCGCATCAACTGTCGTTTGGGGAAAGAATTTAGAGGTCAGTCGAAAAGGACTTGTTGGTCTCGACTGTGTGATCCCCCAATGGACAATCCGATCCATGTCGTCTAGACTTGTCACATCTGATGATATACTACTGCTGCCCAATTCTTCCAAGACAGCTAGAGTGTCCAAGTCGTTTCCACTAAGGATATCCGTGCTTGAGGGTGAAGGTTCCACTGTTCCAGCCCTTGAGTCCAAGCCTTTCAATTTGAAGAACTTGAATAGTTTCAGCCTTCTCACAAATTTATAGACATTTATACGAGTCTGTGCATATTCAAAGTTACTCGTGGGACAGAAAGACAGTCCCAGTTTCAGGACTGTTTCTTCCACAGATGTCAGCTGCTTAGGTGTCAAATGAATTATTGTGAGATTCTCTGATTCAACCGGGGTGATTATTGCCTGAACTTTACATTCCGTTTCGGTCGAGTACTTTTGCCTATATACATATATATATATATATACATAAAAATCCTTTGCACTGATCAATGGGTCTACCTTCGTCTGTTCCTGTAAACATGGATTTTGGTTGGCGAAATCTCCAGCATATATATATATCCAAAGAAGCCACACTCAGTAAATCTTTGTCGTTTATTTTTAATGGCAAACCCCACTACTCCACCAACACGTTTTGACCTCACAGGGTCTTTCTCACGGTAGGTGAGTTCTTCTTTCATTTCTCTTTATATTCTGCCCATCATTAGCTTATTATGAAGCATGATGGGAATTGTAGTTCAAACAATGCATGTACAATTTCCATTGCAGTTTCTCACATTTAGTGGGTTATAACTAATCTTTTAACAGTGTTACGCCTGTTGTAATCACTAATCATTGTTTTGAGTGCAATCACATGCCACCATTCATGATATAGTATCATAAGACTTATTGTACATCTAAATTTGCAGTTAATCATAGATCGTATTATTAACAATTGTATACATCATGATGTCAAATGCATTTGTTTAGATTGCATATTTCATAGTTTAGTACCATTATGATATTATAGTGATATAATTGATCAGCCCTGTTATTTATATGATTTATTATCATTACATTTGACGACCATTAATAGTTTTTGATGCAAAGTGGACTTGCTGCTCTTAAGGTTAAGTACCAATTTGCATCAGTCCTTCGCTTCTTTTCTCGCCGTAACTTCTGAACATGACGGTTGTCTGTATGACTCATTGTTTGTTCTATAGTTTATAGATGTATAAAGAGTTCCTCATCGTTATTCAGGCCTGTCGGTGTTTTTGTTCTGAGTCTTACTATATAACGAGATTCCAATTGTCTCAGTCTCTTAGTTCTGTCTCCTCCACGTTCGTTTTGAGTGACAGTATCCAGTCCAAAGCATCTCATCGCTTTCCAGTAAGCATTTTGACATTGCATCAAATGTTTTGCGGTCGCATAGTTTCCATCCTTGTTTTTGACTGCTCTTATGTGAAGTATTCGACAGAACTAAGACAATTGGAATCTCGTTATAAAATAAGACTCAGAACAAAAACACTGACAGGCCTGAATAACTATGAGGAACTCTTTATACATATAGCATCATTAGTGAGAGATTTACCATCCTCTATTAGGGATAGACCTGATGTTTTTAAAACAATTGACAACATACCATGACAAGATGATCTGATCCAGGTTACAATGGATGTAAAATCATTGTATACTTGTGTAAATCATGAAGATGGTTTATTGAGTATGGAATAGTTTCTCAATAGTAGACCTGCCACCTTTTTGTTACATAACAGAATACATTTAGAAATTTCAGAGTTTGTCCTGAATAACAATTTTTTTCTTTTCTGAATATGATTTATATCAACACGTTTGCGGGATTGCGATGGGTTCACGCTTCACCCCGTCATACGCCTCATTTTTTATGGGTAAATTTGAAAAGGAACACTTATCTGATTTAAATTTAAATGCTTAAGACCACAATATCCTCTTATGGCTACGGTTTATAGATTATAGTTTCATAATTTGGAAGGGAGATGTGAATAGTTTATGTGATTTTCACTCTTCATTAAATCAGGATTCATTGAATATTGAATTAACTTTGGAATTCATTATGCATAAGATTTGCTTTTTTGGACTGTGAAATTTATGTAGACAAAGGAAAAATGTTGATTAGAATCATAGAAAACCTACATTAGTCAATAGTACCATATAGACTCCAGCTCAGCACATTTCTGAAGCATAATATTCCTTATGTTGAATTGCTTTGAGCACAGAGAATCAGCAGCACAGAATCTGATTATCAGAAAGAAGTTACTCATATAAAACATAAGTTGAGAGAGTGGGGCTCCTCAAATGTCATTATAAATAGAGCAGTAGTTAAAGCAAGTAAATTCTCCTGAAATGAATTGTTAGAGGTAAAATCCACTTCCAAACCATAAAATTAAAGCAAGAAAGATATCACTAGCAGATCTATCACTAGGTATAATCATGAAAGCCCTACGATTTATCCTATCTTGAAGAGACATTTGCATCTGTTACTACTGGATTAATAAATGCTGAAACACTTAAATAATAAAGTTGAGAACACTTTTAGATGTGGCAAATCTCTGAAGGATATATTATGTCCAAGTGACACTGTTGGATATTCAAAGATGGCTGTTTGAAAATAAACTATCTCGGCTATAGTAGGATTCTTCAAATGTGCGAACTGTATCTGTTGTAATTTCACTAATGGCAAACAGACAACATTTTTTGATTGCCTTGGTAAAAAAGTTATCCAATTCAAGAATTCTTAAACTGTAATACCAAATTTTGCATATACATCATAACTTGTGCCTGTCTTAAAATTCATGTGGGTTCCACAATATGTCCTGTGAAAGATAGATGGAAGGAACACTTAAAAGCATTTTAGAAATCCAAATGAAAAATATCCGATGTCATTACATTTGAGGGATTCCAACATGTAAAGAATACGTAGCTAAAGTCTGGGTCATGGCGATTGAAAGTATGAAGTGTCATACAAGAGATGGTGACCGGGTTCTAAGACTGCGGGAAACAGAGAGCTTTTGGAATTTTAATTTTGGGGCATATAAGCATGGCTTTAATAAGGAAGAAGAGCTGTATTATCTTATGTAATGCAACATTTAGCATCCGTTAATTGTAGCTGTGATGACTTTATGCCCCTAGTATTCACCTATTCGTTTTTACGGCTTTTCCACTCAATAAACAAGAGGGCTTAAAGTCTATTTTCTTTCTCTTTTAGCAATTTGTTCAGTTAAAACATTCATTTCGGGTTCATGAATTAGTGTTCATATTTTTATTGAATTTGGTACCGCATTCATGACTTGAATAGCAGGTGTTTTGAGAGGCCTTTTTTTGCAAGGTAAGCGCACTAGTTGTTTGGTTTAGCAGCTGGACCCGATGTCGTAGTGACTGACGCATTGAGTAAGGAGGTAAATAGGAAATAATCAAAAAGGACGTAGTCTCGAACGCAGGCAAACAATAGAAATGGGGGAGCCGGTTATCATGCCAGTAAGTGTTTTTTTGTTTTTGTTTTCTGTTTTTGTTTCTGATGTATTTAACTGTCTGAGTGGTTATTTTTGCAATAGTTTGAATGATTAATTGGAAGACAGAGTGACGCTATAGTTTTGCCGATGGAATATGCAGAAGCTTGCAATACTCTGATTAATTTACTGGAATTAGGCTTAGGTTGCTGTTTCCCCATGCTTAAGACTCCATGCTTCAGTACTTTGAGTATCAGATTGAACTTTGTATTAAGGAAGTGCATGTTAGGGGTTGAAGGTAAAGATGACATAGGGCTCTTAGCTGGAAACTAGAGCCACGTACTGTACAAATAAATAGACTGTCCTAAGATACAGTTTAGTCTAGTACATCATGGCATTAATTTTTGAAGATGGCTTGATTATACGTCAGCAGGTGATATATGAGGGAAAATACTATTGAATTTGTTCTTTCATCTTTTGAAGATATGTTTATATAATGTGAGTGTGACAATGGACCCCTTACATTTGTGTATTTAGTAAACGCATCTTGGACAAGCATGAACAAATGGTATGTCTTTTTCATTTGAAGTTATCCAGCAAGTGAATATTCAGGAGTTATTCTGTATGTGAATATTTATATTTGTGTAATATAAGTAATATTAGACATTTAGTGATTTATTTTAATTGGCTCTTTGTCTGCTTCACTCACTTTAGATGGAATATTTTATTTGGAAGCTCAATATGACACCTTGTTCTACCTGAGTATTATATTTGAAAAACGTTTATGTATCCCAGTTGGGTATTATCAAACAGTAGCCTTGAATCAATAATTCTTTATGATCAAATCTCTTTTCAAATTACGCTGGGAATCTGTCTTTCCTCCCCTCAAGAAGTTTTCAGTTTTTCTTTTAGAAATGTTCTTCTTCTATATTTTCTGTTTTCATTCATTTTATATGCTTGGTGTTCTGCTTTCTATTCATTGATAGCATCACTAGTAACACTCAGAGCTCTTCCGGATTTACATATAACCTTGTGACGGAGTGCTCAGAATATTCTGCTTTGTAATAACTTTCATCTGATTAATGACGCTAGTTATCATTAACATTTCTTCTCTACACTGATCTTCTTTCCTTTGTAACTAAATTATAATTGTTTGTTATATTTTATTGTTTAGTGAATATATGATTTTATATACTTAATTAATTTTTTTGTTTTCTCTATCGATTTTTACTTTTTAAGTTGACTGGTTTGGACCATGTTCTTCTTGTTTGTATTGGTCGTATAAATTAACAGCTCTTAGTTTCATTATTTTAACGCAATCACCTTCGAGGCCCTGATGAAGCAACATGACATAGGGGCCGATTACGATCTCGTTGGGAAAGCCTTCCCAACGACTCGGATCGGTAATGCTTTCCAAATGACACGTACCCGCACAGTCCAAACGACGGAGTACGATGCAATGCGTGTCAAATCTAAACGACTCGAACGGAGCACAATCTGGACGAACGACTCGTACGGAACACAATCCGTCCGAGAGAATCTCCCTGAAACAATGCCGATGCGAGTGACTCGTACACGAACGCTGCAACACAGCTTAGTGTGTATGGGACACACTCGGACCACCCCGCAAATAAATGATTAAGCATCCGGTGTGGTCTGCGGAACATGTCGGTTTTGCTCAATAAAGTACAACAGAAACAGACAGAAAATGGCAAAACAAGCATTGACAATGAAATAAAAAATCCAATCATCAACGACACACACAACTCCATGTATATGAAGGACCAAAATAATGACCATGATCCTTTGCTAAATTTCAACAACTGACAGGACATAGCCACTGATTCACTGCTCTCTGCCGCATACACTCACACTTCACCCACCACACAACCTGCACACATGTAGCACCTTTGATCAACTACACTCTCAAACACACACTCATTTACTCATACACACTCACCCACACCTCCATCTCCACCACCACCCTTCATCATGCCCCCAAAGAAGAATCCCAAGTTCACAGAGAAGTAGTTGGAAGTGATGGTAGATGAATACTCGGTAGACGGAGGCAAGATGGCAGCCGCTACGGTGGCGGAGTGAGCTGGCTCCCCAATTACCTCCCCGCTAAAACTCTCCCTCCTCGCTTCTGGACGCTTTTGAAATGACAGAGAATTAAAAACGGAACTTACGCTTCTGTATTCCTCCGGATGATCTGGCGTTCCTGGTGCTGGTTACTGGGGGTCCCGCTGCCTTGCAGACTGCTAGCGTGGAAATCCTCCAGCATTTTCTCCCCGCTTGCTCGCTGCACTTATACCGACTTAAAAATGCCACCAAAAGCCGGCACAAAAAGCACTAGAGGACGGGGGCCGCCGGTACACTTTGGAAACTCTCAGCAGTCCATCCCGGACCGAGATGGGGAAAACTCTGATCAGAGAGGACGACGCTCCGCTTCTGTTTCTGCTGTGCTGGCTGGGCTGCCCGGCTCCGGGGACCAGCAAAAGGAGAAGGGGAAAAATGGTGCAACACGAGGAAAGCAGACGGTCCCTGCTCTGTTCAAAGCACAAACCGACAAAAGTAAATCAACTCGTGACCTGGCAGCCAGCCTTAAACGGAGCAGTAAGACTGATGCTTCTCTACCTAAGCTGGCAGTGTCTGCTCTATTATCTCAAGACGATGACATTCAAGGTACGAAGCCTCAGCTGGGTGAGTCTCTCGTTCAAGAAACGATTAGGGGACCACCATTATGTGCAGTGGATTTGACAACTATGCATATAGCCATTCTCCCTGGAGGCAGTGGGGAATCTGGAAGTACAACAAGCATACCCTCCATAGTGGATGCTCTGATGACCGTAGACAGTACGGGGGCTCGACCACAAGAAGGGTGCATTGTGGGAGTTGAAGTCCCTCTTGGTGAAGACCAGGGCAAAGAGACCGAAACTAAGGAACTGCCTTTCACCGCTAGGGACACTAATTATGTGGGGGAGAGACCATTAATTTCTATGGAGGAGGATGCCGTAGATAAATTTTATTCACTATCAGATTACTCTAACTCCTCAGGTGACGATCATCCTGGTAATGATTGGGCAGCAGATGGAAGCGATAGTAGCAGTCTGCACTGGGAAGAGGAGAGTGATAAAACGCTGATAAAACATGGCGCGGAGTCCAGACTGCAAGAGCCAGGTACTCTTTCGGACCAGGTAAAGGGCGCGGCGGGGTCTATGACCTGGGATTACTCCTTCTCATCTAATTTGGTGGGGAAGGAGGCTCCGGAGGAAAGTCTATCGGCAGATATGACCAGTGGCAGCGATAAGGAATCAGAAGGGATTACACTCTCCACAATATATCAAACCATCATGGCTCTTCGGGAGGAAACCAGAGCAGAGAGCTCCCGTACTCAAGGGGCTTATCGAAAGCTCCATAATTCTATCCGTAGGGTAGCTAAGTCATGCACCGAATTTGCGACAAGAATGGGGGAAGCAGAGACCCGAATTTCTCAGCTAGAAGATGAATTAACCAAGCAGAAAAATCTAACAGAATCTTTGAAATCTTTAAAGGATGATACAGTATGGAAACTGACGGAAATGGAAAATCGATCGAGGAGAAATAATCTTCGCATACTTGGTGTTCCTGAGGGCAAAGAAGGCGCAGATGTCCGACAGTTTGTGATCGAACTTTTCGAGGAGGCGTTCCCAGAACTGCAACACTGGGACTGGAAAATACAGCTCCAGAGGGCTCATCGATTTCCTTTTAACATTCGCAAGAAGCCTGGAGGACAGGCTGATAGCCGGCCACGCGCTATTCTCATCTGCCTTAATAATTTTCTGGCTAGAGAAGCCCTTTATGATTTGGCTAGACCAAATAGGAGGCGGATGGGCAAGGGTTGTGATTTTTCGTGAGGCCTGACTTCTGTCAGGTGACAGTCGAAAATAGATGGCTCATGCGGCAATTAATGCCGGCATTTCAGGCAAAGGGAGCACAGGTCTTTTTACTTAACCCCGCTAAATTGAAGGTGATCTCCCATGGGCAAACGCACTTCTTTCAATCTGAGATCCAAGCGAAGGAATTTTTGTCTTTATTATAGGCAGTTGTAATAGTTGTAATAGTTAAACTCTGTATCTTATCGGTAAAGGGAGAATAAGCTGGATATTATAAGTTATGAGATATGTGACTCTAGCTTTCTCTCTGTCTCCCTGTCTCATGGACTTCCAAAAAAATCTTCTCTTCCTTCTTTTTTTTTTCTTTTCCTCTTTTTTTTTGATTTTTCCTTGCTTAATACCTCCGCTTGACCCTTTTTTTTTATTTTTTTTAATAGAATGTATGTCATACGGAGGGGGAGGGTTAGCTTGGCGGAGGGGGTATGGAGTCCTTGCTCAACATCACCAGGGACCGGTGGTTCCCATGCCTCGAGAGTTGGGGGTGTGGGAGGGGGGTGGAGGTTCCAGGGGTAGAGGGAGGGGACTCATGGGGAGGGGTAGGGTGGGTGGGTGGTGGTGGGTAGCACAATTATTGGTCAATTGGAACATTAAGTGGGTACATCTTCATTTCAATAGGAAAATACGGGAAATAATGAATTGCTTTGTTTTCATAGACAATTTGAAATGTGCTTATCATGCTATTAGCTTAGGAAAGGGATTGGAATTCAATAAGGATCATGGTTAGTGATAAATTACGTATATGTTCTATAAATATATGTGGCCTTAACGATCGCAAAAAAGGAATTTATTTGCCAAAATGATTAAGCATATGCAACTAGAGGTTTTATGTATACAGGAAACACATATAGCCTGGAGTAAACGGAACTGGCTTAGGGATACTGGTTTTGATTTATTGGCGTGTACACGACAGGGCACTACAACACGGGGGTAGCAATTTTAGCAAAGCATGGAGTTATAACCTGTAAACGTAAGAAAGAGGATCAATTGGGGCGTTGGGTGATCTTGGAAGCAGACATCAGTGGCGCTCTTTTTACAATCTGTTCCCTGTATGGTCCAAATTTAGATGATCCTGAAGTTTTGAACCATATCAGTATTGAATTAGCTGCGTGGCCATCTCCGCTGATTCTATGCGGAGACTTTAATATTCATTTAAAGAATAGCTTTAATCTTGCAGATAATACTCCTTACCCAGGTCGAAAGAGCAAGACTTTTAAAGCATTGCAGGGGTTAGTTAGGGAATACGGATTAGTGGATGTATGGCATAGACACAAATCTGAGGATCCGGGATTCACCTTTTTTCTGTACCTCATAACAGATTGGTTCGGCTGGATTATTTTTCGGCTCATATCAGATAGTTGAAAATGCCAGTATTGAATTATATCCCAGAATATTGTCAGATCATAATCCGCTAATAATGGAATTATCATTAAGTGGGCTTTACAGAATTCCATCAAAATGGACATTTGATAGGAAACTTTTATTAGACGAAGCCTACTGTAAACACATGGCCAAATGGATTACTGAATTTTTAATATCAATAAGGGCACCGCTTCTGAAATAATAGTGTGGGATGCGTTCAAAGCCGCTTTACAGGGGAGACTCTCAGCTTTTCTCTGTATCATCAAAAGATGGCTAAGGCAAAGATTAAGGGATGGATCAATGATTTAAGGCTTGCAGAAGTTGAGCTTGTAAGGAAAATTAGTGCAGCTCAAAATATAGAAGAGTGTCAACATCTTATCGCAGCTATTAAATCTAAAATACATCAAAATTTTTCGGAAGAGCTTGCTGCTAAATATATACAGCATAGGTCTGACATTTACGAATTCGGAGAGAACACAGGGAAATTATTGGCCAAACGTATTCAACAGAGGGCAGCTGCGAATAGAATAAATAAGATTTTAGATTTATCGGATCAGATGCAAGATACCCCATTGGGAATTCTAAGTGTATTTCAAAACTTCTATCATCAGTTATACACTGCAGAAGGGGAAGCTACCACGGGAAACATCAGGGCATTTTTAAGTGAGCTAAATACGGGGAGAGTTACGCCTGTTCAAAATGAGGCTCTCACCGCCCCAATTACTAGGGAGGAGGTTGAGAAAGCAATAGTGTCCTTAGCCACTGGCAAAGCAGTTGGGCCAGACGGAATTCCTCTGGAGTTCTTCAGGACATTTCGGCAACTGCTGAGTCCCATGCTACTATCTTTATTTCAACTTGCTCAACGGGGTCAGACCCCTAAATCATGGCAGAAGACTATCATTGTAGTGTTTAAGAAAAAGGGTAAACCCGAACTTAATCCGGCATCTTACAGACCGATTACACTTATTACGGCGGATAGTAAGATTTATTCGAAAATAATTGCCTCTAGGCTGGGCACAGTTATAACTCCTTTAGTGTCTATCCGACAACACGGATTTATTCCGGGCCGGGATACTACAGACCATGTCAAGAGAGCAATAGCTCTTCTTGACTGGGCGCAGGCCACTGGATCACCGCTCGGGATGATCCTGTTAGACGCAGAGAAAGCGTTTGCAGGGTCTCCTGGCGATTCCTTTGGTCTGTCTTATACTGGAAGGGATTTACTACAGAATTTATTCAAGCTGTTCAGGTACTTTATGCAACACCGGAAGCTGTAATTCGTATATCTGGACAAGTTTCGCAAGCATTTAGTATTAGCAGAGGGACAAGGCAGGGGTGCCCCTGCTCCCCATTGTTATTTTCATTATACATAGATCCTTTTTTAACTAAGTTGGAAGCGGAAATCAACATCGAGCCGGTTAAGGTTAATAACATTAGTTATAAATCATTGGCATATGCCGACGATATCGCGATCTTTACAAGCAACTTAAGGGCAGCTCTTCCAGTAGTTGAAGACCTGGCGAAACAGTATGGTGCTGTATCCGGTTATAAACTAAACATAGATAAGACTCAATGTTTACAATCTGACAGCTCCCCTCCAGCAGACATGCCAACGGTAACCGAGGCCATCTATTTGGGGGTCAGATTAACTGCAGCAGTGGAACGTATTCCGGAACTTAATATTTTACCGGTGATCCATACAGTTAGTAGGTTTTTGGAGAGACTGGATCACTTACATTTAACACTACATGGTCGTTGTAATGTAATCAAAATGTCAATTTTTCCAAAATTTTTATATTTTTTTCGAACAATTCCATTGATATTTTCAACGCTCTGTATTACAAAAATTGAAAGGGTCTGTTTCAGGTTTTTATGGGGTTATCGGCGGCCCAGAAGGGCTATCAAGTGGATGACTCTTCCTAGATTAAGGGGTGGATTTGGGGTGCCAAATTTCTTACTATATCACTGGGCTGCATTATTGCAGCACATGGGAATATTAGTGACTGGTAATTCCGCTAGGTTAGAAGCTGTTGATCCCACTATATATGAAATGCTTTTAGGAGATGAAGCGAGGCAAAAGTTAGTTAAAACTTTGGAACCAAGTTAAAGAAGACAAAATTTAAAACAGTACAATCGGCTTACTCAGTTTGGAGGAAAATTCGTCGTAGATTACGGATACCTAATATTAACGCATATACCCCCTTTTCTGCGAGTGCTCTTTTACCAATTATATTCCAGGATAGAATTACATTCAGCTGGGGCAACGCCGGAATCATTGTCTTAGGGGATTTATATTGCGAAGGACAATTAGTCTCATTTTTGTTTCTACAAAAAGATTTGGACTCCCCAAGGAGGACTTTTTCAAGTTTTTACAGATTCGGAGTTTTCTAGGCTCAAGTTTGCAAGGAGATAATGTCAATGTGGGTACCAATGGGTTTATAGAATTATTGAGGAGATCATCACGGATTGGAGCAATTTATCAAGCACTATTGGCAGAGTCCCCTGATGATCTAACACTTCAAAAAGCTAACTGGGAGAGGAAGTTAGGGGATAAAGGGTCCAATCTGGAGACATCGTTGGAACTAGCCAACAGTGTGCTTATATCTGGGAGCCTGAAAACGCAGCATTTTATGTCCGCTTTTGATTTATATTATACTCCTGCCAAGATCTCGAAGTGGACTCGCTCCCCGGAAATTCATGTAGTAGATGTGGGCTCTGGGGAGCAGATACCCTACACATGTTTTATACCTGTCCGGGGCTGGAATCTTTTTGAAGGACATAAATTATTTTTTGAATTTGATTCTTGCTATCCCTATAAAATTTTCTTCCGAATTAATAATCCTGGGGGTAGAAAGTGATGAGGACAGAAAACTTCGTGGTAGGGCTGAGACTAATTTTCTTTTCATTGCCATGGCAGTTCTAAGATTAAGTATAACATCTCAGTGGATTAGTCCTGATGCTCCGACTTTTATCAACTGGAGATCAAGGATATTAGCGCTATATAACACGGAATCTTCTGTTTATAAAATGCGGGGGCCTAGGAAACGAGCCTGGGGGCTAAAAATGTGGTCTCCTATTACCAACTGGCTAGAAGCGTTTAAGTAGGTGTTGCTATAATCATATTCTCTTTTCTTTTCTTTGGTATTAAAGTTCAATGTATACTGTTGATATGCTAATGAAGCTGTACTCACTGTGAAGTTAAAAAAAAAAAAAAAAAAAAAAAGGAAGTGATGGTAGATGAAATTCTCAGAGTAGAGTCACAGTTATTTGGGAACTTAGTCCAACAGACCCCCCCCTTTCCCAGAGAAATAAGATGTGGGACAGGATAGTCAACAAGGTCAACGCTCAAGCACCTTGCCTGCGCACAATGGATGATATCAGGAACAGGTACTATGATGTGCGAAGGAGGGTCAAGAAGCTGCTTGCCAGAGACCATGCCCTAAGTCAGCGGACCGGCGGTGGCCCTCCTGCACCACCTGTGCACTTCACTTCCTGGGAGGAGAAGGTGCGGGCCATCCTTCCGCTGGAGGCCATTTATGGAACACCAGGAGCACCGGAGCCTGGTGAGTACATACTCAAATAGTCAATAATGTTAACAAATAAACAGCCACAGAAATCACTATCAAGGAGACAGTGATACTAAACACTGTTAACAAAGCTAAAAAAAATTGAGCAAAAGAGCATGTAATGTGTATGCCAATCTGACTAACAACATACTTGCAATGTAACTGGAAATCTCACCATTTCCAAACATGTACATACTTATTGCTAACTCACATCAAGGCTATGGGATCCAAACACCAGTCACCTGCGTCAGCCATCTTGTCTGCACACATTCACTCCCAGGAAAGCTGAGTCACAGGAAGGGTGTTTGGGATGGCTGGGAAGGTGGGTGTGTGTACAAGCCTGATGGGAGTTGTAGTCACACCTAACACTCCTCCTCACACACATCCCAAATTGCTCATCTGGGCATATGGTACATCACAGCATGGGGAGGTGTCCTCACAAGATGACTAGCACTGCTACAAGGTGTTGATCCTGAAGCACAATACCATCACAGCCATGTGCTACCAACACCAGTCCCCAGTGTCAGCCATCTTGCCAGTAGTTTTCCACTCACTGTGAGGTAAGCACAGTTCCTGCTGGCCTTGTTTGTCTATGTGGGAGAAGGAGTGTCAGCTGTGACTTCAACTCCCATCATGGCCTGTCCTCCACACACCTTCCCAGCCAGCCCAAACAGCACACCTGTGACTATGCAGTCCCTGAGAGTGAATGGAAATGTACTGCCAAGATGGCTGACACTGGGGCCTGGTGTTTGATTTGCCCTCAATTCCCATAAAGGCCTTGTGCTCCTCACACCAGTCCCCAGTGTCAGCCATCTTGGCAGTACATTTCCTTGCCATTCTGACCATGACCTATGTGTACAAGTGTGTGACTCAGAAACATGTAGCATGTGGAGTAATGATGTGTCACCATGTCATCCTTACAGGTCAGCTCCCATCAAAAGGCTGAGATTTGGCAGACCCACATCCAGGCAGTCTGCTCCGTGGGGGTCTTCAAACGCCACACCCGCCACTGCCAGAAGAGGTGGCGGGACCTCCGTGGCTGGACACGGAGGATTGCAAGGGTCCAGCTGAAGCTGTCACTTCCTCGCAAAAGGGCTAGATGCCGGACCCTGACCCCCACATCCTGGCAGTGGTCTTCCTTGACCTGGATGGGCAGTTAAAGGCCAGGCAGCAGCAAGGAGTATGTGCTGTGTCGCACAACTATGTTTAACATGCATGTTGCACTCCCTCAGCCTGCTGCCCCTCTCACAGGTCGACAGTCTGCCAAACCAACACTTCTGTCTCAAAATGTAACTATGCCCCATGATCTGTAGATGCCTAGGGGTGCCCCTTACCATCCATGACATATGTGTCACTTAGATCCTGTGTAGTGGCTGTAGTCCAATGTTCATGTGATCAGCACAATAGGCAACAGGTGCATGGAGTTGACCATCATTAGTGATGTAATTGGCTGACATGTGTCATCACATTGACTGATGTATGACCTATACTCAGTGTGGTACAAACATATATGTGCAGTATGTTGCAATTGGAGCACACAGGTGTGCGTAAACAATGCTATACATCCGGGCAGCAGGTGAGACCAATGTGGATGCCTCAGAGAATTCATCTTGATCATTGTGCCAAATGCTTTGTCCCAGACGTAGTGCTCAGTGTAATCACATGTATCCCATGGTCCAAGGACAGGTATGCCAACTCAGGCCATCCGAAACACTGGCCTATCACATGTTTGTGTGTGAGGCAATACTTTCACCATTCAAATGTGAGAATCCATGGGTCAGATTCTGTGACAGTGAGTGCATGTGCCAATCTTTGAAAGACCCAGGTGGTCACTGTTGGAAACCTGGCAACACATCAAATGTATGTCTTTTGTCTCACATACATAACAGTTGACATGTGTGTATCATCCCTTGACTGTGCATACTGGTGGCTTGAACATCCATGTGAATGCTGCATTACTTTCAGCTTGAGAGATGTAAAATGTGCATGTATACACATCTGTTAGTTCACATTCTCTGATGGCTAACTAGAGCAATGTGAGCCTGTCAAAGTGTTCAAATTGTGTCTTGCACGTGAGGGACATGCATACTTGACACCTACAGATGTGGCTTGGAGCAGTATATACAGGATTGGGACATGGTGCTGACTGTAACCTTGAGATGTACAGATCCTGTACCAAGAGTCCGTATAGACAGAGTAGCCAGACAGGCCAGTGGCATAGTGTGCCACATGAAGCATTGTGAGGATGCAGTCTTGGACTTGGAATTGTGTTGAAAATTGACCACATTTGTAACTGTAACTGTAACTGTGAGCTGGATACAATTTGCATGACATCCACAGTAATCTACCTAACACCCTCCTTAGCTGAGATAAGACAGTGGGCCATTCAAGTCTCACCCTGGCTAGGCCTACGACCTTGTGGTATCTAAAGTAATATTCAGATGTCTGACCACACAGCAGTGGACCTAAGACACTGGACACATGCACACAATCACTGTTATCTGTGTGAAATGAGTCATGTTATGAATATGAAAGTTTGGTGTACTGCATGCTGACCATTTGACCAGTTATGTCAGAGACATAGGTGCACATCATGATGACTGGGGATGGAAGAATGTTTACCATGTCACATTTCAAATGTGTGCATCCGATTTGCAGTGTCAGTTCAAGACTCCCTTGCAGGAGATGAGACAGGTATGTAATGACACAAGACCGTCAGGAGCATTATAGATCAGACCACCTGCTACATAGTGTAGTAGCTGACATAGTGGTTGTGGTATTTGACATTGATCTAACCGATGTTGCACATGACATCATGTGTCTGGGAACCATAGTTAACTGGCAGACTGGCAAGTGCCATGTTCACATATGTGTAATGATTAGAAACCTGCCGTCAAAATGATGTGTATGCTTGCTCTGTGATGTGTTGTAATGATACTCATGTGTCAAGTCTCTGCAGATGACTCATGTGAATCTCTTTGTCATCCTTGTTCACAGAATCAGTACCGGCTACTGGAGGAGGCAGTTCCACGGACCAAGGGGAAGCGGCTAGCCAGACTGGGTCCAGTGCACAGGAGGAGGAGGGACCCAGTGGCACAGAGGGTGAGGGGAGCCACAATGAGTGCAGGTCAGAGACTTCTATAACATCAGAAGACCACTCCAGCTCCAGTGATTACTCCCTTGTGGTGGTGGGTGAGCCCAGATTGGATCACACACCATCAGAGTCCGTCCCCACCGCCGACATTTCCACCCTCACAGCTGCTCCCATTCACAGTGTCCGTGGACACTCCCTTGTTAGGGAGCATGTCTCCTTCGGGCCAGGCACTGCATCTCCTGCAACAGTCTCCACTGCTGCCCTGAGTATGGAGGCCGTGGATTTTCTGAAGCAGATCCATGTGGGGCAGACACCCATGCTGAATGTCCTCCATTCACATACCAGTCTTTTGACACAATTGGTGTCATACATGGAGGGCATCTCATCAGACATGTCTGCCCTTCAGAGATCTAATCAGGCCCTGGCCTCTTCACTGATGGCAGCAGTGTCCCTCTTCCAGCAGTCCCTCACTCCTCCTTCTTCTGCCCCATCCACAGTCCCCACTACCCTACCTGACCCAAGCACACTCAAACCGGCACGTGCACACATAGCAGCAGACACATGCAGCACACAAACCCCCAAACAAAAGTGCAAACACACACGCACACACACTCAGGGGACTGACATCACACACACACCGGGGAGAGGCCAAAAAAAGACATACATGCATCCACAGCCACTCCGCATTCCACAGCTCCCTCTGTGTCCACATACCCTACCCTTGACTGTCCTGCAACCCCCTATTCCCAGTGGGTCTTCCTCTGTGACTGTTGCAGGGATTCTGCACATACACAGAACTATGCACAGGATTATGGGACCTTGGTGTATAGGGGTTAAGCCTTTCCATCACCTCAGTGACCACGAGCCCAGGACAGACTAGCTATAGTGTCTCACTCGCTCTCCTACACACTCACGAAGAAGCAAATGATTAGACACCCCAGAACACAACACTCCCGGATCTCTCAGGAATCGTGGTAACAAGACTCACCCTTTCGTTCACTATCTTGTATCTGTCCACAATAAGATCTTACTGAGACACGAATATAGTTTAAAACATTTATTTTAGCTATTGTGCTCTAACATGCAGTATATGTGCCACAACTAGCAGAAAAATGGCTAACACGAATATAGTTAGCATTGCAGCTAGGCCATACATCATAAAGGGAGATGTCATCATACAAAGACAATGGAGAAAGGGCTATAGTGCCTAACCTCCCTCCCCTTGGTAAGAATAAGTATTATTATATAATAGAAAATCTATGGGCTTTGTCAGCAGACCCCATATCTTAGACTATAGATGGTATTTCTACATCATCTTTGCGTGTTGCTCTTCTCCCTGGAAAGGTCCCTCTCCAAGTGTGTCTCACCTAAACATGTATACCCATAATATCACATTTCGAGTCTCCAGCAGCAGCAGCATTAGTATGTTTTGTCTAGGTGCTAGGGCCTGACCAGAACAGAATAACAAGGGGCATTGTTTATTGACCTTACTCATAATGTTCAGACTAAACTCAAGGAACAGGCAGAGAACACAGCAGACAGTTCTCATGTGAAAGTCATAAACAGAGTCTTGCAAAAATAAAGCCATGTAGTAACGTGCGCAAAAGCTCCATCATGGCTGCAGGGCTCATGCTAACTTAGCAATGTCAACAATGTCCCCATCGGCCACGTGACACCCTCCCCTTGGGCAGGTCGTAGTATATAGAAAAGAAACAGAATGCAACAGTAAGCAGAGTCAAAAAATGCTAATAAAAAGGCCAAATTGTACTAATTAAAAAATTATAATAAAAATGTTTTTAAGGGGAGTCCGAAAAATTCACCAGATTGTGTGCACCATGGAATGCAAGCTGTTCCAAAAGGTCATCCCTGTCGTTCATAGCAAAGAGGGACGCCATCCAGTTGAGCAGATCGAATGAACATACATGCTCATCATAACCCAATGCCTCCAGGAGCATAACCGGGCAACTTGCGTGATATTCGATGAAACTCCGTTGCAAGAGGCGCTGTGCAGCCTCACAGGTATTCCAGCCTGCCAACACTCCAAGTGCAGCCACACGCATCAAACGGCCGTCCCCAGAACAGGCCTGGTCATGGGCAGCGATGGACCCACCAACAGATCATAATCCAGGGCAGCGCGTGATGCATTAGAGAGGCAGCTATCCAAGGCCCAACAGAAAGGGCACCGTCGGCAATAGAACACAGGTTGCACGCAAGTGAAATAGGCGAAGCAAAAGGTAAGTCCATAACTCACTCCAAATGTCGCCAATGGCAAGCATCCAAAAAGTTGTTGCATTCGTTCACGGTACAGTCGCAATTTGCTGGGTCTGTGCAGTACCACAGGAAGAGCAGCTATTTTGCAACAGAAGCAGGAGTACCAGCACACCGCACGCCAGCAAGAGGATCAATGGGAACCCTCCGAAAGCGCTGGAAAAAATAGAATAAATAAAAGCCGGTATTACTCCCAAAATTGTCTGAAAAAAGGACACAAGGCCGGATCCCATGAGTTTAAAAAAATGTGCAAGGCCCTCGGCATCAGACGCATTAAATATTTGTGTATTAATTCACCAAAATGGAGTGGGAGATTTGTATTCTGTAGTGAGTGTATCTCACTTGCAGTTGTCGCCACCTGCAATTCGAAGGTCTCTCGCGCTGTTGTGAGAGCTACTTCTTGTTGAAACAATAGCGCTTTGAGTCTACTTGGTTTAGTGAAATCTGTTTTCAAAGTTGGAATGGAAGGCCAAACTGAACTATCTACAATCCCATGCGGGGGCGGAAAAAGGACATTGCTACAACAAGTAACACGTTGTGAAACCGTTACTTTATACGGGATGCCGGCCCGTAAGCCGCAGCAGTCGTGGTTATTTAAAAAATGATAACTGCCATTCGAAAGCAAAGTTAATGCGGGAATAATAGCTGGAACGGGAGTACCTTTTAAAAAACAAGCCAGATTAGGGGCCAACACGTTACAGACGCCGTGCAATTTAACTTGTTTGCAGACTAGGGAATGTCCTACTGTGGATTCGCAATCCTCCCCTGTTACGAAAACGTCCTTATCTGCACGCTGACATCTGTAGGTGAAAGGTAATGACCACAATTCATGAATAAATGCACTTCCCAGGGGCTCAAAGCGTAACACAGGAAAGTGTTTCATGGAAGATGTAAAGTGAAATAGTGAGAAGGGCAGTGAAATAACACCATGTATTAACCTCACAGCTGAATTAGTCTCTGCTACAGAAAAAGGTAACTGCTCTAATTGCTCTATATGTAATAGCGTGTAAGTTGCATCTTTCATAGACATAAATTTCTGTTCATCAGTCAAGTAAAATGGTAAAAACAGCGCAGAAGCATTCAAATAATCCCATGGAACCTTTCCATTTTTGAGCGTTTGTAACGTCCATGCAAATTGCATTACAGAGCGCAATTAATTTTGACCATGATACAAAACAGATACATCATTCTGTACAATATCAATAACAGAGGAAACAATATTATCCAAGGTGTATATATGGGAAGACAATGTATTAATGCTATTATATACCACTGCCAGTACTTTTTCCAAATTAGCTTGGTCAATTTGTCGCAGGCGCATCGCAGCTTCCATCTGCGACAGTTTCCACAATTCATTATATCCTTCATAAATAAATCGTTTTGATCTAGGTGTTTTTGGACCTAAAACAAAGTCAGCCAAATTGATGTTACTCGACAAAAGGGACAGGTGTTGTTTCACTAACGACAGTGTGGAGTGTCCAAACCATTGTTGACACAATTTCCCCACTGAATATGTGGTGACTGAATGAGAATGTGGGAAACGTGGCTCAGGTCTACTTTGTGTGAAACCTGTTGTTACATTATGAAAACGCAGTTGACATGCATTGGAACTTGTGGGCCACAATAACCATCCCAAGGGGTCAACATCAGAAGAATTTATACTACCATTTTGGAACAGGGCAATCAATACATCAATCGTACGATTGGTGTGTGTACGCAATGTATCCTACTCAGCCAAGGAAGGAATAGAAGGAATATTTACATTTTTGGCTGATGCCAAACCAAAGCAAGTAGTTTGTTGCAACGTGTCATTTAAAATCAAAATTTGAGTCGGAACTAGACATGCACGATGCAAAGCTTCAATGCCTTGCACCTGCCAATCTTTAGTACCCCAAATGAATTTCAAATCAATGGTGTCTTTCCAGTGTTCATAACCCTGTAAGCTCAAATCAGCCTAAATGAATTAGAATAAATCAATTTAGTGTGCGTCAATATGATTTTAGATTGAGATGGCAATTTTACCTTATAGAAATAGGACTCTGGATTGGAAATATTATAATCGGAAAAGTATGTGAACTTACTCCTTTGAGCAATAGAACTCCCATGTAAAGGAGTTGGACAATGTTCCCACTGTGTAAAACTAAAAATCAGTCGTAGGGTGTTTGTTTTGTGCAAGAAATGATGGCTATAATGTTGGTAACAGAATAACTCTGTATAATTGGCCGAATTCACATATAAATCTTCTGCATCAAATGCAGCATAATATTTTAAATAAAAAAACAATGAATGAATGGCCTGAGCATCCCAGTTGTCTGAATGTATGTCTGGTGATACCACATCTCCTAATAAAACGCGGAACACGTATGGAATGTTCAGGACCTCCATCGGACCATAAATATCAAATGCAACTTTATCCCAAACGATGCCATCGGCAACAGGGAAGGCCGAAATGTTCAAGAGGGCTTGATCTCTTTTCATTATATGGGATGATGTATGGGGAGCCAGAACCCCATAAACAAATTTCACAGCAAATAATGACCATTGATGAGCAAGAAGAACACTGTCACAAACCCAATCCACATGAAAAGGAATATAAGTGAGAGTACCGTCCAGATGTATGTCCAGGGTGGGACTAAGTAAGTCTTTTTAAACCAGGCAATGAAAAGACGGGTACGTGTTGGAGGGGTTGCCGCAGTTGAGGACGAAGAAGATGAGTCTGACGAAAAACGCGTACGAGCGTACGATCCATATAATAACCACTCGCTCCCTAGCGAAACAATGGAGGCTGTGCATCATCAGATGAATTATGTAAGGTACTTTCAGGAATATCACTCACAACCTCAACTGGAGGAGAATTATACTCGATGTCTGAATTTGTGGAAGTAGACGGCACCACAGGTAAGAAATCAATAGAAGTTTCCCACTCCCCCTCCATTACGCGGGGAGTAGTCGAAGAAGCCGAAGCCATCGGATTCAGTGAAAAGTCAAGGCTTGGGTTACTGGGAGTCATACTATTCAGTATCAGCCATATGGTGTAGCTTGACATTGTCAGTAGAAATAAATCAGTTTTCCTTGGGGCCAGGCAAAGGAGGCAAAATCACTGTATGAGTACCCTTCACTCCAAGAACTGGGACAGGTGCATGATAAGAGGGACCAAATTCTTTTTTGTTCTCCAGATTTTCTTGTACCAAATCACCAACTTTAGGAAGCCAGCCAGTTACAGAAATCAGTACTGCTGCATCTATGGACAAGGGCATATGATCCTTTGCAAGAGCATCTCTAGTCTTTTGTAGATTCTGTAACACAGCATAATGGTTATCTACGTCAAAAGTTGCGGCAGCCGCCACAACGTCTAGACCATCAAGGTCTGGCACAAACATTTTGATGCTAAAGAGCATTTCGTATGGGGTCCGCCCACCCAGAGATCTTCGTGTGAGATTATTAAGTGCACGTTGAACCCCATACAAATGAGTCCGCCAACCGCTGCCAGTACCTAAGACTCTAGCTGTCAAAGATTGCTTTAAGTCACGGTTAATTCGCTCCACTATAGAATTGCCCTCAGGCCTGTATGGAGACGAAAACTGCACCAGCACCCCCAGAGACCTCATTGCATCCTTGTAAGCCTTAGAGGTAAATGCAGGACCTTGGTCAGAATGGAAGGTGCCACAGGCAAAAGTCCAGACAAAGACACGCAAATCTCTAATGACATTTCGAGCATCAGCAATGCGTTGCGGCCAAACCCAAAGGAATCGAGTGCACAAATCCACTGCAACTAAAATATGTTTATATGCAGTGTCAGTTGTCAAAGGACCGCAGTGATCAAGATAAATACAACCAAACAGTTGATTTGAAATGTACAGCTGTGTATATGGTAGACGTGCAACCGTAGAGGGTTTAATCTGTTGACAAATGTCACAAGATAATACAGAATTACGGGTTTACTTATTTAAACCACGCCACAAATAACGTTGCTGTAAAATGTAAACAGTTGCAGAAACCCCAGCATGTGCAGAAGCCATGCCCTCATGTGCGGCTATGATCAACGGAAATCTGTGGTCCTCGTTGGGAATCAGCCGATCCCCAACGGATGGTATCGTAGCAAATGGGACTTGCTCAGGTGACAAATGATAAGAATACTTCGAAGGGAAACCTTGCGGGAACTCCATCTTACCCTTTGTAGCAGCTATTGCCGCAAGAATATCATGATCAATTTTAGTCATGACCTAGTTATTGCTGCTACTGAACATGTGGCTACTGCAGATTTAGCTGCTTCATCAGCCAAAGAATTACTAACAGCATGTGCTCCCACACACTGATGGCCAAGAGTATGGATAACATGTGTGAGTGGCAAACTGTCCTTAAGTTCCACCACACGGACCCAAAGCATTTTATGCTTTATTGCGCTACCTTTAGACTCTCGATAGTCATACTGAGACCAAAAGAATAAATTGTCATTGAAAGCCTGTACACAGTAATAGGAATCTCACACTACTAGAGTGTTCACATCAGGATGAGCGAATTCTAGAGCTAAAATCAAAGCACGCAGCTCCGCTAATTAAGCAGTACAGTCCCCAAGCACCTGTCTATTGACTATGGAAGACTTAAATTCACCATTCACAATGGAGCCAGCCACTATAGAGCAAGCTGCCGAATAAGCATGCTTTGACCGAACGGCTGGCTGAGTAGAACCGTCGGTATAGAATATACATTTGTACTGATCTAGAGGATGCAAAGACAATGGAGGAGGATGAACATGTTCATATTGTAAAAGCTCGTGTGTCTGCAAAGAAGGATCAAAGATAAAAGTGACATCAGCCGATGCCAAAGAACTTGCCCATTCTATCCAACGTGGATGCAAAGCTTTAGAATTTGGAACACTTGCCTTCATCACTGCTTCTAAAGCAGGTACAGGCGAAACATAAGAATGCGTTTTCCCTGCACCAGAGAGCGTTCTTTCAGAATCGCCATCTGTACAGCTGTCAAAATTTTCTTAACCGCGGAAAAGCTCATTTCCGCTGATGTGTACAAATGCGATTTATAAGCTATTGGTACTGTGTCACCTTCATTGAACGTTAAGTAAGTGAAACCCTACAGTCCCTGGCACAATTCTTATGACCAAGTTCGTAGAGTTGTCACATGTTAGCAAGAAGTTGGTCGCAAGCAGATCAGACTGCAAAGACCGAAGAATCGCGGTATGTTCCGGAAGCCAGCTGGAAGACGAAAAAGACAGTTGTATCAATGCGTAAAGCATTTTGATACACTGGGCATAATCAGGAATGTATGTCCTCCCAAAGTTCAAAAATCCCAGCAAGGATTGCAGTTTTTTCAAAGAAGATGGAGGTTGCAATTGTGCACATTTCTCCATAAAGTGGGGGGCCAACCCTCTACCTTCATTATTGAGCTCGTAGCCCAAGAAGAGCACCGCTAAATAGGCAAAATGTGACTTGGCAAAATTAAATTTGAACCCCAAGTCGGCAAAAGATAGAATGATGCGATCCACATGCACAAGATGCGGTATCAATTTGTCATCTGTCAAATAAATGTCATCGATGTATGAGAAAGCATCAGGGTTTGTGTCGTGCAAAAGAGACACGACACGCGCAGCAAAAGCCCCCGGACTGTTGGTTTTGCCCATAGGCAAACGCGTAAATCACTTCTGATTGTCGACTGCAGTAAATGCGGTCAAGTCACGGCTATCAGGAGCCAAATTGTGACTATAAAATCCATTGGAAATATCCAGTGTCTAGGGTACATTGAAATGTGCAAAATAGATGGGGGATAGGAACTTACAGTTTGGCATCGAATCTGCTCTCTGAATGTATGTGGGTTGAATAATTATAGTAAGCGGCAACTGGTAGCGACTGAATTCCGGGTGCTCCAACCAGACTTAGTATGCATCCAAGAAACCCACATTCCATGGGGTAAAAGAAAACTATTGTCTGAATTAGGTCTAACAATATTAGCATGCACACAGCAATCCACTACTACACGCGGTGTAGCGATATTGGCATAGAGCTACATACAAGGGACAGGAAGAGTGCTAGCGGATAATCATGGGAGGTGGGCTATTGCCGAATGCATAATTGGCAACACAAAGTGCACAGTCTGCTCTGTATACGGTTCGAATTTTGATGAAGCACCTGTAATAGAAGAGTTGAATGTGGAATTAGCATTATGGCAAACTCCATTAATCTTATGTGGTGACCTAAATATACACCTTGAACCGAAGGGTCTGCAGGAAGACATTAAATGTTACAATGGCAGGAAACCCAAAGTATTTAAAGCACTTCAGCATCTATTAGCGGATCACGGTTTGGTTGATGCGTGGGCGGCTTTATGGGGGTCTGATCCAGGGTATACATTTTATTCACACCCACATCAGAAGTTAGTGAGACTGGACTATTTCTTTTTATCAGGTTTAACACTTTCTGATGCTGATATTCAGGTGCACCCACGGATCACTTCAGATCATGGGCCTCTTGTGTTGAATTTGCACACTCCCAAGGCAGGAACCAAGCCTAGATCATTTACATTTGACAGGAAATTACTACTGGATGAAGGGTATGTAGCACACATGAAGGAGTGGATTAGGCAATTTTTGGACATAAACCGTAATTCCATCGGGACTGGCTTTGTTTGGGATGCTCTAAAAGCTGGTTTTAGAGGGGAGACCCTTAGCTTTGGGCTATATAAACAGAAGCAGATGAAACTGGCATTGCAGGAGCTTTATGGTAAACTTATAACAGCTGAAGAAAATCTTATGCGGGGGATTCAAGCAAAGGGGGATATTGTACTTTTGCAAACAGACGTAGCTCGCTGCAAGGCCAAAATAAATCTACATTGGAGCAAAGAAGTAGCCAGGAAATATACTATTAATAAGAAACAAAGGTACGAGTATGGGGAGGCAGCCGGACGCTGTTTGGTGCAAAGGCTTTGATCAAGAGAGGCTGCCCAAAGAATTGGATCTGTGGTTGATTCCTTGGGCAACTTTGTAGATACCGATGTTGGGATTTTAAATGTTTTTCATGATTTGTACGAGGCACTTTATACTGGGGAGAACCTTGATATGCATGCTGGTGAAACATTGCTGCAGCGCCTTAATTGCAGTAATTTGAACCCTCAAGATGCAGACTTGCTAGAGGCACCCATAACTATTGAAGAGCTGGAAGCGGCAATCAATAGTTTAGCCGCAGGTAAAGCGGCAGGGCCCGACAAACTTCCGCTGGAGGTATATAAAACATTTTTTGGAGAGCTTAAGGCTGATGTGCTTGTAAATGTCCGTGTGACGATATATCCTCACAGTCGACACTACATGTATTGTTCTTTTGTAAATTTTATTCCACGCAGAGAAAGAAATGGATTTTACCGATACTTAGAACCCTTCGTCTTAAACAATGTCGTCCCGCACTTCTTGCCTTACAATTTTTAGAAAATGAATTTGTTATTGCTACTATTATAGAGTTTTTAAGAAATGTTTTAAAATGTAGGAAAACTATTTTGATATGAGCAATATTTTTATTGAGTCTAAGTAAAGTGTTTATGATGTCGGACAAAATAAATTTATCTGGATTTTAAATATGATCATACAAGTAGGTTTGCAAAATGAATGATGTTTTTAAAATGTGTTTGTAAATTTCATATGCTTTTATGATTCTTGTTTGCAAGTAATCGAATAAAGCTTGATTTGATTTGATATGCTTGTCACTTTTCAGCAAGCACAAATAGGTGTAGCGCCTTTGACTTGGGATGAGGCAAGCATAATTGTTTTTAAAAAGAAAGACAAGCCACCTGAACAGCCGGGCTCTTATCGCCCTATATCGTTATTAAATTCTGACGGTAAAATCTATGCCAAAATTTTAGCGACCCGATTGGCGGATGTGCTAACCGCGTTGGTGTCGATTCGACAACATGGGTTTATACCTAAAAGGAGCACAATTAATCATATTAACAGGGTGGTAACCCTACTAGATATAGCTAAGTCCACTGGGAGCAAATTCAGCTTGATTTTATTAGACGCTGAAAAAGCGTTCGATCGGGTCGCATGGGAATTTTTATGGGCAGTACTGCGACGATTAGGTTTTAGACAAGGTTTTATTACAGCTATCCAGGTTTTATACCGGTGCCCGACTGCTAAAATTTGTATTATGGGCCTTGAATCAGATCTTGTATATATTACACGGGGCACTAGGCAGGGATGCCCGTGCTCCCCCTTGTTGTTTTCACTATATATCAACCCCTTTTTAATGATGCTAGAGCAAAATGCAGGGATAGAATCAGTAATTTGGAGGCAAGAGCAATATCGGGTTTTCGCGTACGCGGACGATGTTGCGGTTGTTACTCCAAATCCTATAATGGCTATGCCCAAGATAGAACAGCTGGCGCTTGAGTTTGGAGCAGCCTCAGGATACAAACTCAATGTGTCTAAGACACAAATTTTGTGTTTAAATCAAGTGGGCTACAATGATCATCGAATTCTGAACGAGGTATCATACCTGGGAGTCAAAATAAGGACATGCCTAAAGACACTTGTTGAGATCAATTGGGGTAATATCTTAAATTCTGTACGGAAACAATTAGATCGTTGTGAATGTCTGCATCTCTCTTTGGTGAGGCGATGCAATGTTCTTAAAATGCTAGTATTACCTAAGGTTTTATATTATTTTAGATCTGTTCCGTTAGAAATTTCCCGTGTCCAATTATGAGCACTCCAATCAACTTGTGCTAGGTTTTTATGGGCGCAGGGGAAGCCTCGCAGAGCTATGCGCTAAATGGTCCTCCCCCGCGAGAAAGGTGGTTGGGCAGTACCGGATTTTACTCTATATTATAATGTTTGTATACTGCAAACTATGAATATATTATTAACTGGGGAAGAGCCTTTTAGTATTGCTGAGTCTCCCTCTATATATCAGATGTTATTGGGCAGCGAGGCAAAAAATCGATTGTTCGTAAGGCTTGAGCCAAGTTATTATGCAAAAACCAGGTTTAAGGTTTTAAACGCCGCCCATAAGGTTTGGAAAGCTGTGCGAAAACGTTACTGATTTGAAAGGGTTTCCCATTATACCCCGTTTGCAGCTACAGTGCTGTTGCCATCTATATTTTGGGATAGGACCATTGACAGATGGCGGATCAAAGGTATCCAATATATTGGAGATCTCTATGTTAATGGGACCCTGATGTCTTTTGAGATGCTAGCTGAGAAATACTGCCTCCCTAGATCTGAATTTTTTAATATTTACAAATTCGTGATTATTTATGCAAAAGTCGATGGATGATTGAATTGAATCCTTTAGTGGAGGCGGTCCGGAAGAACGCGCGCATTGGTATTTTATACAACTTACTATTAGACACTCAGGGCGGTGATCTGAATATGCACAACATTAAGTGGGATGTTAGGTTAGGGTGCCACGGCACTCGGGTGGAGCACTCCATCGATCTGGCTGGGAGGTTATTGATGTCTGCCAACCTTCGTTCACAACATTATAAGACTGTTTTTAACCTCTACTACACTCCAGCTAGGTTGTTAAAATGTGGAGGGGTAAACGATGGGAGGTGTTTTCGATGTGGAACTGAGGAGGCAGACATTGTGCACATTTTTACATGTAGGTACCTAGGTAACTTTTTGGAGCACCTAGAGAAATTCTTAGCCGAAATCTTGGGGGGTATAGTTAGACTATCTGCTTCCCATTTGCTGTTGGGGTGGCTGAGAGTGACAGGTGTGATCAGTTGGAGTATAAATTTCGATACTTGATTTTTTTAGCGACAGCCATAGCCAGACTATGTATTGCTACAATGTGGCTTCAGAAAGATGCTCCGACTTTTGAACTTTGGAGGGCCAGATTCTTAACCGTCTTTAACCTAGAGCATAGTTTATATGCCCTGAAAGGTTCCCGAAAGAGGAAATTGGGCATGGAGATCTGGGGGCCAGTTTTGGCATATATGGAAGAATGACGATATGCATCTGGGTTTCACCTCTAATTATCTAGCATTTGCACTTTAAAGAATTGTGATGGATTTGAGATTGATAATGATGTAATATGCACTATATGTTATGAACTAGCTAATTACTGCCTAACCATCTTGCTTATCTTTTAGGACTGTGTTTTTAAGGCTGCTGATTTTATATCTGTAATGTAACTATCAAGGATTAAAAATAAATTTAAAAAGAGCTGTGTGTGTTTTGTACTGCAAATGTACGCACGTGACTGTTTAAATGTTTGTAATCCAAAACGATACGATACGAACAGTCCGGTTTCGAAATCGGAAAAAGAGGATTATTCATGGATGAAACACAGGGTTCAATGGCACCCTGATATTCCAGCTGGCTCAGAATTTCACTTACGGATGTTTTTGCCTCACGCTTGATCGGATATTGTGCTTTGGCTGTGGCATAGATCGTAAAGGTTTTTCATGTGCCGGTGAATCTCTATCCCAGCCCACCTGATTACGATACACAGCCAGCGCAAGAGCTAACACCCATTCCGATGCGTAAGCCTGTTTGGCCTCTTCAGAGACGTAAAGGGAAAAACTTGGGAGTATCACGTCCTCCCCCCGGGAAGAAGCCAAAACGAAAGGAGGAGGCCAATCCGCCTCCGCCAACAAAAGTCATAGGAGGAGGTAAGGCTGTCCCAAAAGACTGCCTTAATCGATCTTTTTATATCACCTTCAATTTGGAGGACTATCTCATAAAGCCTATCAGGGGATGCAGCTCGTGTATTAGCTGTTTCCACAGTAATGAAAGTATCAGTTGCTCTCGCCTCCAGGCAAGGATGGAGTGCCGCTCGTATTATAGTAACTTCTGCCACGCTGTCGAGGAGTGTCACTGCCCATCTCCAATCGAGGAGCAGGGTTCTCACCATCTGAGGCATAGTTTGCTGTTAAAACAGCAACTTTCTTCTTCTGAAATGGGGCATGATAAGGAGGTTGTCCCTCCGGTTTGGCTTTTACGTCAAACTGGCATTGCGGATCACGTCGTAGTTGAGTGGTCTAGCCTTGTCTGCAATCTTGTTGCTCCCCTCCACCAAACTGTGAATCCGATGATTCCTGAAAGGAAAAAGGAGAGCGTGGATTAGGAACTTGAAACCTCTCTGGTGTCTTAATTTTAGAGCGGTCACGCAAATCATATCTACGTTCAGAAGCATCAGGTGTCGGTGAACCTGAACGTGAACCTTGCTTCTGCTGTTGCTGCCGCTGATTTCTATCCCAAGCCTTTTTTGGAAAGACTGGATGCCCCTCCTTCTCAGGCGGGGGTTTATTCTGCGTTTGAGTAAAATGTCCAATTCCCAGATTATTGCGCCCCAAGGATTTATGTACGTTCGCAATAATCTTCGGCAATTCACGTTGTTTATCCACCTCAGCTACTGCCTCTAGGCACTGACTGACCTGCAAACTGACTGCTTCCCCCTTGACATTAGCAAGAATCATGTTGGAGACGATAGGAACATGCCTACTAATCTCATCCGAACTCCAGGGTGGCCTCCGCTTCGTGTTCATCTTGAACCTTCTTAAGAACCGTCGGAAGCACTGTCATGGAGGGGGTGCCAAAACACACCGAATAAACCACTGCAAACACCTTCCCCCAAGTAGTGCAATCAGCCAGATTGGGAATAAGTACTTTAAGTAAGCTCATTGTAAGTATCCTGTGTTTATCCACAGGAGACGTTTGTGGAAAAACAGCTTCGAGTTGCTCAAATTTTTCGGCCAACCAAAAAGGAAATTCATCCCTATTCTGAGGACGCTTCCCCATCACTGAATTAATCATGATGGGACTTATAACCACGCCACCACCATGCCCTGGTGGCTGAGCGGCACCAGCCGGAGCCGCCAGTACATTATGAGACAGATACTGAATGACACTTCTGTGTATATGAATTAAAGACGTGTGTAATATGCGCAGCTCTGCGTGTGAAACCCCAACATAATTTGGATGAGGTGTAAATCCCGCCAAAACGGGCCATGTGGCTCCGTCGACCGATAAGGGGCCGAGACGGACCACTGAAACAGGGTGAGGAAGGGCGCCATTAAACCATATGGTATGCTCCCAAGCTGACAACGGAACTTCAAGTAAACGATATGGACAGTAAACTTGTGGAACCGCACCACATTCATATTCATGCAAGAGTGATTGTTTCCATTGACAGCTGGAAACTTAACCCAAGAGTAAAAAACTTCGAAGCGGAACGCTGTGTCCGCCTCTATCACGAATATAAAATCTGCTCTCGCAACTGGGACTCCATGTTGACTCAAATGCTCAGTAATTGCGGCACGGTTAGGCACAGTAATGTTAATCGCCATAATAGAATTTTAAGCAAGGAAAACGGTAGCGCAACACCGGGTCCAATATATACACCTTTTAAAATTCAAGCTTGAAAGACCTATAAAAACTATACAATAGGAGGTAAACCCCGTGCACCACGGATGTCTCCGCAACTGGTGAGAGGGTATCATGGACAAGCACAGGCGCTACTCAGGGTTCTCATGAATAAGTACCAGACCAAATGTTGGTGGCGCCGTGTTGCAGGGATTCTGAACATACATAGAACTATGCACAGTATTATGGGACCTTGGTGTATAGGGGCTAAGCCTTCCCACCACCTCAGTGCCCACGAGCCCAGGACCGACTAGCTATAGTGTCTCACTTGCTCTCCTACACAATCACGAAGAAGCAAATGATTAGACACCCCAGAACACAACACTCCCGGATCTCTCAGGAATCGTGGTAACAAGACTCACCCTTTCGCTCACACTCTCGTACCTGTCCACAATAAGATCTGACTGAGACATGAATATAGTTTAAAACATTTATTTTAGTTATTGTGCTCTAACATGCAGTATACGTGCCACAAAAAGCAGAAAAATGGTTAACACGAATATAGTTAGCATTGCAGCTAGGCCATACATCATGAAGGGAGATGTCATCATACAAAGTCAATGGAGAAAGGGCTACAGTGCCTAACCTCCCTCCCCTTGGTAAGAATAAGTATTATAATATTATAGAAGATCTCTGGGCCTTGTCAGCATACCCCATACCTTAGACTATAGATGGACTTTCTACATCGTAGGTGCGTGTTGCTCTTCTCCCCAGAAAGGTCCCTCTCCAAGTGTGTCTCACCTAAACATGTATCCCCATAATATCAAAGTACGAGTCTCCAGCAGCAGCTTCATTAGTATGTTTGTCTAGGTGCTAGGGCCTGACCAGAACAGAATAACAAGGGGCATTGTTTATCGACCTTGCTCACAATGTTCAGACTAAACTCCAGGAACAGTTAGAGAACGAACACACCAGACAGTTCTCATGTGAAAGGCATAAACAAAGACTTGCAAAAATAAAGCCATGTAGTAACGTGTGCAAAAGCTGCATCATGGTTGCAGGGCTCATGCTAACTTAGTAATGTCGACAATCTCCCCATCGACCACGGGACATGACCTTGGCCTTTTCCCCACTGAGCCATCTGACCACCCTCGCAAGGGGAAGAGGAAACCCCCAACCCAGAGCTGAGATCCACACCTGCCAGCACGGCCTCCCCTAAGAGGAAGGCCCCAGAACCCCCACCCGTACATCCCTCCGATCTTCCAAATCCAAATCCCACCACCAACCCACACTTCCCCCACAAAATCCACTTCCTCCCAGTCCCAGGCCCCCCCCGCAAAGGGCACACATGAGACCCCATCCCTGTTTTCTCCATCCACCACTACACCATCCCCAAGAAGGTCAAAAACAAGCACTTCCCCTCTAACAGCCACCCCCTCAGTCTGTTCCTGCCACTGCAGTGGACCCCCCCCCCCTCAATCTGGCCAGTCCACTGTAGTGGACACACACACAACTCTGGATCCATCCCTCCTGAAACCCAAACCAGTCCCCCCAGTCTTGTCCCTGCGGTGGCTGGCATGCCCCCATAGATGCCCCTCCCATGGGAGGTGTCCCCTTGCAGTTAAAGTGCAGGCAAGCAATGGAGGGTGATTAGCCCTGACCCCCTCTAGAACTCTACATATTGGACTGTCCCTTGGCCTTTTGTTTGTTTTGAACTATTCATATTTCTTTCATGCAGAATAGAGCATGTGAGGTTCTTTTCACTGTTGCTTTCTGTGTGCCCCAACTTGGTCAAAAGTCAACTGTTATTAATGTGCAAATCTTGTTGTGGGTGTACAATGATGTTGTGATGTCATGGACTGCATATGGTCCATGGAGTGTGTGACCTATTACAGTATGTATCCAAGTACTCATTGTCTACATTTGCAGGGTGTCATCATCCACATCATTTTGGGCCATGAGAGTGACATGAATTTGCCACACTACCATGTTTTACTTACATTTTTGCACATAGGTCGTGCTGGCATTTGTAGACATTGTGCAGGTCTTTCAGAGTGCAACCATCTAGGATGGCCATGCAGTATAGGGCTGTGATGTACAACAAGTCAGCTGTCTCATCAGTACAACTGGGTACACATGAAGTTTGAGTACGTGGTGACTTTGGACACACCCATGAGCACAGGCTGATGGTACTAAAGTATGATGTGACTTGGAAGTGTCGGAGCCATGTCTGAGTCTCCTTCTGACATGGTAGACCCCTGCCAAGAACAAGCTTGCCACAGGTGGCCTTCCATTGTAGGGAATTCCCCTCATGGCAGTGTGTTCATCTGTGACATTTCCTGAGCCCATGGTGTGTGTGATGTGAGCAGGAATCTCAGTCTTCAGACCCAGTTGCCTCCAAAGACTCAAGTCCCTGCAGATGTTCCTGTTTGGCAAGGTTTCTGTGGTCTGACTAGTCCAGTGCTTTGCCAACCTATTGTGAGTTGTGCCAACCAGCTTTTGTCTGGCTACATCATGTTGATTAAGGGTTGTGTCTGTGTGTGCTTTGACTTCATGTATTCACCCACACCCCTCATGTAATTGGGCATAAGTATCTTTTGTGGGTCATGATTTGTGCTTGACCAATAATTTAGTCCTTTTGAGCTACGCATGTTGCTGTACCTGGTCGCACCAAGCTTGCCTAGGGGTGCATTGATGTATGTTGTTTGGTCCTGTGCAACATGTGTTGAGCAGAATGGAGTATGGGTGCCCAGGTGTGTAGTGTGTCCATCTGTCATCCATACGCCACTGGAGCCTGTGTCACATCCATGCTCTTCATTTGCACACAAGGGAGTAATAGTATATTTGTTGGTGCAGCGTAGCTGCAGGTGTGTTTATCAAGGTTGATGTTGGATGTGCTGAGCTGGCACACACAAGGGTAGAGGTGATGTAGACTGGTGTATCGTATGTAAGCATGGAGTGTAGACTCCTATGTGATGGCAGCAGGACTATTTCAGAAGGTGTCAGGACAGGAGGTGTGGGGTGTGACTACAGTTCATTGTCATTTCTTGTGTAGGGGACATGGAGTGTCCACATTGTCCCTATGTGAGTGCTTGACATGCGGGGGGGTGATTCAGAGAATGTGAGCTTGATTTAGTGCTTCCACCTTGCACAAGGTATGGTAGAAATGTGTGTATGTGATAGTGGGATATCCCGGCGGACAAGATTGTGTTGTGGCATGTGATAAGAGCTGTGGAGTGAGGCACTATTATGCGATTTGACTGTAACAGGGCAGTTCTGGATGAGTGTTGTATGGTGATACTGTGCAAGAGTCCATGGGGATATTGGTTATGGAAGTCATATGTAGATGTGACAGGGCAACATTGAGACAAGGCCTGACTAGTCATTTGGGACAGAGTGTATTTGTGAATTTGAAGGTATGTACATCAGTGATGTGATCATGTGTGCAGGATGTTGAAATGTGAGGTGTTGTAGAGTTGTAGTATGTGGTGTTTGAATGTGTGGATGCATATTTTCTCGAGTGACTTTCCTTTGGACTTGTGCTGTTTTGGGTGATTATGCAGTGATATGCAAATGACTGAGTACACAGCCATTGCACTATGTATGTGTCTTGTTGTGAGATGTGGTGATGTGAGTAGTGTGAATGTCCGGGCGTTCTGTGATGCTGCACCTTGTGGCATGAGTGCAGTCCAAGGCATCACTGAGTGTGTGGCTGGTGATGAGAGTGGTCCATCTGACATGTTACGTTTGTCATCTGCTGATTAGGGAATGTGTACTGTACATTGTGTGCATATCATGTATCTGAGAGGTGTTGTGTATATGGTGATTTAGAGTAGTGCTGCGAGTGTAGGTGTGGATGTGATGAGGGCCGGACCCATGTGGTTTTGTATCTTGGGTTGTAATGGTATGTGTACTGGGCTGGAGCTCATGGTGCAGGCATGCTTCTCCGTCTAGATGCACCGGAGGGGGCTTATGACGTGCGTGTGTATTTGTGAGTTATGAGAGATGGACATGTAGTGTGACATGGGTGTTGGAGGGATCATTCCTGCATGTGTTGAGTTGATGCAGAACTTGTGGTGAAGTTGACATGTGCATATGTGTAGACCATGTGTATGTGAGTGGGCAGTGAGAGTTGTCAGAGTGAATCTGTGGCTGTGTCACGTGTCTGCTGAAGCTTGCTGTCTGCCAATGTATGTTCATGTATGCTTTTTGTGATGGTGACCGTCAGGACACTGGTGTGTGCAGTCGCTATTGGCATCACAGGAAGAGTAGCCTCCACCTAGCCTTTGCTTGTGTGAGTCGTGTGTGGGCATAAGTGAAAAGTTGCACTTTGTAGTCAGTAGTGGTCACGGATTGGTCATCAATGCCCTGTGATGGTACCCTTAGATGGAGGTGGTGCTTGCTTCTGCTGTTAAGTCATGATGTGGGAACATTGGCTGGCAGCTCATTGCTTGAGGGGGATTGTCTCCTCAAGTGAATATGCAGGCATGTGTGTTGATATGCCACCTGTGCTCCAACTCATCCAGATATGCATCCCTGCGCTTTCCAGTGGACTACACACACATGGGTAATCATGGCATTCTGACTTTGACTATCCAAGGTGAGTGGACTCATTGTGATGATATCCTTGGTTGTGCTGAGAACAGCCTGAACTGTGAGAAAACTCACATGTGACACAGAAACATTTCACCCGGTTCCATTGGTGTTCGCATTATCAGCAGTTTTGAAATCTATCATCTGGTTTGGTAAGGGTGGGCCTTGTAGGTGTAAATGAGTGCTCCCAATCAGTACATTGTACCCTGCCCTGGAGCCTGAAGGCAACATGTCTTTTGTAGGTCTCCTTGACAGATTTAAGGATTCGGAGACAGTGTTCAAGTGCCAAATGTGGCCAATGCAGATTCCATTCTGCACATATCCTCAATCCTCACCGGATGTCTCCATTTCACATGGATTGCGGCTAGCTATGTGGATTGTGATTGTGAGTCACAGATTGAGCCCCCCCCTGCCGTTGTCACCAGTGCAGGCAGATTCTCCTACACTTTTGGCTGTGCATTTGAGCCTCCAAACCCTGTTGTTGTATCCTCTATCTGGTGACTCATGTGTCTTCCAACTCTTCTGCTGCACACACTCTGCATCATCAAAATGGCATTAGTCATTAGCTGCACATACTGCAGCTTTTGTAGCTATATGCAGAGTTGCTGTGAAAGACATGCAACCAAGTTGACAGTGTACATGTTCTGTTCTTGATTTGTATGCAATGCCCCCAGGCCACACATGGTGACTGTCTCCTACATTGTTGTTGGATCCATGCTTTTCTCCATAGCAGGTAGGAATGTGGTCTAGACATGTAGCCCTGACAGCTGTGACACAACCACTTCTGGTTTGTTGTGGTGGGAGGTTCATGATTTCTATTTTGTGTGTCTGTGTATTTGTGTGGTGTTGGGGACAGTCTCCTCTGTGCTTCAGTGTACACTGACTCATCACAATGTCATCCTTCTGTGAGTATGTGCACTCCTGTTGCCCTGCAGGGTTTGAGTATGTGTTGTGGTGGACAGATGCTGTGACTTTGTGTCACATACATGTGTGTGTCTGACACCTCCTGATCCACCATCAAATGTGTGTTTGTCCTAGTATGTGGTGTGCTGGGTGTACCTACCTGATGGTGAGATTCCCCCTTTAGTCATACACAACAGTACACGGACACATGGTTGTATTGGGATCACAATGATGGCTGGTCAATAATGGATTCATCGTCATACATCTAGAGATCCACGCTGTGAAGGTGGCCTCTGCAATGTCACCTGTCAAGGGAGGTTTTGATGAGGCACGATGCTGCTGATCAAGGGGGGTGGGGTTTAGACTGGCCAAGAGTGACTTGGCTCCTGGCAAGGCCCCTACCTCCAATGAAGACTCCCTGCACCGGCCATGCCCTGGGAGTCATGTTTGGGTATGTGAGATGACAGTGCTTCTTGCAAGGCACATGACACAGTGCAGAACAGTGAGTCTGCTCCAAAGTCTGGCCCCCATCCACAATTTGCATCACAGTGGATCAGCTGACAGGTTACAGGCACAACAGTGCTGTGGCCTGGAGGGAACTGTGGAAGTGAGTCAGTCTCCTGATGTGGTTTTTGGTGGTCCACCATGCTTGGCCCGCATGTGACTCTGGTGCACCCGCTCATCAACCAATGCCTGATTGCCCACATTGACAATCCAAACCCTATATGGAATACTTCCTGATTGGACTCAACACACATATGGCTCAGTGTAGTTCAGCCCCCCGTCATGTGTGTTGGCACAGGCTAAGCCAACTTCCACACACACACACATGTTGTGCTTGTTCTGCAGTGGGTGGCTGGTCGGTTGTCTTTGTGCATCTTCCCCCGTGTATTTCAACTGTCTTTGAAGGGCATTGAGTGGATGGTGTGTTTTGTTTCTTTCTCTACTGACCATGGGCCTCCTACATCTCCACTCTGCACATTCCTTAGGTTTGACAGTTTACCTTGCTGCCACAGTGTGGGACTGGATCTCATCCAATATGGACTTTGGTATTGAATCCTTTTTATTTTCCGCTGCTTGTACCCCAAATGTGTGTGTTGATGCATTTTTGATGGTCATATTGTCCAATTACACATTGCTGGGAGTGTTATCCCCCAAAGCACTGATTGGCTGCACATGGCTGAGGGTATGTAACCCCCCCAAACAATGTTTGCCTCAACAGTGCTACGTGTGCTTGGCCCCATCCCCCAATTTATCACTACAGTGCTGGGGGGGGTTAGCCCCCAAGGCCCCTAATTGCTGGACCATGCTGGGGGGTTGAGCCCCACAAGCTACAATTTGTCACTACAGTGCTGGGGGGGTTAGCCCCCCAACACCCTAATTGCTGGACCATGCTGGGGGGTTAAGCCCCACAAGCCCCAATTTGTCACTAAAGTGCTGGGGAAGTTAGCCCCCATACAACATTTTTTGTACACATTGCTGGGGGTTTGCACATGAAACACGAGTTTGCCATGACAATGCTGGTAGTGTTAGGCAACCACCCCCTTATGGGGTAGACAATGGTGGGAGTGATGGGCATCCACCCCCCAGTAGGGTCGACAGCGGTCGGAGTGTTAGGCATCCACCCCCCTATGGGCATTAAATTGCTGGTAGTGTTAGGCATCCACCTCCCTATGAGGTGGATAACGCTGGTAGTGATAGGCATCCACCCCCCTATGGGGTGGACAATGGTGGGAGTGAGTGGCATCCACCCCCCGATAGGGTAGACAATGGTGGGCGTGATAGGCATCCACCCCCCTATGGGAATTAGATTGCTGGTAGTGTTAGGCATCCACCCCCCTATAGGGTGGACAACGGTGGGAGTGTTAGGCATCCCGCCCCTATGGGCATTAGATTGCTGGTAGTGTTAGTCATCCACCACCCCCCTTGCCTCTACATTTCTGCAAGAATTCCCCCACCCCAATATTGACTGTGGTTTCTCACAAGCTGTGTATTATGTTGCCTTTCGCGGGGTAGTAGCGTTTTGCATGGGGTAGGTGTCTGACTTACAGTCTGTGACAAATGTGTTGGTTGGGGTTGTAGTATCGGCCGTAGCATAGAGTGTAGGGATGACATGCATGATAGGATACATGGCTGCACTGTCTCGTTCGCAAGGATCTTGTTGTGGCGCAAATCAGAGCTGAAATACTCCTCTTCCGGATGTTCTGACGTGCTGGAAGTGGCGACCTGTTCTGCGCATAGGAAGTACGCATCGTACTTGGCCAGTCGGAATCTGATTGGGAAATGCATCCCTACGATTCCATTCAGTGTTTACGGAGGCTTCTTGTTGGAAAAAGGGAGCCGGAATCTGAGCGTACACGTCGTTCGGACATTGAAGGGTTTTGCGCATCGCACTTTGTCGTTTGGAAAGACTGGCTCCCGGGACGAGTCGGTTGGAAGGTAAGGCTACGGATGGCTCTGGGAATCGGGCCCATAGTCGTGAAACACGGGTTGGCCCCTTTGTTCTGAATTACAAGGATGTGAATTTGTGTAGAACTATCTTAACAAATAAGAAGAGATAATGATGTAAATTACTTCCAATAAAAATTCTAAACTTACAGAAGTTTGCAGTGTGATACCTACTCGAATAAGAGTGACCTCGAGGGGGCGCTAGAGAGCCGGCAAGCAAGATGGCTGCACTCTTGTGAGGCTCTTGCAGCCCGGGAACAACATCCACCAGAATCTGATGCCCTGAGGCGGTGAAATCGCCCCAACAACTCAGCATGATCGAAGCGATCCAAAACGCAACCAACGCGGTGTTCATGAACCGAAGAGACCATCCACAACTAGCTCGCTGCTGCGGGCTCATGGATGCGGCCTATGACAACGACAAGATGGCGGAAGCCATGGTGCAGTAACTGTATCGGAGGCCCGGAAATGACCTACTGAGTCGACCAACAACGTAAAGTAATCATAGTGTGGCTACTAGCGGAGAACTGCTTGGCGGCTAGCCTGACTACGGGGGGGGCCGTGTGCTTAAACCGCCAGCTGCCCGCTGGCTGTGCGACTGACCGGAGCCAGCCCGGGCCGGCAGATGTGGCCGAGTCAGGCAATGCCTGAAGAGAGTCCCCTGAGCTGAGATAATTGCAGCGGGAGGCGAGGGCTGACTCACCGGACAGCGGAGACGCTGCAGCGGACGCTCCTCAATTTAACTGCGGCATGGTGTCGGGCCACCCTGGGGCTCGGCGCTGAGAACTGAGCTGGGGTGCCGCCGAGAAGCGGGGAACAATTTGTGCGCGGCCCGCAGGGCGCAACTGTGAAGTGGCAGGCCGCGAGAGGAAAAAAACAGTGATCCTGTCCTGGAGCTAGCGGGCGTGGGGGGCGCTGCGATCATTGGCACGCACTGTTGATTACCCCAGGGGAATTCGGAGCTGGTCCGGCCCCGTGGCGTACACTGTGATCGGCCTGCCTCGGCCCAACTGCGGGCCCCACAGCTATCAGAGGCACCAAAGGGACAAATAAACACTGCAATCCGGGATGTGGCAAGGAGGAGCGCAAGGCCCTCTGATATACGCCACTATGCCCATAAACTAGCGCAAACAAAGATCGGTGGTCCGCATGGGGCCTATGCACCCTGCCAGGAGGCTCAGCACAGGCGCGCACCCAAAGACTCCAATAAATTAATCTGCACTGACCCAGGGGGCAAAAACGATGGACATCATGGGCCACACAGAAGGAAAGCAGGCCAAGTTACAATTTATGGCACAAAAAACAGGCCCTAATGCCCCAGATGATACAGACCAGCAGCGGGACGAAGACAACACCACAACAAATGACTCACAAGATGCGGACATAAAGTCACTACACCTCACAATGCGGAACAGCCTCACATCCATTGAGTCCAAGATGGACACAATGAACATGCAAATGGACTTCATTACGCAGAGACTTGAGAGGCACTGTGGCCGAGTAGCTGAAACGTAACAAAGAATCTCTACCCTAGAGGACACCTCCTCAGTATGCCATGAACGCCTCCAAGACATGGAAAAGATATTAAAAATCATAGCCGCTAAGAATGAGGACTTAAAGGCGCGCTCACGCAGGAACCACGTGCGCATCCTGGGGGTCCCAGAATCAACGCCACTGGCCTCATAGAGGAGTACGTGGAGAAAATGCTGCTGGAATTGTTCGGGGCTGAGGCGCTCTCAAAAATCCTGGTGGTGGAGAGAGTCCATCTATCACTCGCGACTCAGCCACCACCGGGCATCCCCCCACACCCCATTCTGGCCCAGCTCTTAACTACAAGGACCGTGACATGGTGTTGAGATTGGCCAGAGAAAAACAGGAACTAATATATGAAGGGAACAAAGTGTTGATCTACTCGGACTTCACTATAGTGGTGCAGGAGGCACGGAGAAAATTCCTGCCGGTCAAACGAAAACTTCAACAGGCCATCATACAATATTCAATGCTCTACCCCGCCAGGCTACGGGTCCTGTATCATGGAAAGACACATATATTTAATACCCCACAATAAATTCAGGACTTTCTAAACAGCATGAAGAAACGACCACCCTCCACGCGGGATGAAGATCCAGCTTCAAGACATTCGTCTCCGTCTCCTGAAGAAGATTAAAGACTGGAATCATAAAGGTAATGCCCATCCATACACATGCCGAACTTGCACGCCCGACCTAGGGCAGACCTCTGATGCATAAAACTGAACTGACACTGTGCTAGACAATCGCCTCTCTGGGCCGAACCTGCACAATAGACACTGCCGGTGGCAATGAACTAACCTCTCCAAAAATGACTTCCTGGGCACACCCGCTCTCCAGCGGGGAGTGCAAACGCCCTCTCTAGTGCATTCCCCCATCGGGAATCCCCTGAATTATGTATCTGGTTTGTTTAAAGTTAGTCATCTGATCCTTTTCTTTTATTTCGATGGGCACTGCTCTGGACTGCCCTCAGACCACATTGCATGCTATACAAATGCTCTCATGTCCAGTATTTGCAAAGCGCACAGCTTCCTCTGGAGAGGTGTCCCGGCGCTGGGGGCCATCGGGAAGATTAAGTGAGCTATTGCCCAGAGGCACATGATGCTGGTCTGATCTGCCGCCGGTGCCGGGGATCGAACTGTGAGCCCCAGGTTCCGGAGTTAGTCACCCTGGCCTCTCACAACCGACCCCCATTTAATGGGAGGCCCACAGTGGTCTAGAGACTGTAAAATGGACTGGATTGTTATCGGACACTATTGGGAGGGCCACTATTCACCTGCGGGATTGGGCCATAGGTGTGGGTGGGGGAGGGAAGAACTTGTTGGTACAGGTTTACAATATTACAATGTACAATTAAATCAGACGTCTACACCGTAATGCATACACTCAAACCACTTAGCATATCCTTAGCTCGATAGCTCCCACAGAGAGACTATGTCAAGGGATAATATGACTACCACAAATAAGGCAAACCCGGACGTAGCACTCACATACAATTTTTTAACATGGAACATAAGTGGACTCTGTGACCCCCGCAAATGCAGACAGATTTTGGGCTATCTAGACAGACATCAAATACAGGTGGCAATGCTACAAGAGATGCACCTCGACCCCAAAACAACAGCATCCTTTAGAAAACGATGGACAGCACACAGCTGCTTCTCAGCATACTCAACATATGCCAGAGGCACTGCCATCCTAGTTAAGGCCGGTGTGAGGTAATGCCCAATGGGAGAGCAACAAGACCCACAGGGCAGATACAGCGTGATGTGGGGCAGACTGTTGGATCACACGGTAACAATGGTGAGCTGCTATGGCCCAAACACAGATGACGCTGAGTTTTTTAGCAGGCTCTGGGGCCGCATTCTAGAGATAGGCTCCGCCTTTATCATATGGGGGAGACTTTAATATAACGCTAGACCCGCCTGTTGACTGCTCGCAAGTGCTCTCGCCATCACACACGCAAGCGACCAAGCACCTAGCAGACATTGTCGCAGACCACCAGCTATTTGATGCTTGGAGGTCTCTACACCCAACACTGAGTGAGGGCACCTTTCACTCTTGCGTACATTCTAGCTGGTCCCGAATAGATTTTTGGCTGCTTTCCAAAGGCTTGAACACATGGCTCCGTGCAGCGACGCACTTGCCGCGCACATTCTCTGACCACTCCCCTGCACTACTGACCTTAGCCCCGCCATGCAGGGAATCCCCACATAGATCTTGGAGAGTACAACTCACAACCTTGTTAGATAATGCTTTATGCGAAGAGATACGACAGGAAATTGAGGGATATTTTCCCTGCAACCAAAATAGTGTCCCAACATTAGCGTGCATTTGGGAAAGCTTCAAGGTCACAATACGTGGGATATGTATAGCCAAGGGCGGAGGAATATTGCGTACCATCAGGGGGACCCTACACTCACTAGAAAAGGAAGTCAAACAGACAGAGGAGTGCCTAACTAATGCCCCTGCCCCTCAATTGAATGCACAGCTTAAAGAACTACTAATAGACTAGTCAACCGAGGCAGAACTCAAGTCCAAGTTCTTCTCCAAATATCACACGGCGAGGGCTTATGGGGAGGGCGAATGCCCTGGGAAGGCCCTAGCTGAAGCAACAAGAATCCCCAGATTCTCTAACCAGGTCCTGGAAGTATTAGAAGACGAGGGTAATAGACATATTGACTCACAGGAGATTCTCGACACTTTCACTGAATATTACGCGAGGCTATACCGCACACACAGGCAACCTCCCACTGACGCCGCATCTTTACTGTGAGGGCACCGCCCTAGGGTGGATCAATGACTCCGGCAGAGAATTCTTATCTGCCGACATTGAAGAGGACGAAATCCGAGCAGCCATAATGGGCCTACACTCGGGAAAGGCTCCCGGGCCCCACGGGCTACCTGTAGACTTTTATAAGTGTTACATCGACCAGCTAACCCCATTTATCAAACTGGTCTTTGAAGAAGCCAGGGAATATGGAACTCTTCCTGCAACTATTCAACAGGCACTTATCTTTTCCCCACTTAAGCCGGGCAAGGATGCCAAGAAATGTGAAGCATACAGACCCCTATCCTTAATTAACTGCGACACCAAAATATTAGCGAAGGTTATTGCAAACAGGTTGTCATTATTGATGGAAGGTTTGGTCCTCCCAGATCAGTCAGGCTTTATACCTGGCAGAGCCACCTCCCATAAGTTACGTACTGCGTTCGCACTGATACATGATGTGGACCCAGAGATTTCTGCTGCTGGGATTTTTTGGGCCGCCACAAAAGCCTTTGATTCCCTTGAATGGGATTACATGTACACAATATTGGTAGGATGGGCCTCCCCATGCCATTTCTGGCATGGATAAAACTACTATATTCCCAACCAGAGGCCACTATACAGATCAATGGTTTATACTCTGATCCAATTCCCATTACGAGAGGCACTCGACAGGGGTGTCCTCTCTCCCCGTTATTATTCACCCTGGCAATAGAGCCCCTAGCGGCTAAATTACGACAACATCATAGACAATATGCTATACAATACCCCACATGTCAGATACTAGACTCATTATATGCTGATGACATCACTCTTTACTTACATGACCCACACATCAGCCTCCACCCCATTTTGCGAGAATTCATCAGATTCGGAGGCCTATCTGGGATAGGCATGAACTGGGGTAAACCACAGATCTTCCCTCTCACGCCCAACACAGCAATGTTCCCTCTGGAATTCCCACTGTAATGGTGTGAGTCGGAGATAAAATACTTAGGTGTAGTGATAACAAGAAGCAGAGAGGAAACACCGCGCAAACTATGGCACAGCCATCAAAGCAATTACTAAATAGGTGGCCTGATGGATAGCACTACCCCTATCGCTCGCTGGCAGAGTGGCACTGATGAAAATGATTATATTGCCCAAACTATTATACCTTTTTATAAACATACCCTACTATCCAGGGCGCCCCTTTTTTCACACACTTCGCTCACTGCTTATCAAGCTAGCTTGGGGGGGGTGGTGGGAACAGCTCCGAGTGGGTTGGCGAACTACGACGCAGTCATTTACCAATGTGGCTTTGAAGCTCCGGATATGGAGCTGTACTACCTCTGTGCCCAAGCTCACTATGCTCTTTACTGGCTCAACCCACCACCATTCATGCTACACTTGGCTATAGAGCAGGGATACATGGAGCCCACCCCCCCAACTGCATTCCTAGGAATGCGCATCCCTGGAGAGGGAGTTGCTCACCACACGGTTACTTGTACCAACCGGGCTTGGGAATGCATAGCTAGACTAGTGCGCAAACCTGTGCTATATTCCCCGCTGTGACCCTTGCCGCACCTCCGAATTATACCAGTCACGCAGGAGGCCGTGTGCCGGGAAATGCTCCGCAAAAGAGGTCTCTTGACCTGGGGCGACTTATACCACGAGGGCACGTTCAAGGATCGGAAAGAACTCCTGACAGGAGAAACTGTCACTCCGCTGGAGGTATTCCTATATTTGCGCTTAAGACATGAAGTCAGGACCAATGTCCCTGGGTTTCCACATGAACCAGACACATTGCACACTCTATTGAAAATGACAGGGCCTGCACATGCGGTGTCCAGCATTTACCGCACAGCACTGCTAGAAACACCACAATAGACGCAGGGGGCCAGGGAGGCATGGGACCAAGACCTAGCTGCTCTACTTACTGACAAACAGTGGACATACTGCTGCGCGCAGACAGAAGCCATTACGGCGAGTAGCCGATTAAGAATAATAGATTTTACACCTGCACGCCTCCGCAAGTATAAGCTGAGAGACGACGACCGATGTGAAAGATGTCACGCGGAGGGAGCGGACTTCCTTCACCTTGCATGGCAATGCAGCGAGGTCCATGTGTACTGGCAAGAAGTGGGGACCGCACTGTCACAAATGATTGAAGTCCCTCTCCCCATGTCCCCTATGCTTGCGCTTCTGGGCTACATAGCTGACATACAGATGACACATAAAAAACTCCTTGCATTAGGTCTTTATTGGCCAAGCGCAGAGTGGCGTGCGGATGGGGCAGGGGCGAGCCCCTAAATTGAAGGACTGGATTTCTGATTTCATTTATTGCAAGGACCAGTTGACGACCTATGCGGAACTGCTGCCTGCCTCATCCCGCCCCAGAGAAATCTGGGAACCCCTGGTGGAGTACTTGAGGGAACACTCGAACTGAGGATGCTGCCAAGGCGGGAATGATCAGGCAGGAAAATTGAGATGCGAACCTCTGTGGCAGGGGGGGGGGACAAAGGACACGCTCACACGCAACCAAGCTGTCTATAGCAATCACTGCATTTGTGAGATAGAAATGTGACTTGCTCTCCCAGGAGGTGTTTGTCTTCACGTGGTAATATGTACTTACCTTAATGTGGAAAATGCAAATAAGTGGGTACAACTTAATAGTGACATCAATTACCTGCATGACATTCACATGTACAACGGTTTTCTTGATATTGAAATGTTTTAAAATGTGAAATTATTTTATGCCTTGATGTCTGAAAGTTGGAAAATTAATAATAAAAAAAAGAATAAGAGTGACCTCAAAATTTGTCAATATACAACAGTGGCGGCTCGCAGAGGGAGTGCTGCGAGGCGGTGGGGCGGGGGAGGGCCAGGGTGGGGGAGTAGTGGAGTCGGACATATGACGGCCAAGAGTAAAGTAAGTAAATAAATAAATAAAACTATTTACCTTGCGCTCGCTGCATCGCCGAGTTGGCAAAAGTTTTAAAAATCTTTAAATATATTACTAAATCAAAAGAAAGTATAAAATATAAATAATTACACATACTTAAACTTAAAATAGTAAGACCTTAAAAAAATCATCAAAATAACTACAAAACACTATGAACAACTATATTTAAAACAATGATATAAACTATTTAAAAGAATGAAATTCTTACCTTCAATATTCTGTCCCATTATATTTTTACCATCACAATATTTTTGACACAATGTTTGTGACAATCAAAAATGTTGAAATTATATTTGGTGGAATACTGAGAAAAAGCTCTTAAGATGAGTTTTCTATTGTTTATTTTGACAGCATAATATTTTTACAAAATTGGGATGAGATTTTAGTCCTTCAATGTGACCATCTTAGGATACCCATACTTGAGCTCCTACCCAAATCAATAAGAACAGCACCAACCCCCCCAGGGCAAGCTATTGTGCCAACCAGTTGGAAGTCTATTGGGGAACACCTCAATATATATTGATTTCCTTTTTGGAGGACATTAATTTCCACCCTACTCTCATATGTCCAGGACACGAATGACTTTCTTTCCCGCATAGATGGCATACATTGGAATGATGATTACCTATTAGTGATGCTTGAGGTGGAGAGTCTGTACATGAGCATCTTACACCCTGCTAGCACTAATGTGTGCCAGCACTTCCTGAGAGCAAGATCTCTGTCTTACCTAAAGAATAGTGAAATGTTGCTGGATATGCTGTTGTTCTGTTTGTCCAATAACACATTTAAATTTGATTCCACCCTCTATAAACAACTAAAGGGGACTGCGATGGGGACCTGCTCTGCCCCACCTATGCAAACCTTGTCATGAGCTATTAGAAGAAGCAGGTCCTCAGCATGATGCCATGGTATGAACACATCATACTCTGGATCAGATACAGAGATGACGTTTTCACCATATACCGATCTTCTACTGTTTTACATGCCGACTTTGCACAAAGGGGTAATTTTAAACTGTTGAGTGGGTTTTAATCTTACCTAGGCTCTTTCTGCACTGTTTCACTTTAAGGGGGGCCTGAGACCTGCCGGTTAGAGCGAGCAGTCGCAATTTTCTTGAAGTTGACGCGTTAGTCTTTTTGTGGCAAAAACTATTTATTGTACATGGCAGCATGGCAGCACAAGAGGCGCACCGTTGATGCACCAGAGGCATGCCAGAGGCAAGCCTGTCTGTGCCCGCCTGCACCTGGACTGCACCATGCGCAAGGACCCCAGGCCATTTTCCTGTTATTAAATACTCTAGGAAAGCATTGCTGCACATTAACACTTTCAGTAAGATGTCTGACTGCTGCACTTTTAAATTTGGTAAGGGAGAGTCAGTTCTTCACTGGAGCAATTGGAATTAGAGTTGTGGGTTGGGGGCAAGGTCACTCATTGATAAGTCATGCCACTGCTCCGACCATAAATCAAACACTTTGAGTTGTTTTCTGACCAATTCCTGCTCCCTTATTAAACACTCATATGAGTTCTTAGGTTTTTTAGAGACACACTCTCCCTAGCTTGTTTTTCTGTCTGAAACAAGGGATGACGAAGTTTCAGGCCCGGATTATGTCACAGTACCCCCAAGTTGTTATGCCATTAGCAGGCTTGACCATATTGGTAAACAAGGTGGTGGTATCGCTATAGTGTTCTTCTCGCCAGGGAAGTAATCTGTGAACCTGAAAACCAAAAAAACAGCAAGGCGCTCCTGTTTAAATATAAATTGACTGACCAGCAAATGTTCTATGTCTTCTGGGCCCCAGGCTACATTGTTAGACGTGTTAATCCAGAAATAGGAGACAGGCATTCATTAACCCAATTTAATTTTGCTGGGGGATTTTAACTTCCATTTAGAAGATTTTGGAAATTAAGATACCAAATCCTAAAACCATAGCGCAGTTCATTTCAGATTAGATCTACCAGTTGACAAGCCCATAGTAAACTCGGCTGGGGAAGTGAAAATGAGCCACCCGTGGAACAAAATAAATAAGAAAGAATTGTAGGAAAACATTGAAGCCAATTCATTATCGAGGAACAAAGAAATATTACACTGAGAAAATCAACGTTTCAGAATACTCATCAAAAGATCTCAAACACTTGTTCACCTCAATCCTGTAAATGGTCCCCCTCCGAGCCAGGCTTTCTGTCATAAACTGGCTACATATTTCAAAATTAAAGTAGAGGCAGTTTCTAGTGAATTCAATTCTATCACTACTGTATACAATTCAGGTAATAAATCCCTTTAGTTGAGTGCTAACTATGACAAGCTTTGCAACTTCACCCCCCAACAGTTGACCAAGTGGTGACGCTGATCAGACAAACCAAGTCAGGAGCCTCCTTAGAACCCTGTCCGCCCAGAGTGGTGCATGAGGTAGCTGACAAGATAGTTCCGGCTACTGTTCAATACTTTCATCAAGGAGGGCTGCTTTTCTGAAGAATGGAAAAAGGCTGTAGTTCTTTCTCTTTTTTTTCAGTCCTCATTCATAAATAAGTAATTGTCTCTTAGAGAGTACGGGCTCTTTAACGGCTCCTGTGGAGAGAGGTCTCAACTTCTAACTGTTACCTTACCACCTCCAAGGATCCTGAAGGGCCTACCTCAAGACTCCTGGGCAAGAAAAAGAGGTGGGACGTAGCGACCTTCCCAAGGATCAACCTCTTTGCCATAGTCTTACTTATTTCATAATCATAGGACCTGTTTTAGTAGATTATATTGTGAAACTTGTTGGTCCACTCCTCCCAAGCCACCCAGAATCTAGTTCTTTTTTTTGAGAGACAACCATAATCCAGATTATTGACTCTATTAACTGGGGTAACCCAGTCCAAAAGCACCGGGGGCAGAGTCGATACCCATTTTAAACAAATCTCTCTTCTTGCCAGAAGTATTAAGATAAATAATAAGTGCACTTGAAGTTTGGTACGTTTACAACTATCCCTCTCTTCTGGCAGGATCCCAAAAATAAGTAGGACAGAACTTACCTCAGTTTCTTGCCCCAGAACCTGTGAAATGATCTTACCAACATCTTGCCAGAAGCCCTGGATACGGAGACACTGTCGGAACATATGAAGTCATCCGCATTCATAGAAGCACACTTCAAGCAGGCCTTGGAACCTTCCCCTCCCAACTTTAAAAGCCTTCTAGGGTCCAGTATGCTCTGTGGAGTGTAAACAGATGATTCCTTCTGAGAGGATCAGCTTTAAAAACCCTCCATAAAGTGCGCATCAATACTTGCCATAAAAGTGTTATATCCATAGGCGCTGGTGGTGGGTCCCCTTTTACCAGCATCCAGTACCATTTGCAAACTTCTTTACGTTTTTTGAGGGGCCCCAGCAGAGTGTTTTCACAATCTTCATTTCTTTCCCCATCTTTACCCAAACTGGCAGCCCAGCTTGATAATTGATAACATTTGAACCTAGAAATCCTCTGATTCGTGATATTACTTAAAAAATCCCAAGGGAGTAGTTTGTTGTTTTGTAGAAGTTGACCCCATTTATCAATCCTTTCTTCCATCAACTGGGCAGTCAAACTGTCCTTAAGGCACACGGGCATGCCTGGGGAGTTCCAAATATGGGCACCAAAGCTGTAATATGGAATCTTCAAAATCTTTCTGACCTGATACCAGAGCTCGCTGGCAGATCTCAAGACCTTTAGTTTGACTTTCTTAATAAATTTAGGATGGCCAAACTTGAAGATTGAGCCATCACCACCCCAGGGAAGATTTTCCATCATAGCTTGGAGGAAGGGAGGAAAACATGAGGAGCCAAATAGAAGAGATCTTACATTTTTTAACTGGAAGGCCCAGCAAAAAAAATTAAAGTCGGAGCTTGCGACACCACCTTCTAACTTTGAACTTCGCAATTTCTTCCAGGCGATCCTCACGCCCATATTAGACCAGATAAAACTGGATATACCTCCTTGCAGTACTTTTATTGTTTTTGGGTTAAAAGTTAAAGGGATTGCATCGGAGATAAATGTAAATTTTGGTAATATTGACATTTTAACCAGGTTAGAGCGGCCCAAAATAGAAAGAGGGAGACTGCCCCAGGATCTTAATAATACTCTTGACTCTTTAATTTTTAGCTCAAGGTTTACCTGGGCTAACTCGGTGATGTCCTGAGTAACCAGCACCCCTAAATATCTAATTTCTTGTTTGATCAGTGAGTTGTTGGATTGCATGTTCCAGAACATAATTTGTGTCTTTTGTTGGTTAACTAGATAACCGCAGACCTTCCCAAAGTCCATTAGGAGTTGCTCCAGTATGGGTCCCTTGTGAAGATCATCAAGTCGTCCGCATAAAAGGCTCCTTTTTTCACCCACCCATTCCATTCAAACGGTGCAAATATTTGGCTGGCCCTGATGTTGCATGCTAGTGGCTCAATATTTATGTCAAAGAATAATGGGGAGGGGGGGCAACCCTGTCTTGTTCCTGGCTCCAGTTTAATTGAATCAGTGAGGTTCCCATTAACCACAATCCTCGCTGTAGGGGTCTTATAGATATTGCTAATAGCCCTGACAAACATTTCCCCTAGCCCAAAGGAGTAAATCATGTGGTGTAAGAAGGGCCAGCTTACCTTGCCAAAGGCTTTGGCAGATTCGAAAGTAAAGATGGTAAGAGGTAACTTATTTGCTGAGGCTATATCAATTGCGCCTATCAACTCATGAGTTATATTGTGCAGTTGGCGTCCTTTAGTAAATCCCTTCTGATTGGCCTGGACCAGTGAGCCCATAACAGGTTCCAATCTCCTGGCTAAAACTTGTGCATAGATTTTATAATCACAATTCAGCAAGGAGATAGGCCTGTAAGACTCGCAACTTTTTAGGATCTTTATTAGGTTTCAAAATTAGACTAACAGCACCTTCATCCCATGACTTGGGAATAGATAGATCATCAGAAAAAATTTTGTCAATCAGTATTGCCAAGACCGGGATGATTTCCTCAGCGAGGGACATATAAAACCCGTTAGGAATACCATCTATCTCCGCAGCGCTACCTCTTTTTAAATTCTTCACTACCGCCTTAACTTCTTCTAAGGAGATATTTTGATTCAATTGTTGGGCTTGGTCATCAGCAAGTAAGGGCAATGCTATTCTATTAACATAGTCTTTAACTTGGTACTCGGTGGCTAACTGATCCTCAGTGTACAGATCTTGAAAGAAGGACTCAAATGCTTGTTCTATCTTAGTACTCTCTGACCTAACCACCCCCGACTCCGCGTTGGAAATTTCTTTAATTATATTTCTTGTTTGGTTAATACGAGATTTCCAAGCAAGGAGCTTCCCACACCCTTCTCCATATTCATAGTTAGCTAATTTACTAGTCTCTTACTTTCCCCTTATAATACTATCCAAATAATCTGCTAGAGCCTGTATTTTTGTTATTATTTCATTGTTGATATTGATCTGCTCCTGACCGTGTTGCTGTATAATTCTCTCACTCAGAGCCCTAGCGATGTCATCTTCCAATCTTTTTATCCTAGCTCTGGTTTCCTTATGGTTTTTTGCAGCAAGGCTGATGACTCTGCCTCTTATATATGCTTTATAAGCATCCCAGATTAGAGCAGAGGAGTCATTAATTTCGTAAAAGGTCAGGGTGTCTCTCTTCAGTTGTGATATTACTAATACATCGGAGAGATGGGATCTATCAAAGGTCCATCTTCCATTACTGGGTCCTCTTTCTATTTGTAGCTCCAAAGGTACAGCAGAATGGTCTGAGAGATGCTCGGAGATATGTGCCACCATTTTAACACTGTCAGCCAGCCTAGAATCTACTAGAAAAAAATCAATTCTAGAAGCATGCCCATGCTTTTAATTGTCAAAGGTGAAACTTGGAGGACCACTTAGTTCTTTATTTTTAACTCTCCAAATATCTATAAGACCTAGATCTTCCATCAGTACTCTGATAAAAGATCTCATTTTTGTAGGGCCTGTGCCCACCCCTTTGTTGGATCTATCAAGATAGGGATTCAAGAGTATGTTAAAATCGCCTCCCATAATAACAGGGAAATTGAAAAAATCCATCTCTTGATACCACAATAGAGACCAACTATCGACCTATATCGCGGCTACCTTTTCCAGGGAAAGTGTTCGAGAAATACCTTAATAAAATCCTGTCAGAACATTTAGAGAAAAATCGAATTCTGAATGCAGCACAATTTGGCTATAGGTCTAGTCATAGCACTGAGACTGCTTTCGTTGTAGTCTGGGAAGAGATTAAATCGACTCTGGACCGTGGTGGGTAAGCCACGGTGGTCCTTTTGGATCTCTCCATAGCTTTAGACAGGGTCATCCACTCGGTCATTTTGGAATGGTTGACAGAGGAAGGGATTACAAGCCCAGCCTTCGATCTTCTTTCTTCATTTCTAGGAGGCCGAGAGCAAGAGGTTGTCTTTGGGAAATTTAAGTCCAAATCTTTCTCCCTGCCTTGTGGGGTACCGCAGGGGTCATCCCTTAGCCCTACACTATTTGACATTTATGTGGCCCCATTGGCCAAGTTAATCCACTCGTTTGGCTTTGCCACAGTAGCTTCTGCGGATGACACCCAGTTAGTTGTGTCGATCTCCAGCAATGTAGAGGAGGTTGCTGAACGGTTTAAAATGTGTATGACAGCAATTGCTAGTTGGAAGAGTAGCAATTGTTTAAAATGTAATTCTCTAAAAAGAGAGGTCCTCCTTTTTGGGAAAGATGGTTCATTCTGGAATCAAGCATGGTGGCCTCAGTCTCTTGGCCATCATCCCCTAGTAGCTATGAAAGTAAAAAATCTAGGCATAGTAGTGGATTCTAATTTGTCTTTTGTGGAGCAGGTTAACAAATTGTCACCATCATGCTTCTATATATTGAGAATGCTGAGGAAGGTTTTACCTTTTATCCCACCAGACTTGCAAAAATCAGTGGTCATCTCCCTACTTTTTTCTAGGCTTGACTATTGCAACTCTCTTTATCTTGGTATGAAACAAAAACCATTAAACAAGCTCCAGACATTGCAAAACACAGCCTGTTGGATACTGAAGAAAATCCTTAAATTCAAGTCTGCTACAAATGCACTGAACGAGCTGCACTGGTGTTAGGTCAGGAAAAGGATTGCCTTTAAGGCCTTATGCCTGGCACATAAAGCTCTTCATGGTACAGGACCAGAGTACCTGAAAAGTAAATTCAGATGGTGCTCTCTAAAAAGATGTTTGCGGTCAGCCTTCTCAAGCTCAGTGATCACTCCCTAATTCGGAGAACAACATAGGGTGGTCGCAGTTTTGTCTATCCATTCTGTAAACTGTGGAATAGAATGCCTTTGCATATTAAAAGTCAGGCCAATTTTTTCTTTTTTCAAAAGCAGTTGAAAACGTTGTTGTTTTCATTCTCTTTATAGTCCTTGTGCACCTCCTTTATTAGTATTGGGTTTAACGTCATATCATGTTAGCGCCAAGATGCCTTAGGGCAATTGCATGCTCTAAATCAAGTCAATCAAATGAAATCTAAATCAAATCATATAGAAAGGTTCTGAGAGTGAACTGCTTGATTTAATTTACAAACGCCTTCTGAAGGATCATGATTACACTTCACTAGTAACATCAGCAAGTGACAAGTCAAGTTCCTTGATACCAGCATCACTGTCAATGGGGCTTCTCAAGCAGTAGTCTACAGAGGCAATAGACTGCTGGATCCAGCATTTGGCATGCTAGCAGCAGTTATCCTAGAAATCTGATACAAAATATCACTTGCGGAGAAATGTTAAGGACCAAGTCAAATTGCAGGACCGAAGAGAACTTACTAGCTGAACAAATCCTTATGGTACAGCGATTCAAGGGTGGGGATTCTCTGATAAGGTTCTGAAGGCAGCTTTACCTGGGTACAATCTATTGAGAGGGATGGTCTCCTGCACAAGACCCTGGTCCACTGTAAACAAGAAAAAGAGAATGTAATCAGATCTATTATTACTTTCATTAATCAGGCAGTACCCATTAATGATATTTTCCAAACAAATTGCCTAATCTTAAATCATACCCTATTATTGGGACAGTAATCCCAAATTTCTCCAAGGTGACTTTTAGGAGGCATGACTATTGGAGAGAGATTGAATAGAAACTATGGGCCTCATTTATGAGGCCAGTTGCACCACCGGAAAGTCACTTTTTGTGACATTCTGTGGCGGAGGAGCCTTCTCCATATTTACGAGGCAGCACTAAGCCACTTTTTTTGCTGCATCATAAATATTGTTCCCTTTAATGCCGTTTTCTGCATTAAAGGGGCGTACAATGGGTTTTGCTAGAGGCGTTCCCAGCAACATCCATGGCTTTTTGACGCTGCCCCAGATTTATGAGGAAATCGTAACTCTGAGGTAGTGCCAAAAACTTAAGCCGCCCAGGGGAGGTGTAAGGAAGGGAGGTACAATGAGGAAAATAGCTTTATTTTTCCTTGTTTTTCCTTTTTCTATGTGTGCTGCATACTGCAGCACACATAGAAAGAGGAAAAAGCCTCTTGTGATTGTTTTTGTGCAAGAAGGTTTCCTTAAGGCAAAACCTCATAAATGAGGCCATAGGTGACTTCAAGACTAGAATAGGATCATATAGGTATAAAGGCTTTCTGTACATGCCAAAGGTCTAAAGCGTGAAATTTAGCATGAATGCTCTTGAATGCAAAGTCCCATCAGGTGATACGATGATATGAGAAAATTGCCAAACATATCACATGCAACAAAGAGTACACTGTTTCTGTCTGTGGAACAAAAGGTATGTTGACAGCACCATACATCACTTGAAGAAAATAGTTTTGGCTCCCATGCGTGCTGTGCAAAATGTGGATCACCATTATCTTGTTTCTAGACATTTTAGAGACACACATAAAAGCAATGGTAATTTGTTTTCATTTTTGGTATTGACCATATCCCTATGTCTATAGGGGGTGGCAACCAGGAACTTTCTCTAAGAAAGTTAGAAAGCTCATATATTCTGTTATTAAATAAGGTACCCTTGGGTCACAATACTGTGGAGGAATTAAAAATTAATTTAGCAGAAGCATAAACAGGGAAAATTTAAGTAGATTCTCTGAGTAAGTCTCATTGTTACCAACATGTATATATGTGATGATGATTTAGTGTGGTTAAGCCTCTTCTTTTCTCTTTTTAATGTAGCTGTGTTATGCTTTTTTTAATGGATATTTACTTTTCTTATATCTCAAGTGTATTTACTAGGGGTGGGCGGACAACTCCGTTCCGCCCACAGAATGTGTGGAATTTTGCCTGTTCCGCGTTCCGCAAAGTAGGCGGAACAGGCAAATCTCCGCACACTCAGGGCGGAGCGGAGTTGGCCTCCCGCCCGTCTCCCATCCGCACTATTAAAACATTATAAATAAAAATGTAAAACACCTTACCTTATCGGCGGCGTCCCCGGGCATCCCTCCTTCTCCATTGCGACTTCTTCTTCAAAACTGCGCATGTGCAGGCGCCTGCGCATGCGCATTTCTCGCGAGGAATGCGCATGCACGGGCGCCCACGCATGCGCAGTTTTCCAGAAGAAGACGCGATGGAGAAGGAGGGAAGCCCGGGGACGCCGCCGATACGGTAAGGTGTTTTAAATTCTTATTTATAATGTTTTAATAGTGCGGGCGGGAGGCGGGTGGCGCGTAGCAGAGCTACGCGGAGTGTGCGGAGATTGGTTCTGTCTCCGTGGCACTCCTCGTAACCCCCCTACGTCCACTATGCCCACCCCTAGTATTTACTACAATTATGCCTGTATTTTAGATGATAAAAGAACTCGTAAACCTAAACTGTGGGCACACTTGGATGTTCTTTTGCCCAGTATGTTGATGTACTTACTAGAGCTGATGAGATTGGAACTGTCCACTTGGGCTTGCTATCTGATATCTTAGGATACATTATAGCTTATATTTGTACAACCCGGTCGGACATGTTAGAACACATGGTGTAGGAAGACTACTTTAGTATTTGTGCTCTTATTCAACTGATTTATTTCTTCATGCAGCAGCCTTATTACATTTACCCACTAAAGTTGTATTTAGGCTTCTAATTGTAATTCAAGTTTGCTCATGTAGTAGTGCCACATACAACTTACAAACAGCTGGAAGCTTCAATTTGGACGACCTCATGCAACCCAATTATGTGAAATAAATAATTTATCCCAATATGCTGACTGCTTGATTTTATTTATCCACTTGTGTTTAATAAAGGCCTATTTTTGAAATCCTAGCTTGTTTTTTGCAAGAGCACAACATATAATACTGAGTGGGTGGAAACTTTTATGCTTCCATTTGAACTGACTCATGTAACTCAAAATGTGTAACAAGGCAGCACAAATTGTAGAATGATTAGTGTTGTCATTGTACAAAATTACACAACCATTGTGAGATTTTCACATTTTTCACATTTTATCCACTGTTAACAAGTTTCAAGATTGCTTATGTGTGACAATTACATGGTTTCAGTGTTCTTATGAGTGACATTCAATGACCACAGGTGTGACACTTAGAGTGTCACTTTCCTACGAGTAAAACAAAGCAATGAAGTGCATGAAATGCAAAAAATATCTGAAATTACACCTTTTTGACCAATGAAAAGTACTAAAAATATATTGGAACTGCTCCAAAACCCCTACAATGGAAGGTTAACACTTGCTTTTTATTGAGCACTAAACATCTGCACGGATTGTGGCACCCTGTCTTATATTATGTGTAGCAAAATTTTAGAAATGTGCATATTCACAGTGCTTTTAGTCGCAGGCTGGGTATGCAGACAGAGTATCGAGTTGGAAATGTCTCCTTACACAAATATCGAGTTGAAAATATCGTGACACAGAAATATCGACAGCAAGAATATCGTGGTCAAAAATATCGACTTTAAGGTAAGAAATATTGTTTTTTAAAATATTGAAGTCATTAATATCATTTGCAAAAATATAGTTGTTTAAAATATCGATTTTTTAATTAGTGTTATGTATTTTAGTATGTATTTTAAATGTATGTGATTTTTTTTTTTGTAAGTATTGTTTTTGTTTTTTAATATATGGGTTACATTTTTAGTAGTTATCAATTATATTTTAATTACATTTTGAGTTTTTTAGTTCTGTAGCGGGTTGTGGGTTTATAGGGGAATAGGGTGGGAAGTAATTTAATTATAATAAATTAATGATTATTTTCTATTTAGTATAATATATTTAATTTAGATTTTATAGTGTTAATTGTGGGAAGTAATTTATTATTAATTAATTATTAGTTGGTTGTTAATTAATATTAATTAATTAATTGGTAATTAATTACTGTAATTGTGTTATTTTTTTAGGAGCGGGTTGTGGGGTTTATAGGGTAGGAAGTAATTTAATTGTCATAAATTAATGGTTTTTTTAAATGCATTATTATTTATTTAATTTAGATTTTATAGTGCTAATTGTAGGAAGTAATTTATTATTAAGTAATTATTAATTGGTTGTTAATTATTATTAATTAATTAATTGGTAATTAATTATGTTAATTGTGTCATTTTTTGGGAGCGGGTTGTGGGGTTTATAGGGGTCAGGGGTGGGAAGAAATTATTTTTTAATTAATTAATAAGTATTTGTTAATTAATACTATATAATTATTTAAAATGTAAATATGGTAATTGTGTAATTAATTTTAGATATGAGTTATGGGGTTTATAGTGGTAAAGGGTGGGAAGTAATTTATTTTTAATTAATTATTAAGTAGTTGTTAATTGATAATAATTTATTATTTTTAAATTATTTAAAATTGTGTAATGATTTTTAGGTGTGGGTTGTGGGGTTTATAGGGGTAGAGGGAAAATAATTTATGTTTAATTAATTAATAATGAGTTGATCATTAATATTGATTCATCAATTGATAATTAATTAGGGTAATTGTTTATCTTTTTTGTGTGTGAGATTTGGTCTTATAGGGGTAACGTTTGGGGAGTAAATTAATTTTTATCTGTTTTAATCTGTTTTTTAATTAATTATATTTCTTTAATTGATAGTTAATTATGTTAATTATGGAGGTACATTTTTTTTAAATGTAGATGTGTGTTGTGAATTGTGTGGTGTTATAAGGTAGGAAATAAAAAAGATTACATTTATGTAATAATTCATGTATTGGTTTATAAATAATTTCTAATTAAAAATAGTTATTTGTAAATTATTTTTAAATTTATTTGCTATAATATTTCTAGGTATTTGTAATATATATTTAACATTATAATATGTTTTTATTTTTTAGATTTGATTTTTAAATATTTTTATATATTTTTGATTTTATTTTATGTTTATAATTTTGTGTTGGTGATATTTTGTTTTTTTAATTTTCAACTGACTGGAGTAGGAATATTAATTTTTACCTCTCCGCTATCCAACACTTTCCCTACTGTTGCACTCACTGGAGTGGGAATAGTTAATTTTATTCCTCCGCTATCCAACACTTTCCCTACTGTTGCACTCACTGGAGTGGGAATATTAATTTTTACCCCTCCGCTATCCAACACTTTCTCTACTGTTGCACTCACTGGAGTGGGAATAGTAATCTCTACCCGTCCGCTATCCAACACTTTCCCACTGTTGCACTCACTGGAGTGGGAATAGTATTTTTTACCCCTCCGCTATCCAACACTTTACCTACTGTTGCACTCACTGAAGTGGAAAAGTTTAAAGACTTTTAAATAGTTTAATGTTTTAATTTATAATATAATGTTTTTTTATTAGATTTTATGTTATTGGTAATTGTCATATACACAATTATAAAATAAATTAAAATTAATAATGTATTAATTGTTTTTAAGTAAATACATATATATATATATTATCTACTGGCGGTCGCCAGTAGATAGTTATAGTTAGGACCTATTTTCCATAGGAAATCCGCGACATTCTATTTGAAATAACTCTTGCGTCGGTTGACGAATCTTGCGAAATTTTCAAACTTTATGGCCCGCTCCGGTCCGCTCCTACCCTGAAAGTCTCAGGGTGATTCGTCAAGCGGGGCCGAGAAAAAGGGGGTCCCAAAACGTGTTTTCCCCATTCATTTTCCCATAGGAAACTTTAGACACGGTTACAGCCCGAACTGCTGAACGGAATTACACCAAATTTGGCAAAGAGGTAGTTCTTGGTTCAGAAAGAACCCTTTTTGTTAAATGGTGTAAATCCGTTCAGTAGTTGCGGAGAAATTAAAAAAATAAGAGTCAAAAAATCAATTTCCCATAGGAAACTTTAGACACGGCTACAGCCCGAACTGCTGAACGGAATTACACCAAATTTGGCAAAGAGGTAGTTCTTGGTTCAGAAAGAACCCTTTTTGTTAAATGGTGTAAATCCGTTCAGTAGTTGCTGAGAAAATCAAAAGTAAAAGTACATATATATCTATGGCCGCGTCGGATTCGCGCACCCTCCCGATCACGAGCTGTCTGCTAATTGGCTGTCAACACTCCAAACCAGGAAGTGTTGGCAGCCATCTTGTTCCTCGGTAGAACCGAGGAACAAGAAAGCAGTAAAAAGTGCGCAAAACGCACAAAGGGGGCAGGGTAGAAACACCCTGACCCCTAGGTCTGCTCAGGGGGTCCCACAAGGACCCCTGGGCAGAAAAAGCATTTTTTTTTAAAAATCGGCAGGATGCGCTCAGGGTGCGCGGATCCTGCCGATAAAAATCGAAGCGCTGGTCTCCGCGCTTCGATGTTAATTGCCCCGGGTGGGCCAAGTCCCGGGGGCATGCTGAGGAGGTGTTTATTTTATGTATGGGGGCCTCTAAGGCCCCCAAGCCCCGGGGACGACCACCCCCGGGGCTTTATCATAAATGGTGCGGGAGGGCTCTGAGCCCTCCCGCAGCCCCGGAGACCGCCACCTCCCGGGGCTTTTTTTTCTTTTTAAAACCTGTGTGGGGGCTCCAGCCCCCACACGCCCGGGGACCACCACCTCCCGGGGCACTAAGAAAATTGAAAATGGGGGTCCGTTTGGACCCCCAAGCCCCGAGGACCACCACCTCCCGGGGCTTTCAAAATGTAGGGAGGGGGCCGAGCGGCCCCCTCCTGGAGCCCTTGATGGCCCTGGGGACCGCCACCCCCAGGGCCAGCTCCTGCAGTGTCCCGGGGTGCCTACCCCGGGACACTGCTGTTTGCTATGACAGGACGGGAGCCTCGCGGCTCCCGCCCTGTCATAGCAAACTTGGTTTGCATTTTGAAAGAGAGAGCAGGAAACCTGCTCTCTCTTTCAAAATGCAAACCAATTGCTTTTCCACATGGGGAGCAGCATCTTAGCTGCTCCCCATGTGGAAAAGCAATGCCGGCTCCCATAGGACGCGGGGAGCCGGCGGGACTGTGGGGGGATTGGGGACCATTCTCACATGGATGATGTCATCAGTGATGTCATCAGTGATGTCATTTGAGATGTCATCAGTGATGTCATCAGTGATGTCACTGACCATGTCATGAGTGATGTAATATGTGACGTCATCAGCAGTGCATTGCGGGCGCGAGTTATAGTTACCTGAACTAACTATAACGGGGGAATTTCACGGGTTTTGTACGAGGGCAATGTCCAACTAACTATAACTGTCCCTAAAACCTTATGGTTTTTTCAGTGAATTTCTAAGGTTTTTTAAATGCAAATTTCTAACTATAACGTGCCTGAAACCTATGGTTTTTTCAGTGAATGTATATATATATATTACATTTGATATATGTATGTTTACATTTTTTAAATTAAATATTTGTTCTATTTGTTCAAATGTATATTAAATCTAATTTTTTAAAGTTATTTGTACAACTATATTTTTTACATCAATGTTTTTTTCGATATTTTTGTATTTACAATTATAAATATTGGATGTCAATATTTTTAACATCGATATTTAAAACTCAATATTTGTGTATGGGGATATTTGGGGGTCAATATTCTATCAGTGAACCCGCAGGCTGTGACCGCATAGCACTATAATACAAAAGTCACTATTTCTCAACGCACTAAGTTGGACTCAATTTTATTTCTCTCTGGTTACACACAAAATCTCTGCAGTGATGCATTAAACAATTGAGGTAACAAAGAACATTTCTGCCTTCTGGGTGAACAGTAGATGTGATTCTTGGCAGCCCTTATAGATTGATGTCCTTACTGTGTTATTCAAAGAGCTCTTCTTTTTATGCCAGTATGTCTTACTCACCCACTACCCAACTTTTATTCTGTAGGTGGGGCAGATACAATCCTGACGGTCTACCCCTATGTGATCCTCAGAAGCTCTGCAGAGACTGATGCACACCATGCTTTTTACATAGTCTACTTTTCGGTAACCCTGATGAAACCCCCAGTGTCCCACTCTAACCCAAGGCGACTGGTGCCCCGCTTGTATATGTTTGCTACACAGCACAGGTTATTTCTCACCTAGGGATTCCCCTCATGACTGGACGGAGGCATGTACAATAAGGATACCCAAAAGAAAACATCACCAAATATGTTCTGCAATAGGGGACAATGGATGTTTTCTACCCCACTGCAAAAGTGCACAAAACCATCTCTTCAAAAAGGCAGAGAAGCACATCTGCACATGCTGTCAGAAACTCTGAAATACGCACATACACTGTCTGGAATACGACATGTGCACACTCTATGAAGTATAAAATCATCGGGGTTTATCCACAATGTTTGTGTCTAAAATGCAAACTCATGTCTGCATATGCACACACTGCTTCACATGCGAATGTTAAAGATTAGACAACTACAATTTAGGGACAATGGAGAAACAATTCCAATATACTACAAAAGAAATAAAGAATTTTAAAAGTTGTGATTCAGGACAGGAACAAATCTACACTCTAAGCTCCTCCGACTATAATAAAGCACTTAGGGCCTCATTATGATGGCGGAGGGTCCGCCACCGCCAGCCGTGCGGTGGCGGCGGTCCCTCCGCCATCGGATAGCACTTTTCCCTCTGCCAAATTAGGATGGCGGGGGAATCGGACTGCGACAGTGGCGGGCGCAAAGACCGCCTGCAAGGGATCCGCCACAGGCAATCGTTCCAATTGCCTGGCGGAGCAGTCAGCATCTGTGAAATGGTGGCGATGCCTAGCAGGCACCGTCCGCCAAATTACAAGGTTGCATCCCCGCCAGCTGGTGTATGGTGGTGAAACCGCCATTCACAGGCTGGCGGGGATTGCATTTGGGGGCCCGTTGCAGGCCCCTCTTGTGTTGGGTGGGGGGTGCACTGAGGGTACCCATGGTCCCCCCCTACATTTCCCTGCACAAAGTGGAAGGCACCGCGTGGTGCCTGCCACGTAGTGCAGGGAAATGCACAACATGGCTGTTTAGCATTGCGGCTGGTGCTGAAGCCAGCAGCACCCGCCGCAATGTTAAGCGGCCTGGATGCGACCGCCATTGTGGCAGTCGCATTGTAATCTGTGGTGCGGGACTGCCACCTTACAGGTGGGCAGTCCCAGTCACCACAATGATGGCGGGCGGACTCGAGTCCGCCCGCCATCGTAATCACCCCCTTAGTCTTTGTTCTCTAGCACCTGGGGCTGTGACCTGTTCAATACCTTTTCTTTCTTAGCACTAACCACGTGTTGTTCATTAGAGACATGTGGCCACTAAAGTGATGCGGCAGTTACAGTTGAAGCTCTTAAATTATTATACTGGGTGTACGTAGCTTGACTGTGTTTTCGTTTGCATTGCTACTTGTAGAACTTTACACCTGGAAAATGAAACTAGAATTATCATAAAAATATGAATCAGACATGGGAAAACAATTCCCTCATGTGTTACAGCAGACAAATTCAAGTCCCCTACAGATCTTCTAACTTGTTTGTTCTTCACACCAACCCCAACGTGCTGTTGTATTTTCTGTGATCACTGAATTCATGTGAGTCATTTCTTACATTCTCATAGATGCACTGGGCTTATGAGGCTCTCACTTCGGGCTGATCCTGCTTGCCAAGCACGAGATGTACAGAGCAGTCTGGCAGTAAACTATCTTATCCAGCTGGTCCTGGGGTCACTGATGGCAGAGATGCAGCAGGTCGTAGACTAACACCAGCAATTATCAATCCTTCCCGCGCCGGGAGGTCCAGGAGCCGCACGTGGGCCTCGGACAGGCCAGGCTTACAGAGGGAGCACATGGGAAAGAAACAATGTATCCCACTGCCAGGTTCCATGGCAAAGAATCCTCCATGCCTGGGGCTGGCAGGCTAAATTCCTTTGCAGGCAGAGCGGCAGTGAAGAGATTAAGGGACAGATTGTGACGTCGGATTGACCAGCACTGGTGGCGGTCCGTTCAACATCTGGTGCCGTTGTCCGATCACCGCATTATGATGGGCGGCGGTCGAAGGCAGAGGGTGGAGGGAGTGACCGGCGCTTCTGACGGGCTCAACGAGCCTGTCGGACCTTTGGTCAGAACATAATACCCTACAATAGGGGCGGTGCCTGCTCAGGCACCGCCGTAGGGATTACTATGGCCTATTCTGACTGCCTTTACATGGCGTCCCCAAAAAGGCAGCAGGAAAGGGGCTTTGGGGGCCACTAGCAGGGCCCCCGTCCCTCATGGGCCTCTGCTGTGGCCCCCCAAAACAACCATGCCCCGTGTGCCAGGCACCACGTGGTGCCTTGCACACGGAGCATGGATGTTTGAAAACATCAGTTTTTCCATTGTGGCTTGTGCTGCAGCCCTGTTCGGGCCACCACACAAACCACAATGGAAAAAGTTATGATTCCAACCGCCTACACGGTGGTCACATCATAATTTGGCGGGTGGGACCTCCAACTACTTTTCTGTCAGTCCGAATTCCTCTACGATGTTGGTCAGACACTTGTCCAGCCGGCATCATAATGAGGCCCTTAGTGCTGCACATGAGGCTCTTTTTGGAGTGCCTCAGGATGCACAAAGTGTGTCAGGGAGCTATATACATGTGATCAATCCATTTTAATGTGGTGATGCGGACACCACCATTAAAATGCATTAGTCTAACTGCTGCTGACAGGTACTGGGCTGTCTATTATCACTTTCACGACATACACTTTCGTTTTATTATGAGCTCCAGTTGTCAGTCTGGAGCAAACATGCTTGATTTAAGAAATGAGCATCATAGTTTACTTATCAGATTGTTGGTCAAGAGCAAGTTGCATTGTGATTATATAATTATGTGCTAGAGGAAATTATACTAATATCATGTGTCTGTTTGACCTATGTCCGCACATTTTGAGATGGTTTGTTAATTTATTAAGAACAAATTGCACTCTACTTGCATATTGATGCACCCGATGAAATTATACTAACATCACTCGTCTGCAGATCTATACCAGGGGTCTCGAACCTTTCTATAATGAAACTACTTCTGAATGATGAAAATAGTCCTGAGCTACTGATGGCTATAACAATTGTTGCAGTAGCAACCACATCCGACACAATTACAATAGTGTGCACATCTTGCATGATTACTAGTGGTGGCCACCCAGATGTATGCCACAATATTAGATATATGCTTTCAATATAAATAGATGTGGAGTTAGGAACGTACATACATCTATACTTACCTTTGTATACTTACCTTAATGATATTGTGGTAGTCTGTTCTCTGGGTCTTGGCAGGACAAAATATAAAATTCATTATTGTGATAGAACACCACCCAACCTGACACATAACAGCAGTCAGGACAAGTGTTATTATATGAAAATGCCACCACATGATCAGTGACATAACAGTCACAGCAGTAAATAGCCACTGGCACCCAGGAAATTCAACAATTTATAAATCTCCACAACTTGGTATGAACTATCATTCAAAGAGCAGTTTATGTATGTTTTGGGATTTTCAATCATTTTGTTTTTAAGTATTAAAATATCAGTTTCTCAAAATACAAAATTTAAAATCAGATATGCACATTCCATTTGGGAATAAAAACGCTCAAACAAAATATTGTCTTTTTCTTGAAAAGTGACCTGAATCACTATGGCTAGAGCAGACCCTCTGAATTAAGTACTGTGCAGAGCTGCAATTGAGGGAGCTACTACCAGGGTACTGGTGAGCTATCAGTAGCTCCTGAGCAACCCATAGGAGACCTCTGGTTTATATAATCCGTTTACCAACTGTTTTTATGGAGATATATATTTTATGTTTCTCCTGGTTTTAATTCAGTTATAGGTCTTGAAGAAGATGGACTAAAGGTCAAGGAGCCACCAAAACGCTGCATCAACACAATAACTTTTTCAGCATTTTCGGCGTATATGGTTGTTTTCTATGCTGTTTTTGAAACAAATATTTTTGATGATGTATCTGGTCCAATGGATGATAAACTATATTAACAAATATTACTTGTATTTTATGAGTACTTTATTAAATATTTATAAGATTCTAAATATTGTGGTTAGAGCATAATTGGTTATTTTTTTACATTGAGCTTATAGCTGTTGTACTTGTGTTGATAATTAAGCATCCACATAGCGAACATTTGGATTTTGACAGTCAGCAACAACACGCTGATGTCTGTTTTGTTTATTATGAGTCTCACTGCACGAGAACCCTTTTCTCCTTTAATTTAATCGTGGTATTTCTTAAAAACATTGACAGTGCATGACAACAGTGGCATGCTCCATCACCCCTCGAGTAGCAGGACCATTATACCAATTGGGGTAAGTGAGAGTGTGAATGCTGATGCCGTTTTGTCTTATGTGTTTTTTACTTCACATTACTACACTCACTAATCATGGATTGCATATGAGCATCATTATCAATGACCACGAAACACATGTGTGATCTAACCAGGATATGCAACTCACCGTGTGAACCACTGGACACGTTTTTGATTGTGGGACAACCCAGTTGAGCTGGGCACCTCTTTGTTTATTGTGCATGTTTTGGCACTTTACATTTGATGAATACACAAAACCATCAAACTGTGCCTTTAAAGTAGACAAAGCCTACCTCATGTTTCTCTATCTGAATGGTTATTCCCACACAATATATATGCCATGTATTGAATTCATTTACGCTTTGTTACTTCTGTTACAGGAACAGTGATGCTACATTGAGGCAAATGAATCAACTCTCCTTGTATATGATTTTAGGATTGCATGCTATATGTACAGGCCCCTAATAGTGAATGTACATCACACCAGGACATATAGGGGTCGATTCCGATCTCGGTCGGAGGCGCACCTAACACCATTCGGTCGGGAAAAAAGCCATGCGAATGCCTGTTTCCCGACCGATCCGCACATTAATCCGAACGAACAAGTACGATGCGCACAACAGCACATATTCCGACCCAGTCGTACTCACCCAATCCAGGTCCTGTTCCCCGACCGAGCCGGATCCGTAAACGCAGAATTGAGTCGCCCGGAAGCCAAAATGCAGCCCCGTCCGGCCGGACAAGTACGATGCGCTTCCCGTACGCGCCGAACCCGTCGCTACGCACGGCACGTCAAAGCATCCGGGAGAGGCGCACATAAGCTCCGATTCGCGCCACAACACGATCCACCGCTACCAGACGAACACGCCAGCGACGAGGACGAGGCGAAGCAACGAGAAAGACGAACGAGACGAACCAACCATGAATCCCATCGTTCCGATCCTACCAATATTCTACATCTACTACCGGAACAGGCACGGACGCGTACGGCGCAGAAGGTAAGCCAGACACCAACCACAAAAACAAACTACACGTACCCGACATATCACACACACACAGAGGGATGCAGAAATTACTTACACCAGCAACAGCAGCACCATAGGGGCGGGATGCCCATCACCAATGCCACATATACACATGGTGGCCCGGATGCCTGTCACTACTACCACCTCTACCCATGGGGGGCTGGATGCCTGTCACTACTACCACCCTTACCCAGGGGGTGCCAGATGCCTACCACTACTACCACCTCTACCCAGGGGGTGCCAGATGCCTACCACTACTACCATCTCTACCCAGGGGGTGCCAGATGCCTACCACTACTACCATCTCAACCCAGGGGTGCCAGATGCCTACCACTACTACCACCTCTACCCAGGGGTACCAGATGCCTACCACTACTACCACCTCTACCCAGGGGTGCCAGATGCCTACCACTACTACCACCTCCACCCATGGGGGGCTGGATGCCTGTCACTACTATCACCTCTACCCAGGGGTGCCAGATGCCTACCACTACTACCACCCTTACCCATGGGGGGCTGGATGCCTGTCACTACTACCACCCTTACCCATGGGGGGCTGGAGGCCTGTCACTACTACCACCTCTACCCAGGGGGTGCCAGATGCCTTCACTACTACCACCTCTACCCAGGGGGTGCCAGATGCCTACCACTACTACCACCTCTACCCAGGGGGTGCCAGCTGCCTACCACTACTGCCACCTCTACCCAGGGGGTGCCAGATGCCTACCACTACTACCACCACTACCCAGGGGGTGCAAGATGCCCACCACTACTACCACCCTTACCCAGGGGTGCCAGATGCCTACCACTACTACCACCTCTACCCAGGGGTGCCAGATGCCTACCACTACTACCATCTCTACCCAGGGGGTGCCAGATGCCTACCACTTCTACCATCTCAACCCAGGGGGTGCCAGATGCCTACCACTACTACCACCTCTACCCAGGGGGTGCCAGATGCCTACCACTACTACCACCTCCACCCATGGGGGGCTGGATGCCTGTCACTACTACCACCTCTACCCAGGGGTGCCAGATGCCTACCACTACTACCACCTCTACCCAGGGGTGCCAGATGCCCACCACTACTACCACCCTTACCCAGGGGTGCCAGATGCCTACCACTACTACCACCTCTACCCAGGGGGTGCCAGATGCCTACCACTACTACCATCTCTACCCAGGGGGTGCCATATGCCTACCACTACTACCATCTCAACCCAGGGGGTGCCAGATGCCTACCACTACTACCACCTCTACCCAGGGGGTGCCAGCTGCCTACCACTACTACCACCCTTACCCATGGGGGGCTGGATGCCTGTCACTACTACCACCTCTACCCAGGGGGTGCCAGATGCCTACCACTACTACCACCCTTACCCATGGGGGGATGGATGCCTGTCACTACTACCACCCTTACCCATGGGGGGCTGGATGCCTGTCACTACTACCACCTCTACCCAGGGGGTGCCAGATGCCTACCACTACTACCACCTCTACCCAGGGGGTGCCAGATGCCTACCACTACTACCACCTCTACCCAGGGGGTGCCAGCTGCCTACCACTACTACCACCCTTACCCATGGGGGGCTGGATGCCTGTCACTACTACCACCTCTACCCAGGGGGTGCCAGATGCCTACCACTACTACCACCCTTACCCATGGGGGGCTGGATGCCTGTCACTACTACCACCCTTACCCATGGGGGGCTGGATGCCTGTCACTACTACCACCTCTACCCAGGGGTGCCAGATGCCTACCACTACTACCACCTCTACCCAGGGGTGCCAGATGCCTACCACTACTACCACCTCCACCCATGGGGGCTGGATGCCTGTCACTACTACCACCTCTACCCAGGGGTGCCAGATGCCTACCACTACTACCACCTCTACCCAGGGGTGCCAGATGCCCACCACTACTACCACCCTTACCCAGGGGGTGCCAGATGCCTACCACTACTACCACCTCTACCCAGGGGGTGCCAGATGCCTACCACTACTACCACCCCTACCCATGGGGGGCTGGATGCCTGTCACTACTACCACCCTTACCCATGGTGGGCTGGATGCCTGTCACTACTACCACCTCTACCCAGGGGGTGCCAGCTGCCTACCACTACTACCACCCTTACCCATGGGGGGCTGGATGCCTGTCACTACTACCACCTCTACCCAGGGGGTGCCAGATGCCTACCACTACTACCACCCTTACCCATGGGGGCTGGATGCCTGTCACTACTACCACCCTTACCCATGGGGGGCTGGATGCCTGTCACTACTACCACCTCTACCCAGGGGTGCCAGATGCCTACCACTACTACCACCTCTACCCAGGGGGTGCCAGATGCCTACCACTACTACCACCTCTACCCAGGGGTGCCAGCTGCCTACCACTACTACCACCCTTACCCATGGGGGGCTGGATGCCTGTCACTACTACCACCTCTACCCAGGGGGTGCCAGATGCCTACCACTACTACCACCCTTACCCATGGGGGGCTGGATGCCTGTCACTACTACCACCCTTACCCATGGGGGGCTGGATGCCTGTCACTACTACCACCCTTACCCATGGGGGGCTGGATGCCTGTCACTACTACCACCTCTACCCAGGGGTGCCAGATGCCTACCACTACTACCACCCTTACCCATGGGGGGCTGGATGCCTGTCACTACTACCACCCTTACCCATGGGGGGCTGGATGCCTGTCACTACTACCACCTCTACCCAGGGGGTGCCAGATGCCTACCACTACTACCAGCTCTACCCAGGGGGTGCCAGATGCCCACCACTACTACCACCTCTACCCAGGGGGTGCCAGATGCCTACCACTACTACCACCTCTACCCAGGGGGTGCCAGATGCCTACCACTACTACCACCTCTACCCAGGGGGTGCCAGATGCCTACCACTACTACCACCCCTACCCATGGGGGGCTGGATGCCTACCACCAACAACACCCCCACTCACAGGATGGCTAATACATGACACCACAAGCACACACCAACATAACGAATGCAACATAAAGACATCCCCCCCAACACCATGACAAGCGTGTGTAGACTGTGCCAAATGCCTACAACACTGAACATGACTTTGAACCTACAATGTGACCCCCTATCACATGTGCCACACATAAATGTGTGTGGCCCCCACAATGCAAGCAGGCCATGACCATTGTGGCAATGGGGTCCAAACCCCCATCATCACAGTGACCAAAATGTAAGTGTGGGGCCCATAGCTGAAGCACATCTTGAACATTGTGGCAATGGGGTCCAAACCCCCATCATCACAGTGACCAAAATGTAAGTGTGGGGTCCATAGCTGAAGCACATCTTGAACATTGTGGCAATGGGGTCCAAACCCCCATCATCACAGTGACCAAAATGTAAGTGTGGGGTCCATAGCTGAAGCACATCTTGAACATTGTGGCAATGGGGTCCAAACCAATCATCACAGTGACCAAAATGTAAGTGTCGACAAAGAAAAAGCTGCAAGGGCCAAACTGCATGGATGATTCCTGGTCACAGAACAACAAACACATCAGTGGCAAAGTAGTGCTTGTGTCCCATAGCAACATAGATTGGGGGAGGCAAACAGTGTAGTGCAAATAAGACATACCTTTGGCCATGTGCAGACAAACATCACCCATGGGTGCTGACACTGTCAACATTCATCAATGACACAATGACAGAAGTGACCATCAGAATGCAGACCCACATATTTGCACCAATGGGCACACAAATGCAGATACCCTGTGGAGACTGTAGATGTGAGGTGAACAGATACCATACCATGGCAGCAATGGGACACACAAACAATGATCATTGTGCTGACTGATGACCTAGGAGTCCCAGGGACAGCAGGGGAAACACACCAAACAACATACAGACAATGGCACACTAAAGATATGCCAATGCAGTGGTGCAGATGCACAAACACAAACAGGCAGACCCACACTGCACATCAAACACATCAGGTGAGGGGGGGTACCAGTGTCCCCAGGCAACCACACAACACATGAGGAGGCCTGAATACCAATTACACAGATGTGCATACAGTGCCACACAAAGGCAACTCATGGATCCAAATCCCCTATGTGGGCAATCAGGCATTGTCAGATGAGAGGGAGCACAAATCACACATGTCACACAAGCATGTAGGAACAGCAACTGACACAGCAAGACACAGACACACCACAGCACTACCCCCAGGGCCCCCACAATGTGGTGAGCCTGGGCTGCATTACAATCCCACTCTGATGACAAAGCTAGATGTCGTTCACACTGTGAACCACAGTCATGTGTCCTGAGCAACAAACTACCATCACACCTACACAAGCACAAATCAATCAGCACGGCCAGTAAGCCAAGGGCAACATGGAGGCAGGGGACTAGCCGGGCAACAACTCTCATCTGCACACACTCAACACCACACACCTCGACCTCCAACAATGTGCAGCAGTGAAGCTCACATGCACTGGTGACATTGCACATGCACCCATGACAATCCCAGGGGGTGGTGGGAACCAAGGTGCAGAAACACATCACACATGGCCACTCAACAAGACTCCTGAATGTCTGACACACTGCACACTACGCTGTACATGGACATGACAGCAATACCACACAAACCAATGGGATCCCTGCCACAGTCACACACCAATGAAGAAGCCAAGGTCACCCACAAAGAACACACATAGACAACTACCAACATTGCAGCCCTGACCCTGAGGAGTGCCAGCAGTCACACACACAACGTGTCACAACCAATGACAGCTAACACAAACCGGAAATCACATGACAGGTGTAAACAACAAGTGCCAAGGGGAATCCTGACTGTGACCCATCAGCGTCTGCCCACAAACTCAGCCCTGACAGCAAACACACCTATGGGTGACACCCTGATGACCAGTAATGTGCCATGCACCCACATCACAGAGAACCCAGGGAGAAGACTTTGGTTGAACATAGGTCAACTCAGCAAGCATCACAAACAGGAACATCACTAGGGATCCCAGCATGCACAGCAACATGGAAGTGAACACACAGACATGCTCATACAACACACACCTTGGGCGCAGGCGATCTCACAGGAGTACACACTGCCATGAGGGGACTCCACTCCTGTGTGAGGAAAGCTGTGCCATATGTCGCATCAGTAGGGCTCCATCATGTCTTCAGAACACTTGGTCACACAGTCAACAATTAGCACCAAATGAAGGCTCCCGTCACATCAGCCTGGTCATGGGAGTGTCAACGAAATCATCAGCACAGATCCAACACACATGTATAGCAAGTCGCACTGACAACACAGATGAGTCCTTCCCCATTGATGCCCAAACCTGCATGTCCAGTGGAGATGGCCACACGGTCAGGGAACTAGACTAATTGAACAATGGCAAGCACAACAGATGTGCAGGGGTGGAAGCCACAGATGTGACATTGCAAATGTAAGTAGGAAATCCCATTGCCAAATATTGAAAACATGACACCCTCAGATGCTGCTAAGGATGACATGGATACACCACAGGATAGGACACAGTCCCCCTGGACCACATGGGTACCGGCACAGTAACACTTCATTTTCATGAGACCAAATATCACCATCACTGCAGCAAGGGCATGGTTAGCATCATCAACATCATGTACATCAGAAGCAAAAGCACTAGAGAACAGAAAGTTGTTTTATTCAGCATATGTGGGTTCGAAACTTGAAGTCATTTAAAAAAAACCAAAGGCCAATGGCCAGTCCATCATGGAAGTCAAAACAGGGTGACAGTGGCAGATGTCACCCTACGCATGCCTGCACTGATAAAAACCAGGGACAATCCCCTAGGAGGGGCATACGGGGGGCAGGCCAGGCACCGCAGGGACAGGATCAGGGCTCACCAGGAGGAGGCAGGGAAGGGGTGGTGGGTGCTGGAGAGCCACTGACAACTGCAGTGGAGGTGTCTGACATGGTGTGTGCCGGCACAACTGGGGGGCATTACTCAGATGGTGTGGGTGCCGGCACGACTGCAGTGGACCGTGCAGATGGAGTGGACAGGTTCGCCACTGCAGTGCCCAAGTCAGACAGGGTGGTAGTGGACTCCACTGCAGTGCCTACCTCCAGGGGAGGAGAATGGGGATCAGGTAAGGTGGGCAGGCCAGAGGGGAGGACACCCTCACCACACCAGTGGCACAGACAAGCGCAGCGGGAGTTGTGGGGCCGGAAGAGCAAGTGGCAGGGGGAGAAGGCCTGATCCTTTTGGGGATGGTGTATCTGTGGGTGGGGGAACCTGGGGCAGGGTGTGGTGGGGGCACCTGTGGAGTGGGGGCCTGAGGGATGGAGGGATGGAGGGAGGAGACTTAGTGCCTGAGCTGCAGGGCGGCGGCGGGGTCTTGCTCTTCCGGGTCCGGGGGGACTTGCGGGTGGGGGTGTCAGTCGGTCTGCGCCTGGGGGAGGGTGTCCGTGGGTGAGGGGCACTCCGCTCCGTGTGGGTGGGCTTCCTCTTCCCCCTAAATGCTGTATCAGCTGGATCGGAGGGGAAGAGGCCGAGGTCACTGAGGAAGAGCCGCTGTGTCTTTGGGGTTGCAGGTGAGGCAAGGGAGGGGGCTTTGGAGGGAGAGGCAACTGAGGACTGCTCAGTGCTCGTGGATGCGTGTGTGTGTGCCTGGGCCCCATCCCCTGTGAGTGTGGTTTCAGTCCCCTGACTGTGCGTGCATGTGCGTCTTGTTCGTGGCGTGTGTGTCTGTGTGCTGCACGTGTCTGTGCTGGTGTGTGTCTGTGCCGGTGTGCGTGTGCTTAGGACAGGTAAGGTGCTGGGGAGTGTGGATGGAGCAGAGGCAGGAGGGGTGAGGGACTGTCGGAGGAGGGACACTGCTGCCGTCAGGGAGGAGTCCATGGACCTATTGCCCCTCTGTAAGGAAGACATGCCCGATGAGATGCCCTCCATGAACGACACCAGCTGAGTCAACAGAGTGGTGTGTGCATGGAGGACAGTCAGCATCGCTGTCTGCCCTACATGGAGCTGGCGAAGGAGGTACACAGACTCCTCACTCAGGGCAGCAGGGGACACAGGGTGCGGTGCCTGGCCCGAAGGAGACACGCTCCCGAACATGGGAGCCTCCACGGACCTCGGGAATGGGAGCCGATGGGAGGGCGGTGGTGGTGGTGGTGGTGGCGGGGACAGCAACACTAGCTGGGGTGTGATGGCTGCTGACACCCGCCTCCATAAGGGAGTCATCCTCCGAGCTGCTGCGGTCCTCAGCTGAGGTGGATGGTGCTGAGGACTCCTCAGTGTGGCTCCCCTCACCCTCCGTGCCACTGGGTCCCTCCGACCACTCCTCGGCTGCTGACCCAGTCTGGCTCTGCGTCTCCTCCTGGTCCGTGGAGCTGTCCCCTCCTGTGGCCGTGGATGTATCTGCAATCAATAGGGAAACAGACAGACATCAGTCACCTGCACCGAACGCACACACCACAGTAAGTACAGCACATTACAGAGCAAGCCCTGGCTTCCTTAGTTGAACATTGCTAAAAGTGCCCAAACAGAACAGGAGAAGCCAATTGTCAGTCTGATGGTCAACCATGGCACTCACATCCCACCTGGCCTTGCACCCATCTGTCTGGTGTCTGTTGGATGGCAATACCCCAGTGTGGACACATGCACCACCTACACAGTAGTTGGACAGTGCAGAGAACACGGTGAAGCATGTGAACATGCACACATCACAAATCTTGCCACTGAGTCAGTACAGGTGTCCGGATGAAAGGGATGCCCAGAGTCAAATAGGAAATGCATGTGATGCATACCAGCGACAGACACCATGATGCACCCATGTCCTGATAGCCATTGCCACAATGGTGTGCATGTAGCATATGTCACTCGCCTGCAGGATCACTAATAGGAAGTCACATGCCATGGCACAGGCATGCCTGCTAAGTCATACATCACTGTCTCCAGTCACATGGGCAGGGCAGCCAGACAACAACACTCTGCACTGTGTCACAATAGTAGGTCATGGGGAATGCAAGTCCTGGAGCTGAACAAGTGCACATGTACATCCCCCACACACCACATCATCTGAACACTTATCTGTCCAGGTCATACCGATTGGACATATGGGAGACCTGTAACACTACCCTCTGAACCTGAGCACCTCACAATCTGCTGTGAATGGGAAACAGCTGCCTGAACTTCACATTTGCATACCCCAGTCTTCACGGTCAGGTGATCAAACACCTATGTGTCACACAAGTATCGTCTCCTATGGTCACATCTCCGGTGGCATGCTGAGCCCCAACCGAGAAACACCCCAGCAGACCTGACAACGAAGCCACAGCACACTGACACAGAGGCAGACACCTGAGGGGACAAATCACTGAGCACAACGTGTCAGCTGATACACGGGAGTGGGAGTACAGAGTGTATTGTATGGCCTGGAGTAGGCATGACTGTCCTGCCCCACATGAATGAGGGATGAGCCCTGGACAGTAGGCAGCTGGCTAAGTATGTGTGACACATATAATATACACACTCCTGGGGCCCAGACATTGTTCCCACCCACAGCATGGGTGTGTGCCAGATACCCCAGGCACATGTGGTGGATCAGCTCTGCAATTGGACCACATATCAAAGTAACACGCAGATTACATGTCAGAACACAGCCATTGTGTAAGCAATGGACCCACCCATGATGCCCACCACAGAGTTAGGGAAACAGATGCTGTCCCCCACCTTGAGTCAAGCAAACTGCAAGGACACAGTACCCAAGTGACACAATTCCCTGACTGTAAGGGCCACACCAGGGTATCAGATGAGGAGTGGGCAGTGCACAATAGAGGGACATGGGTCCTGGACCACATGACTGATGTACTGTGGATGTTTAACCAGGCCAGAGGAGGGCACATAGCATGGCAGACATAGTTCACAATGCAGTAATGGACTCACCCCCTCCTTGCTGCTCTCTGGCCTTCAGCTGCCCATCCAGATCAGGGAAGACCACCGCCAGGATCCTGAGCATGTGGGGGGTCAGGGTCCGGTGTCCGCCCCTCCTGCGAGGAGGCGACAGCTTCAGCTGGACCCGTGCGATCCTCCGGGTCCAGCCCCGAAGGTCCTGCCACCTCTTCTGGCAGTTGCGGATCCGGCGCTTGTAGACCCCCACGGATCTCACTGCCCGGACGATGGTCAGCCATATCTGCTGCTTCTGGTGGGCATCAACCTGTGAGGATGGCAAAGTGAGAGTGCCATTACTACACATGCAACATATCCGTGCATTACACAGTTGTATATACATGTCTCAATCACAGGGGCACATGATGTACACAGGCAGTGCAATGATGGCCATGGACAGTATGCCAGCAGTTACTACATGGTATCATTGCCTGGGAAGTAAAACCTTGTTAAAATGCACTGTCACTGCACTATACCTGTCCAGTGCATGTAACTACACACTATGGGGGGTGACAACTACTCAGTGAGCCTGCTAGCCAGTGGCGTGCAGACTGTTAGCCTTGCTAGTCAGATAACATGCACATTTAGAAAGGCAGTGGACAGAACACTCACCTGCTCCCCTGCTTTCCCATACAGCTTGCTGTACTGTGGAAGGAGGATGTCCAGCAGGGCCTGGTTCTCCTCAGTGCTGAAGGCTGGGGCTCTCTCCACAGTACATGCCATTGCAGGGTCCAGAGGATGCAGATACAGCAGCAGTGTAGTGGCAGATGTCGTCCTGGAGCATATAGTGCAGGCAAGTGAGCTCTCAGGGGTACAGCCAGCATTATATGTGTGCTGCAGAGGCAGATACTGTCCCATGTGTCCAAGGTGATAGGTCCAAGTCGTTTGCATCTTCTGAATCTGGCCAATCCATGGAATTGCACCACTTACACACGCCCCCAGCATCCTTCAAATGTTCAACTTCATGACACCCATGAATTTGCAACATTGTTGTGGGTGACCAACTGAATTTACAGCATCAGACTCGTTCAAATTTTGAAAACGCGTCCGTTGCCAGGCCAGGCCATAGCCAATGGGTGCGCACCGATCGGACCATTGCTGTTCAACGCGTACCTAGGATACAACGCGTACCCGCACACATTGAATGCAATGGGCCGGCCGGGCACACCGATCGGACCATTGCTGTTCAACGCATACCTAGGATACAACGCGTAGCCGCACACATTGAATGCAGTGGGCCGGCCGGGCACACCGATCGGACCATTGCTGTTCAACGCGTACCTAGGATACAACGCGTACCCGCACACATTGGATGCAATGGGCCGGCCGGGCACACCGATCGGACCATTGCTGTTCAACGCGTACCTAGGATACAATGCGTACCCGCACACATTGAATGCAATGGGCCGGCCGGGCACACCAATCGGACCATTGCTGTTCAACGCGTACCTAGGATACAACGCGTACCCACACACATTGAATGCAATGGGCCGGCCGGGCACACCGATCGGACCATTGCTGTTCAACGCGTACCTAGGATACAACGCGTACCCGCACACATTGAATGCAATGGGCCGGCCGGGCACACCGATCGGACCATTGCTGTTCAACGCGTACCTAGGATACAACGCGTACCCGCACACATTGAATGCATTGGCCAATGTGTGCGCACCGATCGGTCCATTGCTGTCCAACGCGTATTGCGAATACAACGCGAACCAGCACACATTGAATGCAATGGCCAATGTGTGCCCACCGATCGGTCCATTGCTGTCCAACGCGTATTGCGAATACAACGCAAACCAGCACACATTGAATGCAATGGCCAATGTGTGCGCACCGATCGGTCCATTGCTGTCCAATGCATATTGCGAATACAACGCGAACCAGCACACATTGAATGCAATGGCCAATGTGTGCGCACCGATCGGTCCATTGCTGTCCAACGCGTATTGCGAATACAACGCAAACCAGCACACATTGAATGCAATGGCCAATGTATGCGCACCGATCGGTCCATTGCTGTCCAACGCGTATTGCGAATACAACGCGAACCAGCACACATTGAATGCAATGGCCAATGTGTGCGCATTGATCGGTCCATTGCTGTCCAATGTGTCCCTGTACAAGTCACTGGCATATGTCACCATGCCTGTCACAGGTGAACATATGCCAGCCACATATACTTCCCAGGGAGTGAGGGGCACACCTACAACTCCACAGCCTGTCCAAACTGTATCCTACGGCATGTAAGGCTGCATTACCTATTCCGTGTATGGGGGTGAACATGTTGTTCTGTGGGTGTAACTTGGGGGCAGCCACCCCCAGGCTCTGCACGTGTTCATGGGGACAGAATCCTTGGTGTTTCGTGTACATGACCACTGTGATGTGCAACTGTTCATATCTGAGCATGTGGCATGGTCACATGTCACGGTGGTGTATGTGTATGTCATGTCACATACCCCCTGAGTCCCATGTGGGACGGTATGTTTAACCCAGGGTGACCCATTGGCACAATGGTGATGGTCCTCCACAGTCTGTGTGCATGTTGTGTTTACCATGTCTCTGATTTCATGTGCACAATGGGAGGCAGTCTCCACATCCACGTTGTTTGTGCATGGACTTTGATGTTGTGCGTGTGTGTGTCACAGATCCATGTCTGTCCTGCCGAGGCAACAGGGACCACTACCTGTGGGGGTCATGGTTGTTTTGCTGTGGTGTATACATGATACACCATGTCATGCCAGTGTCCATGTGGCAATACAGGGTCCCTGGGAATGTACCTGTCGTTGAGCTGTGATGCCTGGGGCACATCTGTCCTCACATATCACTGTGGGGTGTATTTGTAACGTGGCAGCAGGAGATGGGAACTGTGACACGGCCTCATGATATCCAATGGCACGACCTGGGACTTATTGATGCCACTTGTTGAACTGTGATGTTAGATGTTGGCCATGTATGTGCCATACATATCCTTACGGAACTGCACACATCATGTACTTGTGCCTCATAATGATGTATCATATGATATTGAGTGTGTTCAATGCCACATATGTGGGGTGACTGACAATCTTGCTTTCTTCACCTATGCACTGCAGGGCACCAGCTGTCCTTAGACCATTCCCTGACCTGGCAACGATGGTGGAACGTGACAGCATCCGACGGTACCGCTTCACCAGGCAGCTGATTGAGGATTTGGCAGTGCGCTTGGCACCACATTTGCAACCTGGCCGGCCGTACCCTACAGCGCTGACCCCCAAGGTGAAGGTGATGGCAGCCCTACACTTCTTTGCCACCGGTACCTTTCAACACACTGTGGCGACTGCTGGTGGGATGTCACAGACCATGTTCAGCCGTGTGCTCTGGGATGTTTTGGAGGCTATGTTGATATACCTGAACCAGTACATCTATTTCCCTAGACTCCAACAACTCACTGGCGTGAAGAGTGACTTCTATGCCCTGGGGAGGATGCCACATGTCATTGGCTCCATTGATGGGACACATGTGGCTTTGGTACCACCACAGGCCCAAGAGCAGGCATACAGGAAACGCAAACACTACCACTCGGTCAATGCACTGGTGGTCTGTCTTGCAGATATGAGCATCTCACACGTGTGTGCCCGTTTCCCTGGTTCTGCACACGATGCCTACGTGATGAGGAGTAGTCGCATCCCGAGGATGATGTCACAGATGCGGAACCAGCGTGCCTGGCTTGTTGGTGTGTACTGACTTTGTACCATTGTGTGTATTCTGCAATGTAGTGTTCCACCCTCTTTTCCAACTCTACTAATGTGCAATTGTCTGTATGTAGGTGACTCCGGATACCCCAACATGCCGTGGTTGCTGACGCCCCTCAGGAACCCTGTGACACCAGCCCAGATGCGCTACAATGAGGCACATGGTCGGACCAGGAGAGTGATTGAGAGGACATTTGGTCTCCTGAAGAGCCGCTTCCGCTGCCTCGACAAGACAGGAGGGTCCCTCCCATATGCCCCAGCAAAGGTGTGCAAGATTGTCATCGTCTGCTGCATGCTACACAACCTGGCAGTGCGGAAGGAGTTGCCTCTCATCCTGGATGACGATGACCAACGTCCGCCACCTGTGGAGGATCCTGGCCTGGACCACGATGCCAGTGAAGATGATGATGATGATGATGGTGATGTCCGCACACAGCTCATCACCAACTTCTTCAGCTGAATGTGAGTATCCAGAGATGTCATGTCAATGATGTGAGTTTGCATGATATGTGTTGGTGGTGCTCTGGTGCTGTTTGAGTGTGTCCATGGGCTACATGACTGTATGCGTGTAGCGATGTGTCCTTACAGGTAGTCTGTACTCCCCAACAGTGTTGACATGCTAACTTGGTTCTGGGTGGGTATCTTGTGACATGTATTGGGCATGAGTATTGCAGTTCTGTCCTGTTCTTCAGTGCTTTTGACTGTGTGTCATTTCTGTCCTTCACAGGGTACTTTCAGAGTCATTTGGTCAACTGTGATCCCCGACACCGTGATTCGACTTCCAGGGTGGTAGCTGTCGTGTCCCTACAGGTGATGTGCACCACACCCATGGACTTCCTTCCTTCTACACTTGTTGACTGTGTGCCCGCTGCCAGGTGGGATTACCTTGCATCTGTGGTGGTTACAACATGTTGCAAATGTGTAATAAACCTGTGCTTCACTTTGTGATGTGCGTTGTCTGTGGTCACACATCTGACTGACATTTGCTTACTGCACCAGTGGGCTAGTTAACACCGACTGTGAATAGGTGTTGGGTCTGTGCAATGCAACGTATTTCCTGGCAACATCAGTGTAGGCGATGAGTCAGATGGCCATGGTGTGTATGTGTTGTGTAGCCCTGGTGGTGTGCCTCCCTCATATGTGTGACGTCGCCATGACTCACATGCCGGTGTTGTACTTGCTGTAGCAGTTAGCATGCACAGTGTCATTTCCCAGATCATCATCGCCACTTCAGAGACAACGTAGGAATCACAACAGAGGCAAGTATGGTGTATTAGTGAGTTTATTGACATACATGTGTGAGTATAGTGCACAGGATGGTGGGTGCTGTACATTGTGATTGTAATCCAAAGTTCCTAGATGATTTGGAAGTCCTGGTAGCAGAAATGTCCAGAGTAAAGTCCACAGTCATCTGAGACATTGGTCCAACTTGAGCTCCCCATGTCATGTGGGAGAGTTGTGTTGCAGTCAACAGGGTGAACAGTTTGCGCACAAAGGTGATTATCCAGAACAGGTTTTGGCTTCCTGGGGGTTGCACATGGCCATCGGCCTCTCACTTGCCCCTCCTCGGACGGCCCCTCTTCTTTGGGGGGGACCCTCAAGTGCAGGCTGCTGCGGTGCAGGGGACTCTTCGCCAGAGTCATCCGCCCTCCCTGTGGCAGTTGCAGTTGTTTCAGCACCAGATGTTGTGGGCACACAGGGAGGTGTTGACTGGTTGCTGCTCATCTGGCGGAGGCATTGTAATATGTCCCTATGCACCGCCGTCATCTCTTGCAGTGTGTCCCACTTGGACTCCACGCGGGACATGTGTGAGTCCAGGCGGGCATGATGGGCAGCCTGCTGCTGTTTAATGTCCCTGAGGAGCCCCACTACCTGGCTGAACTCTCCGGTGCTGGACTGGTACGCATCGGCTATGCGTGCCAGTTGTGGGTCATCATGCAGTCCAGACCCCTCTGCGAGCAGCGACCTATGTCTCCCACCCCTCCCACCACCCCTGGCGACACGTGCAGTACCTGAGGTGGCATGCACAGGTGACCCTGGGCCACCTTGGGGGTTGTTGGTGGTGGTGGTGTCCATGACCCCACGTTGGTCCAGGGTCCCTGTGCTGGTAGTGGTGGTGCTCCTTGGTCTGTCCATGTCGGCAGGGGTGGTATGTGTGTTGACAGTCGTTGGAGGGGTGGGTGCAGGGGGTGCAGCTGGTGGTCCTGCTGGTGCTGCATGATGACTTGCTCCGGAGGTGCCAGGTGGGTCTTCTTCATCCGAGGAGGGCAGAGGCTGTTCCACACCAGTGAGCTCTGTATCCTCTTGAGCCTGGGACGGGGACTCCTCAGCGTCTGCTGCTGTGTCCCCATCATCACCTGTTTTTGGGAGACACACACAATGTATGTTATGTTTCTGCAGGCATCAATGGTTGACACACCTGACAGTTGTGACTGTGCCTCTGGATGCGGGCCTGTACATTGCATTGTCCTAAGTTGTCACAGTCAGGGGTTGATATTGGTGTAGCACATTGTCCTGCATTATTTGGGCATTTCTATGTGAATGTTGGGGTGTGTACATGGTCTGCATTGGTTGTATTTGGTTGACATCCGGCCCTCCTTCCCACCCAGCCAGATATTCCACCATGGAAGGTGCTTTCATTGCAGGGAGTGCAAGTTGTCTTTCAGGATGTCAGTCAGTGGTGTTCTGCTGTTGGTTGGTGCACAGTTGCCAGCAGGGCCTTGTGCTCCCCACAGCAGTAGCCAGTGTCAGCCATTTTGTCAGTTGTTTTCCACTCCCTGTGATGTGTGCATGGTTCAGGGTGGTGTTGATGGGACAGTTGTGGGGGTGACCAATATCTGTGACTACCACTCCCATCATGCTATAGCCTCCACCCCCCTTCCCAGCATGCCCATACTTACTTGCTTTTGGGTGGACTTCACTGTGTGTGAGTGTGAGAGCAATGGCAAGATGGCTGACAGTGGTGTCCTGCTGTTGGTTGGTGGCCAGTTCCCAGCATGGCCTTGTGCTCCCCACAACAGAGCACCAGTGTCAGACATCTTTGATGGGGCTTTCCACTCTCTGTGGTGTGTGCATGCTTGGGTGTGAGCTTGCTGGGCCATGTGGGTGAGGGATGTTGAGCTGTGACTACCACTCCCATCATGCTATAGCCTCCACCCCCTTCCCAGCATGCCCATACTTACTTGCTTTTGGGTGGACTTCACTGTGTGTGAGTGTGAGAGCAATGGCAAGATGGCTGACAGTGGTGTCCTGCTGTTGGTTGGTGGCCAGTTCCCAGCATGGCCTTGTGCTTCCCACAACAGAGCACCAGTGTCAGACATCTTTGATGGGGCTTTCCACTCTCTGTGGTGTGTGCATGCTTGGGTGTGAGCTTGCTGGGCCATGTGGGTGAGGGATGTTGAGCTGTGACTGCCACTCCCATCATGCTATAGCCTCCACCCCCTTCCCAGCATGCCCATACTTACTTGCTTTTGGGTGGACTTCACTGTGTGTGAGTGTGAGAGCAATGGCAAGATGGCTGACAGTGGTGTCCTGCTGTTGGTTGGTGGCCAGTTCCCAGCATGGCCTTGTGCTCCCCACAACAGAGCACCAGTGTCAGACATCTTTGATGGGGCTTTCCACTCTCTGTGGTGTGTGCATGCTTGGGTGTGAGCTTGCTGGGCCATGTGGGTGAGGGATGTTGAGCTGTGACTTCCACTCCCATCATGCTATAGCCTCCACCCCCTTCCCAGCATGCCCATGCTTCCTTCCCTTTGACTCTGCTTCCCTGTGGGGTTGTGTGCCTGTGCTGACAAGATGGCTGACAGTGTTATCCTGGGGTTAGTTCTGCTACAGGTCCCATGTGTGTCCCTGTGCTTCACACAGCATGACCCAGGGTGGTGGTTCTTTGTGGGTTATTTGATTGGAGTGTGAGGCAATGCATTCTCCCAGGTGGGTTATGTGGAGTTAGTGTTGAGGGTGTGTGTGAGGGGAGGTGCTTGTAACTATGGTCAGTGCTGTGAGTCCTCCTTCCCACCCAGCCAGATATCCCACCATGGAAGGTGCTTCCATTGCAGGGAGTGCAAGTTGTCTTTCAGGATGTCAGTCAGTGGTGTCCTGCTGTTGGTTGGTGCACAGTTCCCAGAAGGGCCTTGTGCTCCCCCCAGCAGTACCCAGTGTCAGCCATCTTGTGAGTCCTTTTCCACTCCCTGTGATGTGAGCATGGTTCAGAGTGGTGTTGATGGGCCAATTGTGAGGGTGACCATTATCTGTGCCTACAACTCCCATCATGCTATTGCCTCCACCCCCCTTCCCAGCATGCCCATCCTTCCTTCCTTTTGACTCTGCTTCCCTGTGGGGTGGGGTGCCTATGCTGACAGGAGTTCTGGGAGTGTTGTCCTGGCAGTTGTTTGGCTAAAAGTCCCAAGAGTGTCCCTGTGCTTCACACAGCATAACCCAGGGTGGTGGTTCCTTGTGGGATCTTCAGTTAGGATGTGAGGCATTGCATTCTCCCAGGTGGGTTATGTGGAGTTAGTGTTGAGGGGGTGTGTGAGGGGAGGTGCTTGTAACTATGGTCAGTGCTGTGAGTCCTCCTTCCCACCCAGCCAGATATCCCGCCATGGAAGGTGCTTCCATTGCAGGGAGTGCAAGTTGTCTTTCAGGATGTCAGTCAGTGGTGTCCTGCTGTTGGTTGGTGCACAGTTCCCAGCAGGGCCTTGTGCTCCCCCCAGCAGTACCTAGTGTCAGCCATCTTGTGAGTCCTTTTCCACTCCCTGTGATGTGAGCATGGTTCAGAGTGGTGTTGATGGGCCAATTGTGAGGGTGACCATTATCTGTGCCTACAACTCCCATCATGCTATTGCCTCCACCCCCCTTCCCAGGATGCCCATCCTTCCTTCCTTTTGACTCTGCTTCCCTGTGGGGTGGGGTGGGGTGCCTATGCTGACAGGATGGCTGGGAGTGTTGTCCTGGCAGTTGTTTGGCTAAAAGTCCCAAGAGTGTCCCTGTGCTTCACACAACATAACCCAGGGTGGTGGTTCTTTGTGGGATCTTCAGTTAGGATGTGAGGCATTGCATTCTCCCAGGTGGGTTATGTGGAGTTAGTGTTGAGGGGGTGTGTGAGGGGAGGTGCTTGTAACTATGGTCAGTGCTGTGAGTCCTCCTTCCCACCCAGCCAGATATCCCACCATGGAAGGTGCTTCCATTGCAGGGAGTGCAAGTTGTCTTTCAGGATGTCAGTCAGTGGTGTCCTGCTGTTGGTTGGTGCACAGTTGCCAGCAGGGCCTTGTGCTCCCCACAGCAGTAGCCAGTGTCAGCCATCTTGTCAGTTGTTTTCCACTCCCTGTGATGTGAGCATGGTTCATGGTGGTGTTGATGTGCGCATTGTGAGGGTGGGTAATATCTGTGACTACGACTCCCATGATGCTGTTGGCTACACTGACTTGCCCAGCATACACAGTATACCTTCCTTTCAGTGGGCTTCACTGTGTGGTGGTGTTGTAGTGGTGGCTACATGTCTGGATGTGTTTGTTAGTTGTATTTGTGCCACTGCCTAGCTGTAGTTGTAGTTGTGTTTGTACATGTGATGAGACAGTTACATGTCACTATGAGATGGCATGTGTTGTGTTTATCTGACTGACATACACATTTTGGGATGATTCTGTTCTTGTTGCTGTGTATTTGCTAAGGGTGCATGGTTTGACTCTCCCCTTGACAGTGATGTGTGTGTATTGTGACACAATCTTGTGTACATTTGTTGTGTACTCACCAGGCTCTGGGATGTTTTCTAGTCCATATACGCTCACTGGTGGTAGGATGGCCCGCACCTTCTCCTCCCAGGGCCTGAGGTAGACTGGCTTGGCAGGAGGGCCACTGCTGGTGTGTTGGCTCACGAGGTAGTCCTTCTTCAACAGCTCCCTGAACCTCCTGCGCACATCATACCACCTGTTCTGGATGTCTATCTTTGTGCGCAAACATGGTGATTGTGCATTTACCCTGTCGACGATCCTCTCCCACATCTTGGTTTTCTGCGCCATGGGTGTCTGTTGGACCAGTGTACCAAACAGCTGTGGCTCTACCCTGAGGATCTCATCTACCAGGACTTCCAATTCACTATCTAGGAACTTATGATTCTTCTTTGGGGGCATGGTGATGGGTGGTGATGGTGAGTGGTGTGTGTGTTGGTGTGCAGGTGAAGGTGTATGAGTGTGTGTTTTGCTGGGTGTATGTGAGGTTGCTATTTGTTGAGATGCTGATGGTGTGTGGCTTGTGTGATGGATGAGCTGTGGGTGTATGGTTGCTGTCTGTTGAGTGCTGGCAGGTAATTTGAATTTGCAAAGGATCATGGTAGGGATTTGTGTCCTTTATATGGGTGGAGTTGTGGGTGTGTCTTTGTTCCCTGCCCCCCAGTATTTATTGGCTTTGTAGTTGCTTGTTTGGCTTTTTTTATGTATTTTCCCTTTGTACTTTTCGTGCATGTAGGAGACGTTCTTGTGGCCGAGTCTGACCCTGCAGTTGTCTCGTACGGGCTTCTCCGATTCGTTCACGCTGTGTTTGTGCTGTTTTCTATGCTGCGGACGCGTCGGTCGCAGTGTTTTGGGTTGCTTCGGCTCGCAGTTTTGTATGCGTGTCGGTCGTACGGCTTGTCCTCCGTGCGACTCGGTCGTGTTTACCATGCGTTGCATCGTACTTGGCGGGTGGGAGTTCGCGGGTACGTTTCGTTCGGGATTGTTCCGGGTGCGTGTCGGTCGGTTAGATTCGCGTGTTTTTCCGGCCGGATGGCTGTTTCACGCGCGGCTCGGTCGTTCGGCTTGTGTTCCGTACGAGTCGGTCGGGTTTTGCACGCTTTTCATCGTACTTTGCGGGTCGGGCTGCACCGGTACGTGTCGGTCGGAATTAATTCCGGCTCTGAGTCGGTCGGTACGTTTTCCGGCCGGAATCGGAATCGGCCCCTTAATGTCATTAAGTCCTGAAGAAAGCCCTAGACCAGCTAGGGACTATGATAGGTGCTGAAACATGTTGCCGATCATTTTAGGGCCATAGGAATATTATATCCTAAGAACTGCATTAACGGATAATACTTTTTTAACCCAGACCACTAATAAAGGGATACCTTGGTCTGTTTGAGGTACGTTTATTCATTCATAATCTCCCCAGTAGAAACAATATCAAAAGAGCTCCATGGAATATGGTTGAGCCCATCCTGGCTTTTAGGGGCCGTGTGGACCCGATGAGGAAGCATGACACTATTAGAGTGTGTGAGGGTCATACTAAAAAAAGAAAGGGATTCTCCTTGCTTCATTATACTCTGACTGGGTTCCCATGTGGGATAGGAACCTCTCTTGTAGGACAAGGGAGACTTCATTTGTTGTTGCATTACTTATAGAGGGAGGGTGTATCCTTTAGGCCTTATTTTTCACACAAGGTCTCCCCCTCCTTACTGATAGGTAGGGCCCCAACTGGACCCCTTCTGTAGTTTTTTGTAAGAGGGACAAACACTTACAACATATGAATTATGAATCCCACACAAAGAGTATACTTGCAAGATGCCTATGCAGTGTGTACACGTAGAGCAAGATACAATACTAGTAGGCTGTCTAAAAGGGATCAAGAAGTCAAGAGCATTGGAAATGTTGCAGGGCATGCACTATTGTGAGACAGTGAATAGCATGCAAACAGGATTCATGCAAAAAGAAGCTGACATTTTATTTAATTATTTACAGCTTTTCTATAGCGCCCTTGTGTTAAAGCTTTTGATTAAATTAGCCTCGGGCGGAGTTCACGTAGCAGCGCTACGTGGAACTCTGCGAAGGTTGTAAAAAAATCTATACGGAGTTTAGCGAGTGGGCAGAGTTGCTTGCCACACCCGTTTGCGCTACGCTTTCTGTCAAACGTAACACAACGTGCGTTCTTGTGCCGGAAATCGCCCGCAAATGGCACCACGCAGAGCCCAAGGGCACTGCCATCTTGGTTTTTTGCTCTGTTTATGGTTCTGGAAATATTTTTCTATCTTTGCTTAATCTTCTTAACACTAACCCTCTGAAACCTATCTACCCCTCATTTCTTATTATAACCTTACCCTGTGTCTTTGTGATTTTGTATTTTATGTTTATTCTAATTTGTTGTGTGCTTTTGTATGACTTTTGTAAATTTTTTAATTTTTACTTTACTTTTTTTTCCTTCCTTCCTTCTTTTTCCTTCTTCTACTTTCTTCTCTTTCCCGGCCCTGACCCAGCGCCATGGCAGAGCCGGGGCGTTGCAGCACCAGGCCCCCTCGAACCAGCAGCATGATCAGCACAGGACACCTACCTTACGGAAGGCCGCGCCGTAAAGTGGTGCAGCCCCGCGCATTTGTCACTGAAGTGGAGGTGGCAGCGCTAGTTTTCTATGTGCAGCGCCACCTCCCCTTCACCCTGTCAGCAGGTGGCAGGCCTGGTAGCGGGTATGCCCTCTGGGAGCGGAAGCAACGGTGAGAGTGGGTACGTTGGGCTGTACGCCACTGCTCTGGGATCCAGCGCACCCAACAACAGCTGACGCACCAGTGGGCAGACATCCTTGATAGGGACCAGGACCTGCTAGACCTGCTAGACCTGCTAGACCTGCTGGGTATGGAGGTTGCAGGGCTCGGTGAGTAATAATTATTTATTTGTTGTGTTCTATGTATGCTAATAATTTTTCCCAAATAGTAAGCATGCTGCTCACTCACAGGTAAGTTAAGTTTATGTTACAAATATTATGTGATGATCCTAGAGTAGAGAGGTGCTCAACAGTGCTACCTAATCCTACTCATTGGCGCTCGCTTGGACTGTTTATTTAAGAAGTCATGCAGAGACTGTCCTGTCACTGAGATAGTGGTAGTCATTGGTATTAGCGAGCTAGCGCATCCTCTCACTTCTTTGTGCCTTTATTTTTTGTAGCTCGTACAGTCCCAACTCCCAACCCCAAGTGATTTACCAGTGATGTGTAGTAAGTAACTAGTATATGCATGCATCAGTATGTATGAATTGAAAAAAAATAAAGACTGAGTTGACCAGTCAAAGGGTGAGAGATCGAGAATGAGATGAGAAGCAAACTTCATTTGTTGCAATTTATTAGTAGTTTCAAAATGTAGTTTAGGAAATTTGGAATAGGGTTAGGGAATTAAGGAATAGGTCAATGATAGTTATAGGAGAGGAGATCTGATTTATAAAAGTTAAATCAAATGTTACTGGGTTTGCCTCTCCCAGTCAAAATATTTTTGGGGAGATGAACTGTACCAGTAATTTTTTATTTTATTTAGTTTTTTCCTACATCAGCATCTAGGGCCAGGAGGGATCATCCGGCTAATACCACCACCGAGGCGCCGGCGGGCAAAGGGGCTGGAGGGGCCTCCATGAGTGCCGATGGCTCTCGTGGGCCCAGTAAGTCCTCCTGTAAATTTAATTTTTATTTCCTATCTTGATTATTTTACCGCTCCACATTTAGAATGACTTTTTTTCCTTTTTACTGTGCCTGTCTCCTAATTTCTTTCCAACTCCACTTTGATCTGTTGTGAAGATTAAGAATACTAGAGGAACAATGCAATGCTGAATGGATAATGTAATTTGCTTGACTTCTGTAGATGGGATAGCCTGTGACGAATGTGCCAGAGCTATATCCCGGTCCTTAATCCTTTCACTGACTGAACTGCAGTACATCACATTTCCCACAGTCTACTTGCTCAAAATGGATGTAGGTTAAATATTTGAGGGAGTTAGAGGTTAAATCGGCCTGAGGTGATAACAAAATTAACATGTGCATAGCAACACAAGGATTCATGTTGACAGTTTGTTATTTAAGAGAAAATCAAATTACCTTGACCCAAGATCCCTCCCTCGCAGAGACAAAGGTCTGATCACTTTGGACAGTTTGTAGTGGACTGATCTCCAGTGAAAAATATTCAAATAGGAAAGCCAGACTAGAGATGCTAAAAGAAAATTCAAGGTGTCTGACCATACCAGAATAATTATTGTATCTAAAACTAGACCATTCATTAGTAAATGGGCCTAATTTGTGAAGCCCCAAACCATCTAAGCACTTTACTAGGAACCCCTTCAAAAGAAAAAAACTGCAGCTTTTTAAAACTGGTGTGTTGCTGTGTTTATTCTGCCTTAATTCCTTTCAGATAGTAAGAGCTTTTGCCATTTGCCTTTAGTTTTATGAGTGTGGGTAATGGTGGTTGGGACTCTAATCACATCAAATCAAATGGCCCTAGGGGACCATCAATATCCTGCTACTGTGTCACCCACTACATAATTTTAAACATGTTTTTGGCAAAGAGTGACAGAGCATTGTTTACAACTTGTCTTTTTTTTTCTTTCTAGCTTCTTCTGGTCACCAGGACCCATCTCGCCAGGTTGCAGCAGCCGGGATGCAGCAGCGGAAGCTGGAAGCAATACAGGCCGAATACCAGTAGCTGGTGGCCCAGGAGGAGGAGGAGACAGCGGCCCAGTGCCCCAGCCAGTCCCCAGCACCAACACCTCCAGCTTCCCAAGGACAACATTGGTGCCGCAGTCTGCAGGCAGCTGCCCACCAGCCAACATCACACACTGCTCTGACCGCACCCTACTGCGCCGCGTCCTTTCAAAGCTGGCTCAGATTGAAGCCCAGCAGAGATGAATGGACCGGCACCTCGAGGTGCTCCTGACTCTGGCCCCTTGTGCCTAGCTCCCTCTACCCCATTTTAACTTTTATTTTGGTGGGTGGAACTTGTTTGTTGTTGTGGGTGGGGAGGGTGGGGATGTAGGAGTTGGGATCAGGGTTCCATTACTTTTTACAGTTTGGACATTTTCAGAGACAATGGTTGGGGATGGGAAATTTAATTTGCTTGGGTAGAGGTGGGCCAGTTGTTGAATGTGGGTGGAAGGGGTGGCTTTTTTGTTTGAGTTGAATAATAAATATTTAGGTTTCTGTATTTATGCCTCTAATCTATGTTTTTGGGGGTGTTTTACTTTTCAATGCTGCCTTTTAGTGCAACGTATTTTTAAAATTTGCTGATAGTGTGTAACAACAATTAGGTATGTGTTATGCCTATGTGGTACCCTCGGCCTACTACTCTCCTAGTCTCTGCAGTCTGCAACTATATTGACCACTAATGGGGGAGTTCCATTGCCTTGTTTACAACAACTTAGTAGAACAACTAACCATGTTCTCTTGCTGAATAGAAGAAGCGAAGGCTGCAGGGTTTCCCAAGGTGCCATGGTTGTGGTAGTAGTAGCAGGCTAGCGCACTAACAAAAGTGCAGAATCTAAAGTCAGGTCCCACTCCCACCTAGGTGAACTCCAATTGTAGGATGTTAATTAACCCTGGGCGGTAAACTCCACGCTGCGGGCGGAGTTCCTGGAGCTTTGCAACTCCGCACTCTGCCTTGGAGCACGAAGTTCAGCAAAAACTCTGCCTACGCTGCCAGCGTATACCGGCGCTTGGTCACCCAGGCCTAAGTTCCCATGCATTCAACCACACGTGGTCTAGTTATTATTATGCGCAAGACCTTTACCCTTTATGTCATATTCCATTGCTGTTCTCTCAGACAACCCCCCTGTGATGTTGGGCTCCGCGAACAGAAGCCGCAGAGGACTCAAGTCAAAATGGACTTCTGTAAGTCTCCAGGTAGGCGCTTTTCCCACGCATCGACTTGGTAAGCAATGGAAGGGTTTTGTGACTTGTTGTCTTTCTTGCTTATCTGCTTTGCCCTTTTCCATCCTTTTCAGAGCCGGCACGGGTGGTAGGTGGTGCCAGGGAGCACCCTCGGCTGCAGAGTGTTGGCCTGTGATGGCAATTGGCGATATCTGTGATAGAGCTGGGAATTCACCTTGATTTCTTATTTGACTTTGGGAAATAATTTCGTTTTGCAGATGACAAGGATGCCGTTTACCTCGTTGATCAATGCATGTCTTGTGTGTTGAATCTGCAAATCTTTTGTTTGTTTCCCAAAAGCCCATTTCAGGTTTAAATTCCACAATTCGATTTTGAATATAAAAATGGGTGCAATAGCTTTCTGTAGATGGGCCTTTGTGCTTCAAGTAGTTCCTGACACTTCATTTCCTGTAGTAAATGCTTTTGCTCTGCAGAGTTCTGCAAACCAATCTGTGGTGGTCAAGCTTTGACAGGCGCTGATATCTGAGAACCCATCGGGCCAGATAGGTGTGAGAGAAAATTTCAATTTACGTGGGCTGGGCAGAGGTGTTTGTCCTGGTTAGTCAGAGGGCAAATATAAACTGGAGCACATAACCTTGAAGGAACATGGGGTAGCCACTAAAATCATGACAAGTTATTTCTAAAGGCTATGAGGGTGGGCCCACAAGTTTGCCAGACTGAAACAGATGACGCTGGTGGAGCAGGGTCATGTTAGATGCACCCCACAAGTATGCACTTCTTACAAAAGAGACAAAAATATTTCATAGAAATCAGGTTGTTGGCCAAATGTTACAGCATGAGGCTAGAAAAAACGGACCTGGCGGGTGGTGTATACTAGCAGAAACCAACTGTGCTGCATTTCGAAACATACTGCAATGTTTTCTCTGAGAGAGACCATTTGTCCTGTGATGTTTTTTAATGTATTTGTATCTCGTTGCATATTGTGATCCAAGAATATGTCTATCTGTTATATGTATACTTTTCAGTGTGATTTTAATCCATGAATTACCAGATATGCTTCATCACTTGCGAGTCAAAGTAGCCCATCTCGCTGCCCTGAGCCTCAGCGGATGAGTGCAGCATCCACACTAAGAGGGTCATTACGATGACCGGCGGAAAAAAATCCAACCGCCATGGTAGTGGAAAATCACCGTCCGCAGGTACCGCGGAAACACCTCCGACCCTATTAGGATCAACCGCCAAAATATTCCAACCGCGGCGGTAGGAGGCATCGAAACACCGCCCGTAGACGGCGGAGAAGGGGAAAATCCAACCGCGGCGGTCGTTCTCACAGCGTAAACACACCAAACCGCCGCCAGGCACGTAGAGTGACCACCAATGATATTATGATATCCCCGATGTCACAACGGTACGGTCCACTGTATCCGACCGCCGCGGTCGCTAACAGTAATGAATGTGAGATACGGCGGAAGGCCTGCAGCATAGCCATCGCTGCGGATGCTCCGGCAACAAAAGGGCGGCCAAGGAACGAAACACACAATAAGGCCACCAAATGCACACAGGCAACTAGCCCTGCCCCCAAAATAACCTGAAACACCCCAATTACACACCCCCATGGCAAATTCAAACACACAAATCACAGGACAACCCACACAGCACACCTGACAGCATTACACCATCTTGACACACCCACATAGCTGAGCATAAAACCAGCCCCTTCCCTGACCACAATCCTTTGCAAAATGACTCAACAGAAGGAAACAACACCAGAGCACTAAGGAGAGCCAAACCTGCACACATCACACCACCACCACAACACACACACACACACCACCTACACCACCCACACCACCCTCACAACTGCTCCCCAAAACATCAGCACTGCACACACCATGGCACCACAGAAAATGCCAAAATTCACAGACACTGAGTTGACAGTAATGGTAGATGAGATAATTAGAGTAGAACCACAACTCTTTGGTAGCATGGTCCAACAGACACCATTAGCCACAAGAACAAACATATGGGTAAGGATAGTGGACAAGGTCAATGCAGTAGGGAACGTGCCCCGCAACAAGAATGAAATCCAGAGGCAGTGGCATGACCTGAAGAGTGTTGTCAAGAAGAAGAGGGCCAAGAACCGTGAGCTGGCTGATGCGACTGGTGGAGGCCCTCCCATTCCACCAAAACCATTCTCTGCGTGGGAGGAGAAGGTGCTTGCCATACTGCATCCAGAGAGTCTTGAAGGAATACCCGGGGGAGTGGAGGCTGGTAAGTACCAACTAATGTATACCATGAAACTGCCATGTACTGTCTTGCACAACTACAAAGCTACATCTCTGAGGCACAAGTACATTCATCTGCACCCCAATACCAAACACAGGTCTCACTGATTTAACATTCACCCCATCTGAATCATCACAAAGGTACACAACATCAACTGTGTTGCATGTGTCCAGGCAAGCAGCACTACAACTCCCACTAGCCACCCCTGTCCCACCTCACAGAAGGAGGAACACTCCCCCCACCCAGAACCATGTGGCAGCCATTGTGTGCTATACCCTCACCTAACAGGTAGGTAGCCATCTTTCCAGGGAGGTGTGTTTGGAATAGGGAGGCCTGCACTACAACTCTCACCAGGCCCCCTTGTCCCACAGCTAAGCAGGATGGACCACTCCCCCACCCAGAACCATGTGGCAGCCATTGTGTGCTACACCCTCACCTAACAGGTAGGTAGCCATCTTTCCAGGGAGGTGTGTTTGGAATAGGGAGGCCTGCACTACAACTCCCACCAGGCCCCCTTGTCCCACAGCTGAGCAGGATGGACCACTCCCCCCACCCAGAACCATGTGGCAGCCATTGTGTGCTACACCCTCACCTAACAGGTAGGTAGCCATCTTTCCAGGGAGGTGTGTTTGGAATAGGGAGGCCTGCACTACAACTCCAACCAGGCCCCCTTGTCCCACAGCTGAGCAGGATGGACTACTCCCCCCACCCAGAACCATGTGGCAGCCATTGTGTGCTACACCCTCACCTAACAGGTAGGTAGCCATCTTTCCAGGGAGGTGTGTTTGGAATAGGGAGGCCTGCACTACAACTCCCACCAGGCCCCCTTGTCCCACAGCTGAGCAGGATGGACCACTCCCCCTACCCAGAACCATGTGGCAGCCATTGTGTGCTACACCCTCACCTAACAGGTAGGTAGCCATCTTTCCAGGGAGGTGTGTTTGGAATAGGGAGGCCTGCACTACAACTCCCACCAGGCCCCCTTGTCCCACAGCTGAGCAGGATGGACTACTCCCCCTACCCAGAACCATGTGGCAGCCATTGTGTGCTACACCCTCACCTAACAGGTAGGTAGCAATCTTTCCAGGGAGTTGTGTTTGGAATAGGGAGGCCTGCACTACAACTCCCACCAGGCCCCCTTGTCCCACAGCTGAGCAGGATGGACCACTCCCCCACCCAGAACCATGTGGCAGCCATTGTGTGCTACACCCTCACCTAACAGGTAGGTAGCCATCTTTCCAGGGAGGTGTGTTTGGAATAGGGAGGCCTGCACTACAACTCCCACCAGGCCCCCTTGTCCCACAACTGAGCAGGATGGACCACTCCCCCCACCCAGAACCATGTGGCAGCCATTGTGTGCTACACCCTCACCTAACAGGTAGGTAGCCATATTTCCAGGGAGGTGTGTTTGATATAGGGAGGCCTGCACAACAGCTCCCACCAGGCCCCCTTGTCCCACAGCTGAGCAGGATGGACCACTCCCCTCACCCAGAACCATGTGGCAGCCATTGTGTGCTACACCCTCACCTAACAGGTAGGTAGCCATCTTTCCAGGGAGGTGTGTTTGGAATAGGGAGGCCTGCACTACAACTCCCACCAGGCCCCCTTGTCCCACAGCTGAGCACGATGGACCACTCCCCCCACCCAGCACCATGTGGCAGCCATTGTGTGCTACACCCTCAGCTAACAGGTAGGTAGCCATCTTTCCATGGTGGTGTGTTTGGAATAGGGAGGCCTGCACTACAACTCCCACCAGGCCCCCTTGTCCCACAGCTGAGCAGGATGGACCACTCCCCCCACCCAGAACCATGTGGCAGCCACTGTGTGCTACACCCTCACCTAACAGGTAGGTAGCCATCTTTCCAGGGAGGTGTGTTTGGAATAGGGAGGCCTGCACTACAACTCCCACCAGCCACCCCTGTCCCACCTCTCAGAAGGAGGAGCACTCCCCCCCCCAGAAGCATGTGTCAGGAAGTCCACCTAAAAAGGACAACTGGACAGGTAATTACAGTGCATGCACCCCACCATTCCTCAACAAAAGCATTGAGCTAATGACAACACAAGGCCTCACATCACAACAAAATACACCCCAATAAAATAGCAATTGATAGTATGCAGACAGCTAAGCGTATGTAACTGTGACAGAAACAGAACTGTGACTCAACTAAACCCATGTGTAAGCAAATCAGGGACCATATATGCACTGCACTGAATGCTATCTGTAAATTCCATGTGTGCTGAGCATGAAGGACCATGGTAACAATAAAGAGGCATGGTCTGTTGAACAATGAAATCCAAACACAGAACATTACAAAGGTATGCATGAGATAACAATGGTACAATGGCTAGTACATGTGCATATGTAACATCTGCCAGGAAGAGTAATCAGCAAAGATGCATCACATCAAGTTGGATAGCAGCCAGTTGTCAGATGACAACCTTTCAGTTTAATACTAAGAGCTTCACGTGGGACATGGTATCCAATGACTTGTCACACCATGGAAAAATATGTATGTACCTCCACATCATGTCATGACGCACATCACTGTGCAGACATACAATTAATGAAATACTTAACTGTGTGTTGCACAGCATGTAAATAAGAAACATCAAACACTGCAAGCCTGATGGGTGTAAGTCAATGACTATGTGCCCTCTGTCCCACAGGTGACCAACAACTGACTGCAGATGATGACAACCTCAACCTGCAGAGCCAGTCTCCTCCCCCGGAACATGGACACTCTGATGCGGAGTTCCTGGATTCTTTGGATGAGGAGCTCCAAGCCGGCCCATCTGGCGTGCCAGGGCGCAACCGGTCACATGACCCCACTGCCCCCCCACCCTCAGCAACAACATCAACGCTGACCCCTGCTGGAACGACCTGTTCCGCCACCACCACCACCACCACCACTACCACTGCTGCCTGCAACACTCGCCCTGCCCCAGAGGATGCCCAGCCCACACCAACAACTGCGGAGGGCAGGGAGAGTAGGCGTGTGCCTAGAGTGGTGAGGCAACAGGTCAGTGATAGCAGGGCAGGTGGGAGGACAAGTGGGACTCCAACACCACAGGACACTGTGACCGAAGCCCTAGCTAATATCACCAGAGTTGTTGGTGCCTATGAACACACACAGGCACAAATGGGCCAGGTCCACGAAGATGCCCTGGAGCTCCAACGTCTGCTGAGGTCCATGGACAACCGCATGGGACAAATCGTGGACCTCATGGGCCAGTTTCTGGTGGTACAGAGGGACAGGCCAGTGCCACATACCACACCTCCACCTCCCCCCGTTGCCACGCAGGATGACAGTTCATCATCCACCCCTACGGGCACCGAGAGGGGTTGACTCCTCAGACCCCTCTGGCCCAGCAGACGATGCCCCCCCTGCCAAAAGAAGAAGGGGCCGTCCAAAGAAAAACTTGGGACTCACCCGTGGCAAAGCACCTGGCAAGTGCCAGTCAAAGAGCCAGCCATGATGGCAACACTCTACACCCTGCCTTGACTTTGTACACTGTCCGTACCCACACTGCCATGGTAATGGCATCCGTCTGTTGGACTGTGTCACCACATCAATGTGGTGCCTACTCGATTGTCTCATCTACATCACTGCCAACTCATTGACTCACCATTCACACTTATGTAAATATCCACTTCCCTCTCACATATACCCATTGAAAATAAACAACAATAACGCACCAATTTAGATGTGTCTGCTCCATGTTTATCACAGTATGTGCAATGTTTACCATGGTTACAATGTCACAGGAGCATGGATTCTCTGTAGGCAAGGAGAGCATGAAGGGACCTAGCAAAACACAACAGAACAAAAGTCACAAGTCAGGTGGTGGCATCACAGCCATCACACAACACATGTCATTAACGTACTCCAATATGCACACATTACTATGTGCAACAGTACCAACATAGACATCCTGTAGCTGTGCCAAACTACCCTGTAACCAACACATAGGCAGCCAGCACTGAGTCAACAACAGGATGCAGTCACAAAGATCACATAGACCTTTACGCAAACAACTACATCAACAGACAATGGACCAGTTGTACATTGTCACTCACCTTCAAGTGAAGTAGCGGTTGATGAGCTGCTGACGCTGGCCGACACCTTCCTCCTCTCCACTATCCTCGTCACTGGACATATGTGGGATCGCAGGTGGGGGCCTCGGCTGGTCATCATCGTCCTGGATCAGGGGGATTTGTTTCCGTAAGGCCAGGTTGTGCAGCATGCAGCATGCTACCACTATCTGACACACCTTTTTTGGTGTGTACATGAGTGCCCCTCCGGTCCTGTCCAGGCAGCGAAATCTCGATTTTAGGAGACCAAAGGTTCGCTCCACGACCCGACGTGTTCTCCCATGGGCATTGTTGTAGCGGATATCAGACGGTGTCCTAGGATTACGTAGTGGGCTCAGCAACCAAGGTCTGTTGGGATATGCAGAGTCACCTAGGTGTGAAAAACACATACAGATTAAGTGATACAACTGTGGCAGAGGACAGCATGGCACACACAGCACAGAACTTGACTCTGCCCACTCCCCCACAATCCATGCCCGCTCCGGAAGTATATTGGCCATCAGCTGGGGCACAATGCTGTTGCGCATGATGTAGGAATCATGTGCAGAGCCGGGAAACTTGGCACAGACATGCGATATGATCATATCGGCCTGGCACACCACCTGCACATTGATGGAATGTGAATGTTTACGATTCCTATATATGTGTTCCCATGCCTGTGGTGGAACCAGGCCAACATGTGTGCAGTCAATAGCACCCACAACATTAGGGATGTGACCAAGGGCATAAAAATCCGCCTTCACAGCCGCCAAATCCGCCCTCCTTGGAAAACTTATGTATCGGTCTTTGTATTGCATCATGGCCGACAGGAAATCCCGCAGCACCATGCTGAAGGTGGGCTGAGACATCCCCCCTGCAAAGCCCACCTTCTCCTGGAATGAACCACTAGCCAGGAAATGCAGTGCCGCCATCACCTTCTATTTAGTAGTCAATGCTGTTGGGTATGTCCTGCCAGCCCGCAGGTGTGGCTCCAACATGGCACACAGGTCTTGGATGTTTGTGCGGTCCAGACGGAACCTGCGTATTACGTCATCATCCTCAATGTTAGCAAGCCGGGTGACTGGACGTTACACATTAGGTCGCCTCCTAGGTGAGATGAAAGGGGACACGTCATTGCAACAGAACATGAGATGTGCACAAATCCGTAGCTTTTGATTGACACAGCGCAAACATTTACAGGCATCACAATGCAGCAGACAGTGCAAGTCAAATGTTGTGACACCTTGAGAAAACATTGTTGTACACTTGTTCAGTATTCGCACAGTGAGAACAACCAACATGGAAACTGTCTCTGTGAATGCTAATAGTCATTTTTCAAAGTTTTGTGTAAACAGCCCTGACAGTATATGATACAGGACATGTGTGACACAGAAACACTGCTGGCTTCCACGTAGCTGCTGTACCTGCCACACATTCTTGTGCAATCATGACAGGGGACACATTAACGACCCAATATGCCTAGTTCTGAAGGACTCATTATGGAATTTGAGCCACTTCAAATCCACACAAGTTTAGAGACATTCACATACATGTCCACAAGCCTGTGCTGATATCCACTGTCATCAGTAGACATGCCATACATGCTGGTAATCACAACTCAAAGTCAGTCAATGACCAATAATGAAAAGGATTTGCAGATTCTGTGTCGCCGTGGATCAAGACACAATGACACCACTGCACAATATCATCAACAAGCAAACAGATTGTCAATGTGGCACACAAAAAGTGGACAAGGTACGTGCTCGAAATGACTGTAGACAAACGTTAATCTGAATTTAAGTTGCACTATGACATGCAGTATGAAGGTAGCACTTCCCAAACACACAACTGAAGTGCAACAGTTGCCAGGGAGCTAATCATCCAGCTGCTTGGAGACACAACAGTGCCACAAAAACAACCTACAACACCACCAGGACAAACCCACACCAGTACACCTACAAGTCAGCGCATGAATTTACTGAGTACATAACAAAAACACAACAGCCTCATACACGTAACACCAGCGGATGTCATTGCACAACACAGGTACTAAAGGACAAACATCAAAAGCATCCTGAGCCACATTCCCCACAGGCTGTCAGGACCAACACAGCGGACTATCAACATCCCTCCGCAGACAAAGATGCTGGCTGTGCATCACATGTTGGCCTCTGGTACCTTCAAAACAACAAAAGTTAGAGTTGGATGAGTGTCACAGCCAGCCCTATCAAGGTATATCTCACCTGTCTTGGATGCCATCATTAGCTTGATTCAACAGCACCTTCAGTTCACCCACACTGTGCAGGAACAGCTTGTGCCCCAGAAAGGCTACTACGCCATAGCAGCCTTATCCACTCGTGTTGGTTTAAATTAATTGAAAACATGTCCTACTTGTGCACCCTGCCAACACTGCACACAATTACTGCACATCAAAGCACACACATTACATCAATGTGCAGCCAATTGTGGCACACCGTCTACTGTTCACAGATGCCATATCAAAGTTACCAGTCAGTGAGCACCATCACCACTTTTGGCTACAGTCCATCATCCAAGGCAACAATCTTCATGTGAACAAGGTCAATGCACCTGTCCTTGGTGAGTACCAACGTAACACACCACACACATCAAATCCACTATCAACATACAACTGTGGAAATATACATGTAACAAAATCACATATGACAGGCCGAACAACATGAGCACATACCAGACACAATGACACAAGTAATGGTGATAACATTTTGCAGATATGGAGACAAAACATACCCAAAGGCATAGATACAAGTGAAAAAATAATAAGGATGTACAGAATGCCAAGTGTGCCGGTGATGTAATTAACATCCTTGAGTATGTAGAGCACACACATGTCCATGTGGACATATACTGTTGGATTAGCTACTGTGAACAATAACATTACATGAAGGCAGTAATAGGTGTTACCAAACAGACAACAGTGTGACATATGTGGTGAGTAATGAAAATAATGCTGAAATGTGTGTAAACTCATGTAATGTATTGTGACATATTGTGTGAGATATGAATATGTTCCTATATATTGGGAGCAGATATGAAATTGGGGATCAATTTGGGGGTCAGATATGAAATTGGGGATCAATTTGGGGATCAGCTATGAAATTGGGGATCAATTTGGGGGTCAGATATGAAATTGGGGCTAAAATGCGGTGACATATATGTAATTGGGGATCAATTTGGGGGTCAGATATGAAATTGGGGCTAAGATGTGGTGACATATATGAAATTGGGGATCAATTTTGTTGACAGATATGAAAATGTGTGTAAATGTGGTCTCAGATATGAAATTGTGTAGAAGTAATGTGCCCCATTAGTTCTTTCAGAGTGGCATTTGGTGTTAGATTTGAAGTTAAGGCTGTCATTACTAACTGTAGCCCATTCAAATTACATCCAGTGCCATGATATGTTGTAAGTGACCACTGTTCGAAGCACAGATATGACCCATGACATTGACACAGCACGATGTGTCCATTGGTGCCTTAAACGTGCTCAAACAACACTATCACGCCCATAGTCAACAATGTCATGCTGCACCTTTGCCGTAGCGAGCACCTGGCACCAGCGTTGTGTCACCGCCAATGGCCCAAGACACACTCACCGTAGTGATAGGCATATAGACATGATCAAATGGCGGTTGGCATGTCCCGCCACACAAATCATGGTCACTCATAGCAATGCATGTGCCCGGAATCGCGGTAGCTACCGCCTGGCACCAGCGGTGTGCCACCGCCATGGCCCAAGACACCATAGCGGGGTTGATAGGCATAAACACATGATCAAATGGCGGTTGGCATGTCCCGCCACACAAATCACGGTCACTCAGAGCAATGCATGTGCCCGGAATCGCGGTAGCTACCGCCTGGCACCAGCGGTGTGTCACCGCCATGGCCCATGCTTTGACAGCCAATGGGAAGTGGAATCGCGGTAGCCTGATGCAAGTTTGAAAATCGCGGTAGGCGTGCTCCGCCACCGCGGGGCTGGTCATTGGATGCACTTGAAAGATGCACCACCGCGGTACCGCACGCCTGTCCCCTGCGGTGTGTCACTGCCATGGCCCATGCATTGACAGCCAATGGGAAGCGCAATCGCGGTAGCCTGATGCAAGTTTGAAAATCTAAGTAGGCGTGCTCCACCACCGCGGAGGCGGTCATTGGATGTATTTGAATGAGGCAGTCCTGGAACACCAATTGCAGCAGCTTAGAACCACAGAAAGGAGCCCTGGGAGCTATATATGTGTGTGAGAGAGCCACACAATTCCACAGCTCACTGAGCCTGCTGCCTGAGACCCCTCACCTGCTGCTGCCTCCTGGGACTGCTGCCTGAGACCCCTCACCTGCTGCTGCCTCCTGGGACTGCTGCCTGAGACCCCTCACCTGCTGCTGCCTCCAGGGACTGCTGCCTGAGACCCCTCACCTGCTGCTGCCTCCAGGGACTGCTGCCTGAGACCCCTCACCTGCTGCTGCCTCCAGGGACTTCTGCCTGAGACCCCTCACCTGCTGCTGCCTCCAGGGTCTGCTGCCTGAGACCCCTCACCTGCTGCTGCCTCCAGGGACTGCTGCCTGAGACCCCTCACCACCAACTGCCGCGGCTGCTGTCTCCTGCCCATAGTGATGTTGAGGACTGAGAAGATCCATGCCACTCCCTTCATCACCGAGGAGCTGGAGGTCCTGGTGGACGAGGTGCTCACCCAGTATCCAAGGCTATATGGTGCACCAAATGTCGTGGTAAGTATCTCAGAGTATGAGTGAGAGTGCAGGGGGGCACACATGAAGTTGATCTGCTGCAGTATGTGCGTGAGAGTGTGGGGTTGGGTCATGCACTGCCTAGCATGCTGTTTCCAGGGGGAAGGTGTGTTTAGCCTATTCAACACGTTTCCCTGCCTGCACATCCAGATGTGAGGGAAATGTAATGTCTTGTCAGACATACAGTGAGTCTGCAACTTCTCAATTTAGGAGTCAGGACAGTGATTGCCAGTCTGTATGTCTGTGCGTGTCCCTGATGTCCTTCACAGGCCCGTCTGTGGCCTTAGCTAGGGTTGTTGTCCAGAGGGTAGTGGGGGAATTGTTTCTGACTCAATATGTGCCTCATCTCTAGTGCTGCACTATGCTCAGGACCGCAATCCCCCAGGGTGACACTCTTGTTGGTCAATCACCTATGACACTGTACATTTCAACATTCTTGTGCCCAGACCCTTCCATCACCACCAGCATGTGCATATACTCGCATGTGTTGGCACTGTTTGTGTTTCCAAATTGTCCCTCCATTTAAAATATCAGATGCCCCACGTTGGACCTCTGTGTGACCCCAACTGGCCTGCACATTCACCGCCCAATCTGACAGTGACACAACACTGAATGTACAGAGTGTCAAATCTGTGCTTTTCCTCTTGACTCTCCATCAATGAGCCATTACAGACATGTAGATTGCACACGACAGGCCTTGTGATGAGGGTTTGCGTTTGTGAGGTCATGTCCCTCAATGTGACCTCCATGACACAGTGTGGCAGTTTAAGGGCAAGTGCTTTGAGGGCTGTGCAGTGTTGGGCACAGTGAGTATTCACAGTAACATATGTAGTAATGCCCTGCATGTCTTTGTATACACAAAAATTTGCTGTAGATGTGATCAGCATACACATTTTGCTCTCTGCTGGCATCCTGCATGGCTATGAGATGGGCATGTACTGTGTCCACCCTCATACCTGCATGCATTAATGTGTGTTTCCCACATGATGATGTTTGAATGTCGCAGATTTATTGTCTCTGCAGAAATGATGGCTGAAGTTGGGTAGAGTCAGTGTCATGCTCCTGCCCTGGGAAATGGTGGTAGGTTACACTGATTATTGCACCCTCTTGTCTCCCATGTCTGCAGCTCAAAGTCAACCAGCGCAAGGCCGTGTGGAGGGCCATTGCATGCAAGGTGCGTGCTCTGGGTGTCTCCAACCGACGACGCTCCCACTGTCACAAGAGGTGGGATGACATCTGCCGGCTGAGCAGGAACGTGGCCGAGATGACACTGGGGCTGATCCCTCGGTCCGGCAGGTTGGCGCGGCGCAGCATGACACCACTAATGGCACGCATTTTAGCTGTGACGCAGCCTGAACTGGATGCACGTCTGAAGGGGCATCAGCAGCAAGATGGTGGTGAGTATTCTGTGAGTGTGACTTTGGGTGTTGTTTGGCTGCATGTGCTCCAAGCCTGGTCCAGTGCAGGGCTGTGATGTTGCTAGTGTGATGCAATGGCGTGTAAGTGGCCGCGGTGTTGGGTGCAGTTGTCATGCATTCCCCTACATGTACCTTCCCATGTCATTGGTGTAATGGCCCTTGACTTCACATTTGTAGTTGTGGCCTTCTGGTATCATCTTCATTTGGGTAGTCATGGACATCCCATGTCAGGGTCCGGCAGAGTGCATGATCTGAGTGTGCCATCATCAATGTGTGCATTGCCTGACGTCAGATTTGTGCTGACTACACATCTAACACCAATGTGCAACTGTAGTTGTGCCCCAAGATACGACATGGTGGATGGCATGTGCTCATGACCATTGTGGGCGTATATTTTGGAGTCTGTCTCTGTGTTGGACACTTCTGCTGGCTCAAGATGTGACAGTGGCAACATGTTGTGAGTAGGATCTTTTACCCCCTCGGGCCCTAGGTGTGCACAGAGGGATATGTGTGTCTGGTTAGACGGAGCCACCAACAGGCTAATTGGCTGTGTGTTCATCACATGGATGAATTATGCCAAGTTAGCTTTATGCCACGGTAATTTCGCTGTTTGGATTGAGGTTGCACAATGTTACTGCCCATGGTGTTGTCCAACATGGATGATTGTTCATCATTAGTGATGCTTTCCTTGCAGATATTTGTAATCTTGATGCCAATGTACTGATCCTACCTCTCTCTCTCTCATGCAGCATCTCACATGGGCACGGAAGGACAGGGGACGGACACCAGTGGTGAGGCATCAAGCACAACTGCTGCACACCAGCATAGTGACATGAATGTCACCAGCGCATCAGAGGGGGACCGTAGTATTCTAGAGGACTCACAGCCAGAGACGCAGACCTCTACATCATCTGACGACGGCGGTGACGCATCTATGTTTTCGGCCACAGGAAACGGGGACTCTGCCTCCTCGTCCACCACGCAGCGTTCAGTGCCCACCCTCCCTGCTACTCCCACTGTTGCTGTCCGTGTTCGCACCACAAAAAACCGAAGAGTGTCCTTCATCCCAGGCACCGCTGCCCCTGCCCCTGTCCCCCCTGCTGCCATCAGTGCTGAGTCTGTGGAGCTTTTGCGCCTGCTGTGTGTGGGTCAGACAGCTCTCCTCAATGCCCTCCTGGACCATGACAAAAAATTGGCACAGGTGGTGGCTTACATGGAGGGCGTTCATTCCGACGTGGGTGGGCTACACCGGACTGTACAGTCTCTGTCCTCTGCAGTGACAGCAGCCATTCAACTTGCCCAATCCCATAGTCCTGCTCCAGTCCCTAGGCCCACCACCCTGCCAGTGGCCACATCTGATGATAGTGACCACACACCCCAGACATCAAGGGAAAGATACAGCACACGCAGCACACGGCAGCAGCAGCCCAAGCAGTCCAGGGCGCAGACACCATCACCACAGAAAGGTAAACCCACACCAGAGCGCAGAGGCAAAAGCCCTTCAGGCCACACCCAGGGCAAGGATGGCAAGAAGCAGGTCTCAGGCTCACATGCCTCAGAAGCATCCCCAGCAAAGGACCCACCTGTCCCAAAAGTGTCTGCATAGACAAGCACACAGTTTCTGTGCCCAGTGACAAAGAGGTGCCTGCTAAGGGTACACGTAAGAAGAGCTCCAAGGAAAGTTCATCCACAACATCAACTCCCATCCAGAGCCCTGTGAAGCAGGGAAAGAAGGCCACTGTAGGGGGGACACCTGGTAAACAGGTGATGCAGGGGCCGAGGCAATCTGGGGCCAAGCGTCCCGCAGAATCCAGCACGTCCCCAGAGGGAGGACCAGCATCTGCACATGATCCTGCTTTTGTGATGAGTGTGCCTGTTGTATACACCCCACTTGGCATTAATCCCAGGACAGTGAAGCCATATCAAATCCCCAAGAAGCGTAAGGGCACCCCTCCAGATTCTCCCACACACACTGGGTCTTATGCAAGCATGAGTCCACCTGCACGTGCCACCACCCCACCTGGTCCTAGCAGCCCTCAGGCTTCACACACCACTGATGGCTCTACCACACCTGGACCTAGCAGCCCTCAGGCTTCCCAGACCACTGATGGCTCTACCCCAGCTGGGCCTCTCTCTCCCCGAGCCAGTACCCCACCTGGCCCCGACAGACAGCCACCTCCCAGTCATACTGCCAGCCAAGTCTGAGGGTTAGTCCCCCTCACACACATGTCTCTCCCACAGTGGTGCCATGGACTGACCATTTTTGACACCCTGAGTGTGTTGCTGACCATGGCAGGGTACAGTACCACCCATTCCCAGTGCTGGATATCATGTACTCACTGCAGTTTTTACTGGCCCTTGGCCTTGTTGTTGACTGATGTTCTAGACTTGCCTGTGCAGCTTCTCATGTACCTCACCTGCACTTTGGACTGGTCACTGGCCTTGCTGTTCACTGCTGTTTGTCCCTTGCCTGTGCAGCTTCTCATGTACCTCATCTGCACTGTGTCCTGGTCACTGGCATTGCTGTTCACAGCTGTTTACCCCTTGCCTGTGCAGCTTCTCATGTACCTCACCTGCACTTTGGACTGGTCACTGGCCTTGCTGTTCACAACTGTTTGCCCCTTGCCTGTGCAGCTTCTCATGTACCTCATCTGCACTGTGTCCTGGTCACTGGCCTTGCTGTTCACTGCTGTTTGCCCCTTGCCTGTGCAGGATCTCATGTACCTCACCTGCACTTTGGACTGGTCACTGGCCTTGCTGTTCACTGCTGTTTGCCCCTTGCCTGTGCAGCTTCTCATGTACCTCATCTGCACTGTGTCCTGGTCACTGGCCTTGCTGTTCACTGCTGTTTGCCCCTTGCCTGTGCAGGATCTCATGTACCTCATCTACACTTTGGACTGGTCACTGTCCTTGCTGTTCACTGCTGTTTGCCCCTTGCCTGTGCAGGATCTCATGTACCTCATCTGCACTTTGGACTGGTCACTGGCCTTGCTGTTCACTGATGTTTGCCCCTTGCCTGTGCAGGATCTCATGTACCTCATCTGCACTTTGGACTGGTCACTGGCCTTGCTGTTCACTGCTGTTTGCCCCTTGCCTGTGCAGGGTCTCATATACCTCATCTGCACTTTGGACTGGTCACTGGCCTTGCTCTTGTCTGAATTTTGCTGCATAACTGTGTGAAATGTAAATAAAAAAGTATTACTCCTGTTGTCTGCCTTGTCAGTGTCCTTGCTTAATGAAGGGTTACTGTGTGGGTATGGTTTACTGTGACACATGCTCTATATGCCACTTCAACATCGCCAATGTCTTGTTTCCTCTGATCATGTTGTTTAAACTTTGGTGTCCCAGACTTTTGCATCTGTGTGTGTTGGCTTAGACGTAGGTGTGTTTGCTGTGGACTGTTTGACTTCCTGGGTGTGTTGTTGTCTGTGTGATGTTTAGATTGTTGTTGTGTGTGTTCATGGTGTGTCACTCATCTCTGTTTGTAACTGGTATGTCTGTTGTGCACACACTGCTTGGTGTGCATGCAGTGCTGTGAGTGTATGTTGCCTTGTCCTTGCCTGGTGTGCCCCCCCTGATGTTTAGCTGTTGTAGCATATTGATATCTTTGCAGGTGCATATGTTTTGTCTGATGTGGCTGTGTGCAGTGTTTGTGTTGTGTTGTCTCATGCAGTTGACTGTTGCTCTGTGTGTGGTGTTCTATTTGCCTGTCGGTGTGTGTGTTTTGATTGTGTTCTGTGTTTGGCTGTTGTTTTTGTGCGTCCAGTGGTTCTGCCATCCCTGTGTGTGTGATGTTTGTGGATACCCCCCAGGGGGTGTGTTTGCTTGTCAGTGTTTTGACTGGACATTGTTGGCAAGCTTCTGTGTGTTTGTCACTGGTGTTGTGTGCTGCAGGTGTGATGGGTGTGGGGGTTGTGTGAAGGTTCATACTTGTGTTTGCAAGTCATGGAGTGTTGCAATGGGCCCTGTGTGTTGTGCTGCTGACATACTCCTGTGATGTATTTGGATACAGATGTGTGGCTGATCAGTGTTGGACTTCATAGCCTTCCTTTCATCCCTGTGCCTATACATGGGTTGCCTTGCTGTCTCCCTGAGTTGTTGCAGTGAGGTGACTGTGGTTTGACTTCACTCACTGTGACTGCCATGTGTGATTTGTTGGGCTGGTGTTGTTGTTATATGTTCCTTCCCTTGCATGTGATGTACACATGCTTGGTGTTCAGCTCCTTGCCATTCCATTTGTGCGCACCTCACTTTAGGTTTCCTATTTGTTGTCCTCCATTGCTGCTATCATGTGGTCTGTGTTTGCTGCTGTGTGTCAGTGTGGGGTATGTCTGTGTGACTTGGCAGGTTGTGTGTCCATTAGAGTGTTTGTTCATTATCTGTGTGTGTTTGTTTTGTGCTTGGACTCAGTTTACTTGCCAGGAGTGTGGTGTACTTGTGGTGTGTGGGTTCCCCTGGCCCTGTGCTTCTATGCTGTGTGTTACTCTGCAGCCACACCTGATGGGGCTGTCTCCCTAGTTGTTTGTTGTGTGGTGCAGTGTGTGTGTTCACCTGGCTGGTTATTGGGCATGTTGGAGCACAGGAGGGTCACATGGCATGTCCCTTCATGTTGTGAGTGTGGACCTAGTGTGTGGAGTGTGGAGGTGTTGCCCTGGGCACTTTGTGCACTGCCCATGCCTTGCACTGGCCCTGCCTACTACGTTGTGCACATTTTTTTACGCGGATTCACCGCTGTGGTCACGTGCACTGAACATTATTGCGAGATCGCGGAAATGGTGACCTGGATGAGGAGGGGTGAACTAGTGGCAGGTAAGACATGTGTGGCTACACCTGTGGTTGTGTTCCTGTCCCCACCAGGGTGTCTGGTGGGGACAGGAACCTTACATCAGCCATGGAGTTGTGGGTTGTGTTTGTGTGCAGAGTTGTGTGATCGCGTACCTGCGGTAGCGTCCGCCACGGTCCATGGCTTGCTGGAGGTGTATCATGTACAGCGCTGGGAAGACGTGTAGTGCCGGGTCCATGGCGGTCGGCTCCGGTATTCACTTTTGCGCTCGGCTGTGGTGCTTCCGCCTGCTCAGATTGGCCGGTTTCTCCGCTGCGGTGTGCCTGGCTGTTTGGCGCATCCTAATTTGTACTGCGGGAGGGACGTCATTCCGCACGGCGGTGGCTCTGGATTGGTTAACTCCGCAGCGGTGGCGGGCGCGTTTTGATGGCGGTTCACGTCGCACCGTGGAGGTCGGAAAATGGGCTGTGTTTGAGCATTGTAATATGGCGGACTTGTGCACCGCTGCTCGTGGGCGGAAAAGGGAGTTTTCTCTCACCGCCAGCATCGCGGAGGTGCATCCGCCGGTCATCGTAATGGGCCCCTTACAGAGGTGCACGAGTGAAAGAGGTGATCCACTTCAAATCATACTATCTTTATCTTACTGCATCATGTGCTACTGCTAGGCTGCTAGCTTACTGCATATCACGTGTACCAGTGAAAGTGAGAGTTGGAAAGCTCGCACAGGTGAAAGGGGCCACTGCAGCCAGCGTGCACAGGTGAATGTGGGTTCACTGCAGGCAAAGTGCACTGTTGAATGCAGGCTCGCTACAGGCAGCATGCACAGGTGACAGTGAGTCCAATAAGGGCAGTGTGCACTGTTGACAGTGGGTTCCCTACATGCACTGCGCACAGGCGATAGTGAGTGGGCTCACTAGCTGAGATGCGTTTTTTAGATATCGCATGTGCTATAGGAAGATTTATGAGGGCTGTTAGTGCAATGCTTATTGAGAACTAGTAGGGGTATGGATATGTTTTATAAAACTATTAGCAGATTTTATCTGAATAATTTATATATGGTTTTTATTGCTACATGTGTATGTTATCACCTTTTTATTGCTGTATTGTTTAAAGACCACTGGTCTAAATAAACATATTTTTGACTTGACTTGACTTGAGTGGGCTCACTACAGGCAGCCAGCAATGTGCACAGGTGACAGTAGCGCAATCTGGGAAGAGCAGACAGTGCTCAGCACGATGTACTGATTTATGTCTTTTGGTCGCTGTGTGCTCATCACCACAGCATTCCTGTTGCCGGTGGTGGACAGTGCGGCCCTGCTGAACAGGGTTTACCTTATTTAGAGGACCTCGGCAGTGGGAGCTCACCAATCACCGCCTCGGTGTACAAGCCTCAAGACGTCCACGGACAAGGGAACACCAGTTTAACTTTATTGACCAGTTCTCAGCGCAGCACCTTATGTACAACCAAGATAAAGAGTTGTAAATTAGAGTACATCATTGCCTGGAGAGTGCTGTAAGAGACTCAAACAATGCAGGGGGATCTTTCTTTATTTACAGGCTCCGCGATATTCAATTTGCTGTCATGTTTGTTAGGGACTGGAGCTCCATCTGCAGGTAACTTGAAAGATTTATTGAGCTGAATTTTTAACATTGTCCCACAGTAGTGTCACTCTTACCAAGACTGAGTCCGCAGTTCCGCCGCTCACAGAACTCCGGGGAATGGCGCAGAGTTTTTAGGTAACTCCACCGAATTCCGGATAGTAAAACTCTGCAAGCTCCGCCCGCCCCTAATTTTAATCAGAAGGATTATTCATTGCAGGGAACTAAATGGAAATTAAAAAAACTGAGTTAGGGGGTTATATATATTATTATTATATCATAGCTTTACAAACACTTGTGACCAGACTAGTACACAACAAAGAATACCTGATGCAGAATAAAAACAAGAAAGCATAATAAATTATTCAGAGAAATGGTGAGCTAGTATTTCGAGGAAACAAAAGTGATGCTTAGTCTCGAATTGTGATTTTTTAAGAGGACTTAAAGTCTGTAGCGGACATGGTTATTGGTTAAGTATTTAACGCAACACACATTGCCTGAATGATGATACTGACGAATGCTGTACTTCTATAGCTAAAATATCGATCACTTTTATGGCTGGGTGGATAAATGGGGCCAGTGTGGACTATTGTTTCAGTATTAGGAGTAAAACTGAAGATCCTACACTGAGTTGGTGTTGCTTTCACCACATCCACCCCACCAAGTGTGTGATCAATTAATGGTGTAAATTATTAAGGTCACACCTCAATAAATCACACAACCTGGGGTAAAAGGGTTAGGGATTTGACGAATGCATGGGCAAGAGGATTTTGGAAAAGGTGTGACAAAGACAAAAAATGCACAAAGACAATATTCATCTGGGCAATGAGCAGCCAATCATCATAAATCTGGGAGGAAAAGGAAACGAAGGAATGAGCACAGGTAACTTAAATACAATGCACACCAAACAGTCTGTCTGCCCCAGAGAGACCCAAGTTACATTATATCTAAATTTTCAGTCACCTAGCTTTGAAAAATAGCAAATATATTAAAAATTATGTAGGCGTGAAGTGAACAACACACACAATTCTAAAAAATTATTATTAAAATGAAAAATGATACTGTATTGCCAAATTGGGAGTTGCATCTGCATTCTTCTTGGACTGTCCGTCAATCTTGGGTGCCTGGCAGAAGTGGTCCGGTAAGATAAACATGAGTTTTATGGTGCTTTTCCGGTTTTGTGCAGTAGAAGAGAAGGCCTGTGGATTGTAAAACAAAAATTATATTGTAGAATCAAGGACAAGGACAGAAGGTAAACTTCATAAAGAATGCACCAAGAAGACTCAGAGGCAGCGCAAGAGAGAAGAAGAATAGTCCTCTTTGCAATCATTCATTTTATGACTGTTGTGTGATCAATTAGGTAAGAGCAATTTTACAACAACCAATAATCACACACAAGTGGCTGCATGTATCTGGCTGATCAAACTCGCAACTGTCATGATCATCAATTCATCATCATAAATAATAATAATAATATGTAGCCTAACAACACGTGCATAGTGCGATAATCATGACCACATGTCTGTCTCCAGTTACCTACAACAACAGGCCCCCACCCAACCACCACATAGTTTCAAATGTAAGCCAGACAGCACACACACCCAGCAACATTGCATTTTCCAAATCAACCAACATCAATGCACCTCTCTCATCACCACTGAACACAGTGGGGTAGGCCACTTTAAAGTCATCACCAAATCGGTTTGTTTCAGTGAAGAGATAACTTTCCTCTTCAGGTGGCAGTTGTTGAAGTTGGCACACCCTAAGTCTTTCCATCATCCTCTTGAGTCAGAGTAAGGTGTCCAACTCTTTCCCAACTGAGTCCTGACTTAAATGCGATAGATCGACCAGTAGTACAATGTTGTTGATGGACAACAAGAGAAACTTTGAGTCATTTTTTATGTAGACTAGATTTGAGTTTGTTAGCTAAAGGGACTGGTCGGGCCTTTGAGGAGTGTGATGCAGAAAACAAAGCAGTGTGGAGTGGACCTGGTGAACAAATCTCACTAAGTGTTAAATGGGGAAGGAAAAAAATTCCCTTTAGGAAAAAAATTATCACCCGTCGTTAGGCTACCAACATTGTAAATCTTTACAAACACAATCAAGCTTAATAGTTACAGTTAAACAAACACCCAGTGTCATGACCTGCAAATCTCCTTCCACATATATGAACGCTGCAGGCATCTCCGCTGCCATTCCCCCGACAAGGCTTTCCATATATACATTACAGATATTGAGTTGATTATGGCTGAACAAAACACAGAGTCATTTTGGGCTCAGAGGCTATACCAATGGGGCATGTGTTCTTCTGTTTTACGTTCTATGTTGTATTTTTCAGTTGGGCTTTATCAAGACCACATTGCCCAGAAGTCTGTGCTGCCTCACAGAAAACACAGTTTTTGGCCACTGACTCATAGCCCAAACAGTTTCCTGCCTTTGTTATTGATGACGGATAGGACGTTACACCGTGATTGCCACAGTGATTACTGACTCATAGGAAATTACACTGTGATGCCTCAGTGATTGATGACTCATAGGAAGTTACACCGTGATTGTCACAGTGATTAATGACTCATAGGGAATTACACTGTGATGCCTCAGTGATTGATGACACAAAGGAAGTTCCACCATGATTGCTGACTCACAGGAGGTTCAACATTAGGTAAGACTGCTCTATAAATATGACTGTGCCCTATCTTCCCTGCTTGTTATTCTCCTACATCAGCAGGACCAGTCGAAGCCATGGAGAACTCGCAAATCCTGAGATAAGCACAAGACCGAGAGAGAAGAGTTCTGTCAGCGCCTTCTAGGAATCACAGAACAAGAGCAGTGAGTGATCAGGAAGCTGCAGCATCAGAAGCAGTAGAGGACTTCAACGCGGCTCCAAGATTTTACCAAGAACGCTACTTCAGTCGGAGCAGTGGGAGAGTCTTCACCAGTTTGGCCTGCACAGTTGGTGGCAGTTCAAACAGCGACAACCCACACTGGTACACCAAACAAAAGGCAAGTGTGGGTCAGTTTGGAATGCAGGTTGGCTCCGCTTTTTTACAAATCTTGTTGGCAAAAGAGTAGGTGGCATCCAATAAAGACTTGCTTAGATAATTTTGTTCAAAATAAACAAAGGGTTAGTGCGGAGTGAGGAAACTTCTCTTTAATCGAAGATTGAACAATCCTGTAGGCTGTGTACATTACAGTAATACGGAGTGAGTGAACTCCACTATTAGCATACAGGAATAAAGAATAATACTTGCTGTCAGATCATCTGCCTTTTGTAGCTAAACAGGAAAAAAGAGAGTAAAAGACGTTTCCTGTGCCCTCTCAGTGTTTTAGAGTCAAGGGGAGAATCCATCCCATTAAAGGCTCCTAGAACAGGATCAGCTGAACTCATTTTCTTTTCAGGTAAGGTGGTATTGTTAGCTCGGGCCTCGGGTTCTCAACCGCGGCGCTTGCCTGTGGAAAGCCAGAAACCAACCTTTGGTTGGCCTCTGTGGAGCCATCGGTTTGCGCTGAGGGGAGTTGCCTGTGGCGTGTCTCTTTTCCAGCAGATCGTTGGATGCAAGGTTCCTATTCTAGGCGTGGGAGCCTCTGTATGATGACCTACACTTAGGGGGCCATCATTGCTGTGATTTAACCACTGACCAGATAACTGCCTACAGGAAACTGTGCCTGTATGTCCATATTTTAACTCTTCTGAATTCTTCCATTCACTAGGACACTACACCTTTAGTGTCTACACCTGCCGGTACACGATGCCGCGCATAGTTGACCCAAATAGGGTGAGTTTCACATTTGTGCCTGACTCACAAGGTACTTTTTATTACTGCTGCTGTATTTTAATGTATCTGTTTCTACATCTGACGCATGACCAAAATCACTTGAGTGTGAAGCATGCGTGTGTTGCACCTTAGGATATAAGTGGTGCACAAACATCAATGTATGAAAAACTGTTGTATTATGACAAACTAACTTGTATGAATCTCTCTTGTTGCAGGCAATGTTGTAGATCTACAGGTACTACTTTTTAGGGTGCTGTGTGGGTGGTCATGACTTCTTTTCACGTATTTCGGACCACCACCAAAAAGTGTAGGTAGATCTCACTTTGGTCCTGAGGAATTGCCATCAAATTGATAAAAGGCAAGAAACATGTTGACCCGAACCACAAGCGTATAATCCCGCAACCTTAGAGCGGGTGTGCACGCTTTTTCATTTTTAACCAGGTTAGTGGCCACATTTCATTAAAATTGTCTTGAGTGGACCACTATTTCCTGTTTTAATCTCACACCCCTTCGCACTACACCTACACTGACGAAGGGCCCTCACATGCACTACACCCAACAGCATAAAGGAATAAAGATCTCCCCCAAGAAGGCCCCATCTCGGGTGCCGATCGGGTATTGCAGCGCCGACCCGATAAGGAGCAGACCCGATGATGAAGCAAGACACCTAGCTGGCTGGGTGTGTGAGGGTCTTTTTCCGAAAGGAGGAAATCATTCTCCTGTTCTTTGATTGAACACCACCATGTGTACTTTCAAACATATACAACGACCTGCTACTCCCAATAGGAACTGCATACCACTTTGGTTTATACTTAGTCACGGGCCTGTATGCTGGACCTAGATTAAAAGGCCCTAGGTTCCCCCTCTTTGGAAATAAGGTGGTATTGATCACAAGTCTGGATACTAGCAAAGTACTTATATGGCAATAGCAGGGACTTTTACAGTGACTTTGTTGTGTCTTTCTGTTCTCCCTCCCAGCTGCCCCCTTCCTTTCCTTCCCTCGCCTAATCGCTCCAACTGTCTGTGCTTTAACAGGAAGCAGCAGTTGGGAAGATTGTGTGGTGGACCCACTTGAGCATCGCCTTGATCTTGAGGAGTTCATCTTGCTGACACCCAGTGTCACTGTCTGCCACCACATTAGTCATCTCAACACACTCACAAGCAACAATCACTCAGCATGCAATGCATGCCATTTACCTGTTCTTCTAATTCAAGTGTGGCCACTGTGGTACATTACTGATCCATTGCTTCACAAAACAGCATTGGCCAGTCTTGTAAATCAAATAATGTAGGGCAGTTCGGCCAGGGGAATAAACTAGGAAAGGATAGATTGGCACGGGATGGAGGCAGGCACAAATTTGTATCTCCAATATCCTTGGGAAATTGATGGGGAAGGCTTCTTCACTGCACTCCAGTTCAACTCCAATCTGGCAATAAAATGTGTCTAAAACAGTGGGGCTGCATTAGTCAGTCAGGCACAAACAAAATAAAAAAATGCTCCTCTAGCTATATGTAAATATTTGTTTATATTTCGTCACAGCAGGTCAGCTATAGAGAGAGAACATTCTATGGTTGGTAGCCCAGGCCTAGAAGTCAGGGAAGTAGAGTTCGTCCTCAAACTCAGCTGGTACGCCCAGAAGTAGGTCAGCTAACACACTACTTCCATGACATAAGTCTGACCAATCACCCTCATCTTCCTCCTGGCGTACTTCAGATATGAAGTATTTAGTGGTAAAAAGTGCTGATTCATTTCGATCATGGTTAATCTCCACCTTTTGGGGCAAGAGACTGGTCCTTCTCACTCTGACAACTGCACCAGCAGCACTGAACACACATTCAGCAGAGACACTGGGCACTGGGCAAGCCAGATAGTGTATTGCCAGCCTGCTGAGCTCTGGCCAATGGTGCCTCTTCCCATACCAAAACACCAATGGGTTTTGATCAAGATAGACTTCTGTTGGGTCATCCAGATAGGCCTGGACTATCCGCTCAATAGTCATTGGTGCTCTACCTTGCTCGACCTCTTTTGCCTTCGCCTATGCACTGGACTTAAGCCCTGCCAGTAGAAACCAATCATATGTAGATTTTGGTGTCGATGCCCCTGTTCCTGTTGTTGCTGGTGTTCTTGCTGTTTGTTTTGACTGCTGTGAGCCAACAGCACTGCCCTCAGGCTCTGAAGTTGAAGACTGCACCACAGAACTTGTGCCCTGGAGGAGTGGGCCCCCAAATCCTGGCCGTTCTTTTTCTAGCTCACTGGCGTGCTCAGCAGTCCATGTTTTGTAATTTGCAACATCCCCGTCTGAAAAAGGAATGAAAGTGGATAGTAATGGTTTGTAACGTGGATCAAGAATTGGCACACAGATGTAATGTTTGGATGACACAATGTCTCTTTGAACTCTTGCATTAACAGAAATGTGAAGGATTAATCTTTCCACCAACTCCTACGCCTCTTTTTTCCTCCACACCTGCATACATTTCATACACCTCCTTTAGTTGTTCCATCAGAATATGCAGCAACGGGATAGCTTGGACCATGTTACTGTCCTCCTTGCTGACTTCCCCAAAAGGAAGCAGCATCTCTGTCAGGCATTTGACTAGGCCCCATTGGCCCATCCCAATGATCATGCCTTTCACAGCTGCATCTCCTCTTTGCATGACATATTCATTGATTGGTCTGTACTGCTCAACCAGGTGTTGCAACATGTAATAAGTCGAGTTCCAATGTGTTGGCACCTCCTGTATGAGTGCTTTAACTGGCATTCTATTATTACGTTGAATGACCCTCAGCTGCTTCCGGGCTGAAATGAGTGCAGATTCTTCTGCAGGTGGACAGCAAGTTGCTGACTCAGTCTTCTTTTTGGAGAAAGTCCTGTACAATGATGATGATCCAGTGCGCCAAACACAGGACTCTGAAATAGCCACCATCTGCCATGGCCTTTGCTATATTATTGCCATTGTCCATGGCAACACATCCAATGTTGAGCCCTCTTGGTTGCAGCCATTCAAAGACCTTGCTGTTAAAGTCTTCTAAAATGTTTGCAGCAGTATGGGATTTCTCCATGGGGAACATGGCTACTGTTGCATGCTTCTGAGCACCATTACAAATATCAGCAGTGTCAACACCTGCAGATATCTTTTCTCTTACCCCCACAAAAGAGATCCAGTGTGCAATGATGCACATGTAAACCGTGGCTTGGCAACTGGTCCACATGTCTGTTGTCAGGTGGATAGTGTGAACAGCACTCTGCTGCAAAGCTTGTCCAAGCAATTCCAGCACATCATGATGTAGTGCTGGAACAGCAACTCTGGCAAAATAGGACCAGCTGGGAACCTTCCATTTCAGGCCCATGGGTGCCACAAATTCTAGAGAACCCACCCCTTCCACAAAAGAAAAAGGGAGGAGTTTCAGCGCTAACATTTTAGCCAGCTTCGCATTGTACAAACGTGCGGTTGGGTGGTTGCGTTTGTACTGCCCCTCCTGCCTAAACATGCCAGGAATAGTGGCTTGGATTTTTTTCTTTTCTGGTGCCACTGATACAGGTGACTTCTTGAGAGCAGACACTGGTCGATTCAATGTGTGTCTCAGAGGGGCAGTCACTGTACTCTCTTGCCTTGGTGTTTCGACTCTAGTCTTGTGCCGTTGTGATGTTGCTGATGTGGGTGATGCTACTGCACTGCTGGGGACAGGGCTGCTTTGCGTAACAAAATTGTCTTCCTCTTCGTCACCTTCCACCGTGATGGGATCGGATTCCCTGCTCAGCCTTTCACTCCCTTCACCAACACCACTTGTAGTTTTTTGGCCCCTAAGGTGCACCTCCCACTGGATTTTTGTGGTGTTTTATCAAATGGGTTGTTTGGAATCCAGTACCATAGTTTGTACCAAGCTTACCCCGACTAACACTTGCTCCACAAATGCAGCATATAGCAATGCTCAGCTCCTTCTTGCTAACTGTAAAGAAGTCACAAACTGGGGAGGTCCACTTTCTGATGCTGGTGTCACTGCCAATGTCAGATGAACTGGCAGTAGGTGGGCGCTTTGAAGGTTGCCTCTCTGCAGTACCTACTCCTACTGAGGTGGTTGTGGATGTAAGTCGCTGCCGAGACTTTGCAAATATGGAAGCTGGCGGTGGTGGTATCTGTGGTGCCACATCCCTCACAGCAGGATGGAAAGGGGTAACGTCAGTCTCCACTGGGGCTGGGCTAACATCCATGATGACTGGCTCGTTGTCATCCTCCTCCTCTACATCCATAAGTCTAAGGCTTTCAGAATCTTTCTTTTCCCTAGCCTCTCATGGCATGTCTGACTCTCAGACTGAGGCAGGATCCAAGTGCAGTCTTTATGATCATAAGGGTGAAGGAAGTGACCCGCTTGGGGCCACCCGGGTCACTAACGACCACCTTTCACCCTTCTGTGCCAAATGAAGAGTCGGTCAGACAGTGGAGAATATGAACCAATAACTATTTATTCATATACACTCAGAGTGAAGCCCCATCTGTACAGTCGCTGGGAGTGTTACAGAGGGAACTAAAGAACAGCAAGCATAGAGATACATTATGTACATTTCATGGCTGGGCAAAGACACGCCCACAATGGAATTTTCCGGGCAGATGCAGCTGAACAGTGAAATACAAAAAAAGGTTTCAGTTCTCGTATCTTGCACAGTCCAAGGTCGTTTCACCCTGAGCCCGCCACCAGACAGGTGGGTGAAGGCCTCTATTTAGTGAGAAAGTTATGCGCTGACATGAACAGTCTACTCATTACCAAGACAAAACCTAACATTTCAGAAACGAAACTTAGCAAAGACCATTCCTCAGAAAAGGACGGAATCAGTTTCGAACAGCCTAAAATGGCACCTACGAAGAAAATGGCATATCAAATGCTAACTAAAAGATGACATTGCATAGAGCATTTATGTGCCTAATCTAACAAGGGGGCTTGGAGAAGAAGATGGTGGACTAGCCCTCCTTTTTCTTGCTGGAGATCCGGAAGTCAATGGATCTTCTGAAAGGGTGGCTTCCTCTACTTCCTCAGGATGAAGCTCAATCTCCTGAACTGCTCCTACTTCGGGAGGAACTACTATTGCCTGCTGTGGCTGTTGTTGTCCATTTATCTAAGTTTCCTGCAACAATTGGGTACTACTTTGTGAAAGAGATGTCAATTTCAATGTCACAGCTCGTCGGCATTGCCGTGATTAGACTGACTGCCTCTGTGACAGACATGGGCTTGGGCCTATGTTGGGGTGGGTCTGCTGATGTGGGGGTGCTGCTTCCAGCTTGCTCCCTGGAGGCCGGTGAGGCAGGCACACTTTCTTTTGCCCAAAAAAGGTCTGGGTTGACATGCCAGTGGTGGTAAGCTCCTTCTTATCACTGGCCACTTTCTTAGTAGCACATCTTTTTGGGGCCTCGTGAAGCTGTCAGTTGGCAGTGGCACTTAGCTTCACAAGTTGAAGAGATGTCTGTGATGTGTGGTCACACGTCACATCGTGCACAGGCCTTCTGTACTGTGGGTACTGTTGTCTCTTGTCTTGTGCACCTAAAAGCAAACAAGCAAGAAGAGCATCAGTGAAACAAACAAACAATATACTTTAGTGTGGTCACTGGTTACTTAAGTTATTATAAATAATTAACAATGCAGTGTATCCATTCACAAACACACACCAGCATAAACTTTCATAGTGTACACTCGGGAACAATAAGAAAGAGCAACAACAACATACAGATGTAACTGTTTGCTTTATGTGCATCATGTGGTATGTGTCACTCACGGAGATGCAGCTGACATATGACAATGGAATAATCCTTAGACAATGAATGCTGCTGTGCACCTATAGCAGACATGGGGTTGATTAGTTGATGCCAGATGTTATGAAAATGGTTAAAACAAATTAAATTAAACAGTACATTAAAACATTTTTTTTAAAAGTATTTAACATATTTTTTAAATTGAAATTAAAAACACTTAAACTAAAAAAAAATCAATTAAAAAACTACAATAAAAAAATTAAAATAAGAACATTATAAATAAGTGAAATTATCCACAAGTATCTAATTTATCAAACTGCTATCTCATTGCTCAACCATCCATGCAAGCCTATGGCAAAGGGCCACACTGCCTGGATGCACAAAAGGCTGCCAGCCAATGCCACATGGTCATCAACAACACTGAGCAAGAAGGCATTGGGAACAAAGAGAAGAAATGCAGGCATATGGCAAAAGCCCACTGGCTCCCTACACAAAATGACCACTGACCACATGGTGAAACAGCAAGCAAGGAGGCATGGAAAACAACGAAGACATGCAGGCCTATGGCAAAAGCACACTGGCTGCCTACACAAGATGGCCACCAACCACATGGTCACAACAATGAGCAAGAAGGCATGGCCACAAAAAAAAAACATGCAGGCCTATGCAAAAGCACACTGGCTGGCTACACAAAATGGCCGTCAGCCACATGGTCACAACAAGAAGCTGGAGGCTTGGAAAACAAAGAACACATGCAGGCCTATGGACACTGACTATACAAAATGGTCCCTGGCCACATGGCATGGGGAATAAAGGCAAATGGTGGCACACACACACACTGGTCAGACAAAGGAGGCATGGTAGTAACACAGAGAACACAGCATTAATTAAGGAATGCCAAAAATAAAAATTAACAGGGCTAAATGTTTTACAACAACACACCTCCTCCAAAGGCATTACTCCACCCTATACACTGTTTGCATGTGAAAAAAATGTGAAATACCACAAAAAACATATTTTGTATTTTAATCCAATGCCATCCATGGCTTAAATGATGTTTCAATTCAACAAACACCACAGAAACAGTTGTTTCACATACCCATGGCTAGTACTGGATCTACTGGCTGGAAGGCCCATTGGCAGACCAGGCTACATGGTGAATTAAAAGATTATTTCAATTTCTTTTAGAAAACATGGAGATAATGTACTAAACTGTGATACATTATTCCTGGGAAACAACCTTTAGAACGCATGCATTACATCGCATGCCATTAGATCGCGGTTTTTACAACGCAAGTCGTTACAACGACTTGCACTGGAGGGCGCTATAGAACAAGGAGTAGTTTAATTTACTATCCAACACCTTCCCTACTGTACGTAGGCTGGAGTTGGAATAGTAAATTAAACTACTCCTAAGTCCAGAGCCCTCCAACGCAAGTCGTTGTAACGATTTGCGTTGTTAAAACCGCGATCTAATGGCATGCGATGTAATGCATGCGTGATATCGTCATACATCCATTATTCCTTTAAAAAATGACATGCAAAAAATAACTAGGTCCCTACTGAAACTGCAGGCCACCCCCACCACAATAAATTTAAAAAATCAAATAAAAAAAGAAATAAATCCTGGTTCATGCCCTCTATCAACCAAACAAAACCCTTGCACAACAGTTTTTCAACTTACTTGTGAAATCCAAATCCAAAGTCCTTAAATCCAACGGTATATATGCAGCAGACTCAAAGAGAGATCTTTCCAGCTCCAAATCCAAATGAAAAGTGACCAGGAGATGGACAAAGCAGTGGGAGGAACCTGCTGGATAGGAACAGGAAGTTGGAGTCTCTGGGGCACTTCCTTCCAGTTGGTAAAAAAGTTAAAAAAAGGACTCCTCGGACAAAAAGCCAAACGCCAATGGTCCATTTGAGGAGGTTTTTGACTCCAAATGGTAATTTCGAGAAGATTTTGATGCTTCTTGAGGAGAGAATCTTCCCCAGATTGCAGCGTCGGTAGATCCTGCGCATTCAGTACTGTGTATGTCATAAAGCATCCGCCGGAAGTTGCTGGCGCACCCGAAAGACAAGTTGGCGACCGCAAAATCTCAGGGGAGCTTGCGGCTAGCTAGCAAATGTTGTGACACTCCTGAGCGGCTAGGAAATCTCATGGGCAATCGTGAGCACCCGGCAAGTCACTCCCGCATGCGCGAAAGGACATTTCGAGCTTGCCAACAAAAAAAACTCCGCTCCATTGCGGAGTGAGGAGTTTATTGGTAATTCTGCATTCTAAGTGGAACGTGGAGTTGCTGAACTTCACAAACTCCACGAGCAGAGCGGAGTTTTACGGCCAGGCCTAGATGAATTTAAAAAATCTCACAAGGGATACAATGTGTATAGGACATAAAAGTGCTACATGGTAATAAAGAGATGCTATATTGTGTGCTAACCTCAAACAGGATGGCCTACAACCTTCCAGTAGTAGAAGCGGTGCTTAATACAAATCATATCAAGTTAGTTCTTAAATTTAGATGTATTTTCAGCAATGTGGAGGAACAAATTGTTCAGTTTGTACTAAAGTCCATGACACGCCAGATAGATTTAGGAAACCAACAAATGTTTATGTCAGTGACATACTTTTCTAATCATGAAATGTGACAACCTGAGGATTTAGATTTGAAAATCATATATTTTAGCTCATGTCAACACCCACTCGATTGCATGCTTCTCAACGTACGATCACTCAGCAAATACACCACTGAAATATGGGACCTGCTAAGGAGAGCCACACCTGACATCCTCTTTATCTCAGAGACCTGGCTCAGCCCCGCATCGGCTCTTGACATTGCCACAGCAATCCCAGATGGCTACAAGATTGCTCAACAGGTCCACCTTCACAAGCAGAAAGAGGACCGGTTATCATCTACAAAGTATCCATCAAATACACAACATCCATAGAGAATATCACCCTATTCATGGAACACCTGCACTTCAAGCTGCAAATTTCAGAAAACTTCACCCTGAATGGAGCCCTCACCTACCGACCACCAGGACAACAAGCCAACTTTACCAACCTCATCATCAACTTCGCTGCTCCACTGACCATCGACTCCAGAGCCTACATTCTCCTTGGTGACCTCAACTTTCACCTGGAAGACCAAGATGATCTCCCTGCTCCACAGCACTCTTTGAAAGCTTGAGCAACATCAGACTCACCCAGCTCACCCGAGAACCAACACACACTGCAGAACACACACTGGACCCCATCTTCACCACAAGCGACAGCATCAAATACAACTCCATTACACCACTCACATTGACCTACCACTCCATCATTCACATCAAAATCAACACACCACAAGTCATCAACCCTACCAGCTTCAGCATTCTAAGCCACAGGTGGGGCAAAATTACAGAAGCAGACTGGCTCAGCACCCTCAGCACAGATCAACCTAGCCCCACAGAAAACTTTAACAACTTGATCAAAAACTGTTCGGACTCCCTCACAACCATCAAACCCAACAAGCATAATAAATCATATAAGCAGGCCAGCAGGTACACAGAAGACCTCTGAGACACCAAATGACACTGTCAATTGCTAGAAAGAAAATGGAGAGCCAGCCATGACACTACCGAGAGAACCACCTACAAGGCTGCACTCTGCCTCTATCACCAGCAAATAAGAGACACCAAGAAAAAATCACTAAGGGACCATGTCAAAGGAAGCTCCAATAGCTGCAAGAGGATCTTCTTGATATTTAAGGATATCACCTCATCCTCAGCCACATCGCTGCCTCCCAACTTCTTCCACAGCAAAATCACAAACATTTACAGTAACTTCTCACACCAACCCAACCGCAGAGAACTTGCTGCTAACCTACCCACCAGATGGCCACCTGACTGAATGGGCAACCATCACCAGAAACGACACAGCGGCAATCATGTGAACTATCCAATCAGGGGCCCCAACGGACCCATGCCCCCACCTCATCTACAACCTGGGAACATCCAAAAATAGGAGAACCCTGACCCACATCATCAACACCCCCATCATGTCTGCCACTTTCCCGAATGAATTGAAACTTGCTGAAATCAACGCCCTCCTCAAAAGCCCACAGTCGATCTGAATCAAGTGGGCAACTTCCGACCCATCTCCCTGCTTCCTTATCCAGCCAAAGTGATCGTAAAGGCCATCAACAAGCAACTCATAACCCACCTTGAACTTCACCATCTTCCAGACAACACTCAATCAGGATTCAGAAAGAAGGACAGCTCTGAAACAGCCCTCATCGTTACCACTGATGACATTAAAATTATCCTGGACCAAGGAAAACAGCGGCTCTCATCCTGCTTGAACTCTCTGCGGCCTTTAACACTGTCTCCAATAACACCCTCATCAGAAGACTTCACGAGATTGGTATAAAAAGGATCCACTCTCCAATGGTCTGTTCCCTCCTTATGGGATGAACCCAAAGGGTCAGGCTTCCACCCTTTACATCAGAGACCAAGGGCCAGATGTACAACAGTGGAAATAGCGCCTCGCAAATTGCGAGCTTTTTGCGACTTGCAATTTGCGAGGCGCTATTTCCAATGTACAACAGTGTTTTTCACACTGTTAGCGATTCCCAATGGGGTCGCAAATAGAGAGGCTCATGAATATTAATGAGCCTCTCGCAATTAGCGACCCCATTGGGAATGGCAGGCCCTCCCAGGTATGGTGGCCTGCCGGGTCTCAGCAGACCACCATGTCTGGGACTGCTTTGAAATAAAACAGTTTTTATTAAATGCAGCCCGTTTTCCTTAAAGGAAAATGGGATGCATTTAAAAAAGAAAAAAATGAAACGTTTTTGTTTAATTTGTTAAGGGCAGGTAGTGGTCCCTGGGACCACTGCCTGCCCTTAAAAAATATTTCCCCCTGCATTTGCAAAGGTGAAGGGGTCCCCTGGGGACCCCTTCCCTTTTGCGACCCCATTACCACCCTCTTGAAGAGGGTGGTAATTTGCGAGTGTTTTGCGCCCACAATTGCAAACGCAAAGCATTCTTACATAGGGTTTCGCTCGCTATTAGGAAGGGAACGCCCCTTCCTAATAGCAAGTCGCAAAACCCTATTTTGCGAGTCGCAAAAAATTGCAACTCGCAAAATAGGGTTTGTACACTCCCCTTGCTGTTTTTGCATGTGCAAACGGGTTCGCAAACCCGTTTGCGCATGCAAAAATGGTCGTACATCTGGCCCCAAGATATTTATATGCGGAGTCCCACAGGGATCATCCCTCAGCCCCACCCTTGCTTGACCTCCCATGCTGCACCCACATCACACTGCATCCCGTTTTCCCTGGGAGTGCTAGCCATTCCCAATGGGGTCGCACATTGCGCTTGCCTCATGAATATTGATGTGGCATGCTATTTGCGACCCCATTGGGAATTGCTAACAGTGTCTGTAACACTGTTGTACATTGCATTTTGAGAATCCCAAATTGCGAGTCGCAAAGCGATGCAATTTGCGATTCGCAAAATGTAAGGGTTGTACTTCTGGCCGTAGGACATGTAAAACTGAAAAGTGCATGTCCTACTTGTTAAATACACTGCACCCTGCCCTTGGGCTGTCCAGGGCTTACCCTAGGGGTTACTGATATATTTCTTAAAAAGGAAGGTTTGGGCCTGGCAAGTAGTTTAACTTGCAGGTCGACATGGTAGTTTCAGTGGCAGGCCTGAGACATGTTTAAAGGGCTACTTTACTGTTACAAGGGACTTATAAGTAAATTAAATATGCCAAATGTGGATAAACCAATATTACCACATTTTAAGGAGAGAGCACAAGCACTTTAGCACTGGTTAGCAGTGGTAAAGTGCACAAAGTCCTAAATCCAACAAAAACTAATCCAGCAAAAAGGCGCGGAGGAAGGCAAAAGGTTTGGGGGTGACCCGGCAAAAACAGCCATTTCCAACAATTAGATATTGGTTTTTCCTCAATATTTTTAAATTTAAAATCACTAAATCCAGACTATCATGTTGATTTTTATTTAATTCACAATAATCTTGGTCATAAATTATGTTTTTAATTAATTGCAATTATTGTTTGAGATTTTTCAAACTATGATTAACCTTTATTTTAAATTTAAAAGTATTAAATAAAAAAATAATACAAATTACTATTGTTATACTTACATTGTTTAATTTAACCAAATATATATATGGAACGAAAAGAACATTGCGACACAATGTAATGACAGACATTGGGCATACGTCCAATTCAGTTCCAGTTATCCGATAAAGACAAATGCATATATGGAGCATATAGAAGTCAGAAGAAGAACCCATAATTCATGTCTCATAGAATAAATTGTGCAATAAATGATATCAAGCGCCTTAGCATATCCTTTAGCATAAAACAGCACAAGCCACTTTAACAGAATGTATTGACAGTACATGCCGCTTAAGAAGAAGTTAACAAGAAATAATAAGTAAAGCACACAACACTTTAGGGGGAGAAATAAGTGCAATAACATTAGACACTTTTAGTACTTGTCACTTTAGTGGAATAAGTTATGTCAGAGGAACAAGTGCAATAACTGAATATATGAAATTCAGGAGAATAACCCATAATACGTCATATAGGATACATGGTGCATTAAATGTCCATTCTTAGCATAGAATAACACTAGCCACTTTTATAGAACAAGTGCAATAGCATAAGACACCTTTAAGGAACAGTGCAATAATGGTAATCATGGTAGCAGGAGGACAATTGATAGTATACAGAACACTTAGTACCTCAGTTTAGCTATAGTACAGTAACGCACATGTCACTTTAGTGGAATAAGTACAACTGATCCCTAGAGGAAGAGAAAACAAAATGAGGCAAAGAAATAGAAAAAATGATTTATAGTATAAGGTACCTATTGCACATGTCACTGTTTGTAGAGTAAGGGGGACCAGGGAATTGAAAATTCAACAAAAAGCTGTATATATTAAATGTAAGAATGTAATATAACAATGATGTAATCGAATATGTGAATTATGGTGAGGAAAAGTAGCCAGATTGAGACAGGAGTCCACGCTGTAGTGGTTGACTGGGCATGGAAACAGTGAAAGGACAGTTAAATAATACTGCCTACATCCACAGCAGTTTAAATGGAGACCCAGTGGAAGCGGAAGCCGAAACGCGTTTGCCTGAGATACGAATTTTGACCTGCAGAATCTTGCAGAATTATATTAATTGAAATATACAAAATGAAGAATCAATAAAAAGGGTGAAAGAAAATTTACCAAGAACGGCGTTTGAGGTGTTTGTGTTCCGCCGTATGATGAGTCGTGGAAGGTGATGACATTGGATGTGAATATATATGTACCTCTGTATGTAGACATGATAGACGCGAATAGCACTCGTTACTTAGCATGCGTTTAGTACGCATGCCATTACAACGCGGTCGTTAGAACGACCGCATTGTTAGTTCGCAATACCTTTACTACGCAATTCGGAACAACGAATTGCAGTAGGGGGTGCTGGATGTTGGAATAGTTTAATTTACTATTCCAACTCCAGTCTATGCGGACACCAGGGAAGGTGTTGGATTTTAAATCCAACACCTTCTCCCCCCTAACGCAAGTCGTTGTTCCGACATGCGTAGTAAAGCTAACGACCGCGTTGTAATGGCATGCGAAGTATCGCATGCGAAGTAAACGCTGTTTACCGATAGACACCAAAGTCAGGGGTGCATTTGTGGTGCTATGTGGGCAGGTGAGATTCTGGACACAGCTACACTAGTTCTCATGGGGAGAGTAGGGCTCACTAAATAGTGATGCTACCCAAGAATGTTATACTATTTTGTAAACCTTCCATACATGATACCCCCACGGTATTATAAGGAAGTAGACTTTTTGATGGCATCCTTGATTTGGGGGATGTAGACAAAGTGTTGCATTGTTCAAAACAAAGTTACCCAGAAGGAAGGGATGACTGGAAGCCCCAAACCTCATACATTACCAGATGGTAGTGTTATATGGTTCTTAGGCACATTATCAACATTGCTAAGTTAGTATGAGCTTCGCTGCCATTATGCTGCTTTTGCGCACGCTACTACATGACTTTGTTTTTGCAAGACTTTGTTTGTGCCTTTCACATGAGAACGGGTTGCTTTTCGCGTTCTCTGCCTTTCCTGGAGTTTAGTCTGAACACGATGTGCAAGGTCGATAAACAATGCTAACTGTTATTCTGTTCTGGTCAGCCCCTAACACCTAGACATAACATGCTACACAGCTGTAGTACTGAAGACTTGTGCTTTGATATTACGTTGCTGCATGTTGTTTTAACACACTAGGAGAAAGCCGTTCCATGGAGAAGAGCTCTGCTGTTCTTATGATGTAAACCTTACATCCAGGTTTTAAGGTATGGGGTCTGCTGTCAAAGCTCAGAGATCGTCCTTTTTATAAAATAAACTTCTTCTACCAAGGGGAGGGTGGTCAGGCCTGTAGGCCCTTATTCCCACAGTTTTTATAAAATGACTTCTTCCTTTGTATTCTATGGAATTGTAACAATGCTAACTGTGCTGAGTTTATGCATTTTGCTGCTAGTAGTGGTACGTATACTGTATTGTAGAGCCCGATAGTTAAAATAAACATTTTGAACTATTTCAGTGACTCTGCCTATTCTTATTGTGGACAAGTATGAGTGAGTGAATGAAAGAGTACGTCTTGCTCCCGCGATTCCTGAGAGAGTCGGGAGTGTCGTGTTCTGGGTTGTCTAATCATTTATAGCTCCGTGATATTTGGAGGAGAAAGAATGAGACACTATAGCTAGTCGGTTTGGGATTTTGGGTACTGATGTGGTAGGTTGGTACACCCCTATTCACTGAGGTCCTATTTTCCTGCGCATAGTTCGGTGTATGTGCAGAATCCCTGCAACATGGCTCCGCCAACGTTTGGTCTGGTTCTTATCTGCGAGACGCTTGAGTAGTGCTTGCGCTTGTCCACAATGCCCTCACTTCTGTTTCCGGAGACAGCTGTGACGGTGTAACCTCCTATATTGATGTTTTTATAGGTTCTTTCAAGCTTGAAGTTTTAAAAGGTTTCTATCTTTGTTCTTAACCCCTTATTGCGCTGCCGAACTTTAAGTTGTTGTTCTTTAATTTTTGTAATGGCAACTGCTATTCCGGCTCATAGCCGCTCCGCACTTAAGGCATATTTGGTTACATATGGAGTGCCTAATGCGGGTGTTGAGCTTATCTTTGTAGTGGAAGCGAATCCTGCTTACCACTTTGAGGTGTTTTATTCTTGGGTCACTTTTCCGGCGGTGGATGGAGCAGATGATTTGTTTCACGAATACACTGCCACTGCCCTTCCTCACGCTTATCTGCCTTACAGGGCTCTTGAAGTTCCGCTTACAACTTGGCAACACCAAATTTGGTTTAATGGCGCCCTTCCTCACCCAGTAACGCCGGTCCGTTTAGGCCCTTTATCGATAGATGGGGCCACGTGGCCCATTTTGGCTGGGTACACCCCACACCCACGTTATTTAACTGTTGTGATTGCAGACCTCCGCGTATTGCATACTTCTTTGATACGCGTACATAGGGCTGTTATACAGTACATCACGCACAACGTCCAGGTGGGACCACCTGGCGTTGCTGCGCAACCTGCGGGACCTGGTGGTGTATCCTTATAGTCAATTCAGTAATGGGCAAGCGTCCACAGAATAAGGATGAATTACCTTATAGGCTTGCTGAGAAATTCGGGCAAGTAGAGACTGTTTTTCCAAATACCTCTCCTGTGGAGAAACACAGGATACTGACTATTAGTTTGCCTAAAGACTTACTTCCCGAGTTAGCTTAATGTAACACCTGGGGCAAGGTGTTTGCAGTGGTATATTTGAAGTGTTTCGGCACCCCTTCCATGACCGTACTCCCTTCCATGATTAAGCGTGTTCAAGATGAACATGGAGCCGAAGGGGCTGTGGAGCTAGGGATGAGATTGGTGTGGGTGTTCGACGTGGTTGCTGATATGATCCTTGCCAATGTCAAGGGCGATGCAGTAAGCTTTCAAGTGGCAAACCGCTTGGAGGCTGTCCCTGATGTGGACAAGCCACGCGAATTACCAAAGATTATTGCACAGGCTTATAGGACCATAGGCCGCAATAGTTTGGGAGTTGAGCCTTTTGCTCAAACGCAAACTCAATCTCAAACTCAACAAAAAGCCCAGACTGATAAAGATGGGCGTCCGGTCTTTCCTAAAAAGAACTGGAAAAATAAAAAACAGGGGCAGCAACAACAGAAGCAAGGTTTGCATGCTGGTTCACCGACACCTGAGTCTTCTGAGCGTACTTATGACTTGCGCTATCACGCGAAAATTAAGTCTCCTGATCGATTTCAAGTCCCTGATCAGCGTTCTCCTCGTTCTTCACATGACGCGTCTGGCTCTCAAGTCGGACGAGGGGAACGCCAAGAACGTGGCAAAAGTCAACCTGCGACACAGGGACGAGATCAGCCTCGACAGTTTGAAGTCAAAGGAAAACAAGAGGATCTACCTCGTTTTCGACCCCCGTTTCAGAAGAAAAAAGTTGCCGCTCTAACAGCGAGGTATGCTTCAGATGGTGAGAACGCGACTCCTGGATTGGACATGGGCAGTGGCTCTGCTCGACAGCGAAGCGGAAGTTACCATAGTGCGGGAGGCTCTGCGTCCCTGTCTGGAGGTGACAGCAACTGATACATTCATTACAGTAGAGACTGCAAACACCCGGGTTGCCCCCCCCGGATAGGCTCTATGAAATAATTTTCCAAATTGAAGGTGATACACCTCGTCCAATCAAGACGGTTTTCTGGGAGAATATAACCTCCTCGTATGACATTTTGTTAGCAGAGGCAGATTGGCCTCCACCCTTTGTGTTGGCCGCATCTAAAGGGGAAGACGTGATCCTTCCGAGTTTTTCGCGTCATGTCCCTGAAGAACATGCACAGGCTTTCGCAGCTGGGTGGGCTCTGGCCCTAGCCCCAGCGGTGTATCGTAATCAGGTGGGTTGGGATGTTGATTCACCAGCTCATGAAATACCTTTACGCTCTATGCCTCAGCCACAACCTCAATATCCAATCAGACGTGAGGCAAAAGCTTCCGTTTGTGATATTTTAACACAGTTGGAGTATCAAGGAGTGATTGAACCATGTACATCACCGATGAATAATCCTCTCTTTACGGTATCAAAACCTGATGGTTCATATCGGATTGTATTGGATTACCGAGAATTGAACAGACATTGTCGCACTTCTGTGGTGCAGAACACTCACAGCTCTGCACTGGTGAACAATCTTGTTCATAAGAAATACAAAACTACACTTGATATTTCTAATGGTTTCTATAGTCACAATCTTGCTCCTGAGAGCCGTGATTTGACAGCATTCACTGCTGTCGGGAATCAGAAAAAATTTACACGATTGCCTATGGGGTATAAGAATAGCCCCGGGGCATTTGCGGCACGTGCCGTGTCATTGTTGCACGACATAGATCCAGATGCGTTCTCGTACGTTGATGACATTTATCTGACAGACAATGAACTTATGCCGCATCTAGTCCGAGTCGACAATATAATTTTGTCCTTTGCCGACTATGGATACAAATAACATTTTGCAAAGTCACATATCGCCCATTTGGCGGTGCTCTTTTTGGGCTATGAGCTCAATAATGAGGGAAAAGGCTTAGCCCCTCACTTCCTGGAGAAATACGTATAATTGCAACCCCCTTTTACACTGAAGAAACTTCAGTCCTTGCTGGGATTTTTACATTTCGTGAGGACATACATTCCCGATTATGCCCAGCGTATCAAACCGCTCTATGCATTGATACAACTGAATTTTTCTTCTGCCAGCTGGCTTCCGGAACATACTTCTATTTTAAATTCTTTGCAACCTGACTTGTTTGCAGCTAACTACTTGTTGACGCATGACAACACCACAAACCTGGTAATACGTATCGTTTCTGGGACAGTGGGTTTCACTTACTTGACGTTCAATGAGGGTGACACAATACCTATTGCATACAAATCACATTTATACACTGCTGCTGAAATGATCTTTTCAACTGTTGAAAAAATCTTAACGGCAGTACAGATGGCGATTCTGAAAGAACGCTCACTGGCGCAAGGCAAACGCATTCTTATGGTCACGCCCTTCCCTGCTTTAGAAGCCGTGATAAGGCGAGTGTACCTAACTCGAAGGCACTACATCCCCGTTGGATACAATGGGCTACTTCCTTGACATCGGCTGATGTCACGTTTATCTTTGATCCTTCCTTACAGGCACAGGAGTTTTTACAGTATGAACACGTTCATCCTCCACCCTTGTCTCTGCTTCCTTTACATGAGTACCAATGCATTATTTACACCGATGGCTCGGCTCAACCGGCCACTGGTTCCAAACATGCTTATTCAGCCACTTGCGCAATTGTTGCTGGCTCGATAGTTAATGGAGAGTTTAAGTCTTCCATTGTGCACACTCAGGCACTTGGAGACTGTACGGCACAATTGGCGGAGCTGCGTGCTCTTGTACTTGCTCTCGAGTTTGCTGATCCAAATGTGAATACTCTTATTGTGTGCGATTCTTATTACTGTGTCCAGTCTTTTAATGACAACTTGTTCTTTTGGTCTCGGAATGACTATCGGGATTCCAAAGGCAGAGCAATTAAGCATAAAACGCTTTGGGTTCGAGTGGCAGATCTTAAACAATGTCTGCCCCTCATACATGTTATACATACTCTTGGCCATCAGCGTGTGGAAGCACATGCTCTTGGTAATTCTTTGGCTGATGAAGCGGCCAAGTCTGCAGTAGCCACGTGTTCCGTAGCAGCAGTTACAAGGTCCATGACTAAAATAGATAATGATATTTTGGCAGCGGTAGCTGCAACGCGGGAAGGAACTGCTTATCCTCAGGGTTTCCCTTCGAAATACTCTTATCATATAACTCCCGAACAAGTTCGCTATGCCTTGATTCCTTCTGTTGGGGATTGGATGATTCCCAACTTGAACCGCAGACAAGCTCTGATCAAGGCCGCACACGAAGGCATAGCATCTGCACATGCCGGTGTGTCGGCAACAGTCTCTATTTTACAGCAACGTTACTGGTGGAGTGGTTTATATAAACAGACCCATAATTATGTACTTTCTTGTGACATTTGTCAGCAAATCAAACCATCCACGGTCACACGCCCACCGCAAACACAGCTGTGCATTTCTAATCAACCTTTTGGCTGTATCTATCTTGATCATTGCGGTCCTCTTTCTTCTGATACTGCGTATAAATATATATTTGTTGCAGTTGATTTGTGCACTAGATTCCATTGGGTTTGGCCACAACGCAGTGCTGACGCTCGAAATGTCATCAGGGATTTGCGTGTCTTTGTATGGATGTTTGCCTGTGGCACCTTCCATTCTGACCAAGGTCCAGCGTTCGCCTCTAAGGCGTACAAGGATGCGATGAAGTCAATGGGGGTGCTGGTGCAGTTATCGTCTCCATACAGGCCTGAGGGCAATTCAATTGTGGAGCGAATGAACCATGACTTAAAGCAATCCTTGACATCTAGAGTCTTAGGTACTGGCAGGAACTGGCTGGCCTACTTGTATGGGGTTCAACATGCACTTAATAACCTCCCTAGATGATCTCTGGGTGGGCAGACCTCGTACGAAATGCTCTTTGGCATTAAAATGTTTGTGCCAGACCTTGATGGTCTAGACGTTGTGGCGGCTGCCGCAACCTTTGACGTAGATAATCATTCTACTGTGTTACAGGATCTACAAAAGACCCCTGACAGCTATGCAACTGAACATTTACCCTCTTCCACTGATGCAGCACTGCTGATTCCAGTTGCCGGTTGGCTTCCAAAAGTCAGAGATATGGTACGAGAAAAGCTGGAGAACAAAACAGAATTTGGTCCTTCTTATCGTGCACCGGTTCCAGTGCTTGGACTGAAGGGTACTCGTACAGTTATTTTACCTCCTTTACCTGGTCGCAAAGACACCAAATATATTTCAGTGGACAATGTCAAGCTACACCATGTGGCCGATTCTGAATAGTGTCACACCTGCAGTTTTGTGCAACGCGATTTCATTAGATACGCTGACTTCATCATCTTCCACTGGTCCTCGTAGGGCTACGAAAGTGATGGACACTATCATTGATCTTTCACCCGTTCAACCTCTATCTTCTACCATGGATGTCGAGTATATATATCATCCTGATGTGTCCATAAGTGAGGTTCTGAACAGTCCTGGAGAACATCAAGCGGACCCGACACTTCCACCTCTGATAAATCAACCTACGAATGGCTACTATGGAGATCATGCCAGCCTCGCTTCCGGCTCGTCTTCCTCGACATCCAGTTTGGCAGACACACTGACTAAATTAAATATTTCTTTCTCTTGGTTCAAAAAGACTTACCTGGTCCCTCCTTGGACCTACATTTGGTTGCTGCTTATCCTGATATTCATTTTCATGTCAATTGGTTTTGTGACAGTGTTCTTTTTGCTCATCAATGGTCATTACTTGCCAGAACGCTCTGCTGTAAACTTGGTCGATGGAGTTCTGGTCCCTCACACATTGTCCCATATCATGAAACGTGATCAGACTCATGTTAACATTTCAGCATTCCCGATTGCCGATGGCATAATTTGGGACAAAGTAACCTACAAAGTCCACGGCCCGACCCAGGTGCTTCGCGTACCATACGTGTTTCGCGTCTCTCTAGGAGATGTGGTAACACGGGACATACATTCGGATGATTGGGATGTGCAAGCAGTTCATGCGCTGTTTTCAGATTTAAAATATTATGCTGCGTTTGATGCTGAAGATTTGTATTTAAATTCTGCCAATTATGGGGATTTATTTTGTTATCAGCATTATGGCCATAATTTTTTACACAAAACAAACACGTTAAGACCTGTTTTTAATTATACACAATGGTAACATTGTCCTACTCCCGTACAGGGGAGTTCTAAAACTTTTAGGGATAAGTTCACTTTACAAATTATGACAAATCTAATCCAGAATCCTATTACTTTAAACTTCGATCATCTACACAATCCAAATTTATGTTGACCCACACAAAATTGATTCACGCCAACTTGTTTAGAACTAAATTGGCTACGCAGGGTTATAATCATTGGAAAGATACTGTTGATTTGAAATCAATCTGGGGCACGAAGCCTTGGCAGGTTCAGGGAACTGAAGCTTTACATCGTGCCTGTCTGATTCCGGCTCAAATTTTGTTTTTAAATGATACAGTGTACCAAACAACTTGTTTTGGCCTGGCAACTGTCAAAAATTTAAATACGCCATCCATTCCGTCTTTAGCGGAATATGATGATGGGCGCACACACACAAATTAAACCATTGAGGCATTGCAAGCTTTGCTTCGAAATGACACTTTCAATGTCTCTGAAGTTGATTCTTCTGGGTGGTTGGTGTGGCAAACTAATACAAATGCATGCCAATTGCGTTTTTATAATGTAACACCTGGTTTCACACAGACTAGAACGGACCCACATTATCTAAGTTCCCATTCGGTTACCACATATTCGGTGGATAAGTTATGCCAACAATGGTTGGAACATTCTACGCTGACATCGGTGAAGCAACATCTTTCTCTGCTGTCTCATGACATTAATTTGGCTGATTTTCACTTGGGACCCAGGGCTCTGAGAGCAAAAAGATTCATGTATGCTGCTTACAATGAAATTTGGAAACTTTCGCAGATGGAAGCTGTATTTCGTCTGCGCCAAATTGATCAGGCCAACTTAGAAAAAGTTCTTGCCGTAATAGATAATAGCATAAACACACTTTCCTCACGCATTTATACGTTGGATAATATTGTTTCATCTGTTATTGATATTGTTCAAAGTGATGTCTCTGTGTTATATCATGGTCAAAATCAGTTGCGATCTGTTATACAATTTGCTTGGACATTGCAGACTCTTAAAATGGGAAAAGTACCTTGGGATTATTTAAATGCCACTGCTTTGTTTTTGCCATTTAATCTGACTGATAAACAACGATTTATGTCCATGAAAGATGCTACATACACACTATTGCATATTGAACAATTAGAGCCCTTGTCGTTTTCTGTAGCGGAAACAGACTCTGCTGCTTGGTTAATTCATGGGGTTATCTCTCTCCCTTTTTCGCTATTTCAATTTAAATCGTGCATGCAACATTTTCCGATTGGCCGTTTTGAACCACTGGGTAGTGCATTTCTACATGAATTGTGGTCCCTGCCCTTCACTTACAGATGTCAGAGGGAGGGTAAGGAAGTTTTCCTAACAGGGGAAGACTGCGATTCTACAGTAGGACATTCCCTTGTTTGTAAACACGTTAAGTTGCACGGCACTTGTAACATTTCCGCGCCTAATCTGGCCTGTTTTTAAATGGACTCCAGTGCCATCAATAATTCCCGCTTTTTATTGCTTACAAATGGCAGTTATCTTATTTTGAACAACCAAGACTGCTGTGGTTCACATATTACATCACTCATGACATGGTCAGTGACATCACTGATGACATCACTGATGACATCTCAAATGACATCATCCAGTGACTGTGTGTTTCTGTAAAGTTTAAATATGTTTAATATATATAGGGAAAGGCGTATTGAAGAATGAGTGGGTGTATAAGTGTCTGAATGGATGATTTAGTAGGTGCGTGACTGACTCTATAAGTGAGTGATTATACGTATCTTACTGAATGCATGGGTTAGTGACTAAACTGTGAATGTCTGTATCCGTCTGTCTGTTGGTGTGTAAGCGGCTGCATGGGTTTGCGAATAGCTACATGAGTGTCTACATGGGTTATTGATTGGTTGTCTGAGTATCTGTATGGGTGGCTGAGTGTTTGTGTGGGTGGGGTGTGTGTGACTCTGTGCATAGATGTGTGAGTGGGTGATTCACTGGGTGCATGGTTTGAAGAGTGCATCTGTGATGGACTGTATGGGTGGGTGAGTGTGTGTATGGGTCTGTTAGTGAGTGAATGTATATCTCAGTGGTACATGTGTGAGTAACTACATATGTGAAAGGCAGTATATATGTGTGTTGGAGTATATAAATGGCTATAAGTGAGAGTGTGTGATTGTGAGAGTGGCTGTATGGATGAGTATGTACTTGTATCAGTGATTGTATAAGAGCGTAAGAATGTGCTAGTATTTGTATGAGTAAGCGAGCTGGTGTGTGTATAACTGTACATCTGAGTAAATGGGAGTGTGATTAATTCTTTGCATGACTGACTAGGTGTGTGAGTAGTTGAGTACCTCTATGTGTGAGTGTCTATATAGGTGTATGAGTGCATATGATAGTCCTGTACTGAGTGACTGTAAGTATGAGTGACTGTACGGGTGAGTGAGTGGATGTATGTGTAGACCTAAGAATCAGTGAGTGTGTATGTAGTTATTGGTGTTGGAGTGTCTATGGTTTTGAGAATGGCAGTCTGTAATTTAGAGTGGGTGTATCAAAGGTTATATTAGGGTGTGAGAAGATGCATCAAATTATCACATGGATGATGTCATCAGTGATGTCATCGGTGATGTCATTTGAGATGTCATCAGTGATGTCATCAGTGATGTCACTGACCATGTCATGAGTGATGCAATATGTGACGTCATCAGCAGTGCATTGCGGGGGCTCGAGTTTTAGTTAGATGAACTAACTATAACGGGGGAATTTCACGGGTTTTGTACGAGTGCAATGTCCAACTAACTATAACTTTCCCTAAAACCTATGGTTTTTTCAGTGAATTTCAAAGGTTTTTTAAATGCTAATTTCTAACTATAACGTGCCTGAAACCTATGGTATGGCCTGAAACCTATGGTTTTTCAGTGAATTTCAAAGGTTTTTAAATGCTAATTTCTAACTATAACGTGCCTGAAACCTATGGTTTTTTCAGTGAATTTCAAAGGTTTTCAAATGCTAGTTTGTAACTATGCCTACAGAAGTAGGACATGTGAAGAAAGAAGAAAAAACGCACAGAAAGAAGCAAAAGAAATGTCAAAAGAAACAGAAGTGCACAAAGACAAAGAAAAATCCAGGAAGAAGCTAGACATGTGCAGAAAGAACCAACAGAGGAGCAGAAAGAGGCCTTGTTGTAAAATAATACTGTGCCCACACCTTTTCCAGACGTGTACTGGTGGTAACTGACTCTGACTAACCAGGCCTAGAGCCAGTGCTATGGTAAAAGACACTTAGAATACAGTTAAAACACCTACATACACTAGGGAACACTATGCGTTGAGGTACCCCTGTGATTAGCATGACCTCCTCTGTAACTCCCTAGTACATAATAGGGCAGGGGGATTAAAACTACCTCTTAAAACACGCCATGGGGCACGTTTGCACATTGGTGTAGGGAGGGGGGGCCTGAGGTTACATGTGTGCAAACACACCCTCTGGCCGTTTTAAGTTGGGGGATAAAGTCCCCTTGAATCCTGAGGGTGCCTGGGGTCCAACTAGCCCACCAGGTACCTCCAGTAAGCGCCACAGAGCTGCGTTGCACAGAGGTGTAAAAAGGAGCGTGGCCTGGACCACCTCTCTGCAACACAACCCTGTGGCGCGCACTGGAGGTACCTGGTGGGCTAGTTGGCCCCCAGGGTCCCTCAGCATTCAAGGGGAATTAATTCCCCAACTTAAAACACGCCACAGGGCGTGTTTGCACACATGTCACCTGAGGCCCCGCCCCCTCCCTTCACCACTGTGCATACGCGCCCTGTGGCGCGATTTAAGTTGGGGTATTAGGTCACCTTGAATCCTGAGGTTCCCTGGGGCCCAACTAGCCCACCAGGTACTTCCAGTAAGCGCCACAGGCCTGCATTGCAGAGAGGTGGTCAGAGGCCACGCCCCTTTTTACACCTCTCTGCAATGCAGCTCTGTGGCGCTTAATGGAGGTAGCTGGTGGGCTAGTTGCACCCCAGGGACCCTCAGGATTCAAGGGGAGTTAATCCCCCAACTTAAAACGCGCCATAGGGCGTGTTTGCACACATGTCACCTCAGGCCCCGCCCCCTCCCTTCACCACTGTGCAAACGCGCCCCGTGGCGCATTTTAAGTTGGGGAATTAAAAATCCTTGTGGGACCCCCTGAGCAGGCCTAGGGGGTCAGGGTGTTTCTACCCTGCCCCCTTTTTGCGTTTTGCGCACTTGTTTTTCTCTTTTCTTGTGCCTCGGTTCCTAACTATAATATCCCTGTACCTTTGTTTTTTCCAGTGAATTTCAAGGGTTTTCTTAATGTCAAGTAATATTTAACTACCTTACATTAATTCAACCCCAGCCATATGTGAGGTTGGGTGCCTGTGGGGTGTGAACCACAGGGCCTGGCCTGCAGCCAACCCCCACAGATACCCAACTCCGCTTCGCACACAGCCCACCCCCCTTCACAGGCACCCAACCCACCCCACAAATCCAGGCACCTGGGAAAGGGGGCACAAAGCTCCCCTTCCTAGGCCAATTTCAGCATCGGTACCCACATCCCCTGGGGCCTGGCCAATTACTGCAAGGGGAGGGAGCTGCACGGCCCTACTCCCCAGGGCCCGGCCAGTCAATGGTGGGTGCCCTGGCCCCACCTAGGTCACCAAGTGTCTGGTTGTTTTGGTCCACCGGGGATGCCCCAATGCCCCTGCTGTCTCCAGTGGGAACTGGCACTGCTCACACATGCAAGAGCAATTTTTTCATCTGTTCTCCTGTCTGCTTTACAACGGGCAGGGAAACAGATGAAAAGTCCGCTCCCAGTGGGCAGGAGCATTTTTAATGCTCCCGCTTGCTGGCAGTGGACTTAGTGGAACTTTAAAATTGCTCCTGCCAAGTGAGAGCAAACATGCTATTTCCCAGGGTCAAGCGCCCCCGGAAATGGCAGAATCCTGGCCGTGATGTATGGGGCCTCCAGGGCCATTAATAGCTCCGGGATGGTGGCCACACACTTCGTCTGGATTGTTCGGCTGGGCCTCGGTGGATGAGGTCCCTGGAGCCAAAATCAGCCTGGGAGTCCTTGCGCCGGAGGATGGAGTCCCCGGGGCCGAAATCAACCTGAAAATAGGGGCCAATGCGTGCCCCCCAGCCCCAATTATATTAATTAATTCACCCTCTGGCCCTGGCCCACATGGGGTGCATGTAAAAAACAAGCGCAGCAGCCCGTGCTTGTCTTTTCTTTATTTTATGGTGGATTCACAGACCCTCTGCAAATTTGCAGTAAAAGTTAAAAAAAATGTTTGGGCCCAAGGCAGGGTCCCTCTGAGACCCCACCACCAGGTCTAGGGGGTGAAGGTGAGTCTGAGTTCTAACATGGCTGCCAGAACTTCCTGGTTGAAGTGCTGGCAGCCAATCAGGTATCACTATGAGAACTGTCGGATTTGTGGACTGTGCACATCCCTAGATATCTACATTTCTTTTTTCTTTAATAAAGCAAAAACTACTGAACAGATTTGCCCAAATTGCAAAAAGCACTCTTTCATGCTCCTAATTAATCCAAACAGCAAATCTTCGTAATGGGAGCCTCAAAACCTCTCTGAAATTAAATAAATGAAAGGTTGCTTCATGGAAGTGTGGTTCGGCATTTTTGTGTGTGGAATGTACCAGGATACTTCGTGCCTCTCAGCCTTGCCACCCTGCAGGGTTGGGGGCTCCCATTATGAAGATTTTCTGTTTGGATTAATTGGGAGCATGACCTGCTTGCCTCTGAGCATGAACAAAGGATTTTCCCTGGAATTACAAGTCAGAGGCGAGAAAGGGATGGGAGAGGGATTTATTCCTCTGTTTTGCAATCCATGAATCCTTCCGTGGTACAAGACACTGCAGCAACATAAATCATGAGTGTTGTTTTTTTCAAGAGTATGTGAATCACAATGCACGTGGCAACATTATATTATAAAGATTTTTTCATCTAAAAACTGAAACGCTGTTAAACAACATACAAATACTTTTAGATGGATTCTGGGAACTGTATGCCACTTAAGTCCCGTGCTGGTTGGACTTAAAAGCAAAGTGACTAATTGAGCAACCACTCACCTGTGAACAAGGCCACAAGCCGAAACGTGTCAGGAAATGAACTACTCTGCTGCAGTCTCTCTGAAATTAAATAAACGAAAGGTTGCTTCATGGAAGTGTGGCTCAGCATTTTTGTACTAAGGCAATAATTACTACAAATCCCAGCATGCTGCATCTGTGGACTCACCTGGTGCCTAATGAAGGGCTTAATAAATGACGTGCTGGCAAAAGTGTTCTTCCTGCTTTTTTGCGCCTACACATGGAAATGCCTGTGAACAAGGAGCAAACTGGCACCGAAACGCATAAGGCTTTTTATTTTTCTCCAAGTGAAGTGAATCCTGTTGCCTTTACTAAACCCTCTGCAGTGTTACTCTTTGAATCTGAGTGCTCTCGAGTGCTCTATTGTTTTGCATGATTAATTACGGCAGGTCTCCGTGAAGAGAGAACCACCCTTGAACTGTCAGGGGCCAGGGAGCTAAAGTACTGGGCTGGAATTCTCCTGATGGTGCGAAGGATGGCATTATAGAGGAGGATCTGAAACTGCGGAGGCCCACAGGAGGGCAAAAAGAATTAAAATTAATGTTGTGAAAGAGCAAAGCCAACTGTTGGGAACAATTGGGAAGGGTACTGAAAGCCTACTAAGGCAATAATTACTACAAATTCCAGCATGCTGCATCTGAGGACTCACCTGGTGCCTAATGAAGGGCTTAATAAATGACGTGCTGGCAAAAGTGTTCTTCCTGCTTTTTTGCGCCTACACATGGAAATGCCTGTGAACAAGGAGCAAACTGGCACCGAAACGCATAAGGCTTTTTATTTTTCTCCAAGTGAAGTGAATCCTGTTGCCTTTACTAAACCCTCTGCAGTGTTCCTCTTTGAATCTGAGTGCTCTCGAGTGCTCTATTGTTTTGCATGATTAATTACGGCAGGTCTCCGTGAAGAGAGAACCACCCTTGAACTGTCAGGGGCCAGGGAGCTAAAGTACTGGGCTGGAATTCTCCTGATGGTGTGAAGGATGGCATTATAGAGGAGGATCTGAAACTGCGGAGGCCCACTGGAGGCGAAAAGAATTAAAATTAATGTTGTGAAAGCGCAAAGCCAACTGTTGGGAACAATTGGGAAGGGCACTGAAAGCCTACTAAGGCAATAATTACTACAAATCCCAGCATGCTGCATCTGTGGACTCACCTGGTGCCTAATGAAGGGCTTAATAAATGACGTGCTGGCAAAAGTGTTCTTCCTGCTTTTTTGCACCTACACATGATAGTGCCTGTGAACAAGGAGCAAACTGGCTCCGAAACGCGTAAGGCTTTTTATTTTTCTCCAAGTGAAGTGAATCCTGTTGCCTTTACTAAACCCTCTGCAATGTTCCTCTTCGAATCTGAGTGCTCTCGAGTGCTCTATTGTTTTGCATGTATATATATATATATATATATTATCTACTGGCGGTCGCCAGTAGATAGTTATAGTTACAACCTATTATCCATAGGAAATCCGCGACATTCTATTTGAAATAACTCTCTTGCCGGTTGACGTATCTTCGCAAACTTTTCAAACTTTATGGCCCGCTCCGGTCCGCTCCTACCCTGAAAGTCTCGGGGGATTCGTCAAGCGGGGGCCGAGAAAAAGGGGGTCCCAAAACGCGTTTTCCCCATGCAATTTTCCATAGGAAACTTTAGACACGGCTACAGCCCGAACTGCTGAACGGAATTACACCAAATTTGGCAAAGAGGTAGTTCTTGGTTCAGAAAGAACCCTTTTGTTAAATGGTGTAAATCCGTTCAGTAGTTGCTGAGAAAATCAAAAGTAAAAAGATAGTGATATCTAGGGCCGCGGATCCTCCCGAGCACGAGCTGGATGTTAATTGGCTGTCAGCTGGCTGTCAACATTCCGTTTCAGGAAATGTTGGCAGCCATTTGTCCCTCGGTAGAACCGAGGGACAGAAACAAGTGCGCAAAGCGCACAAAGGGAGCAGGGTAGAAACACCTGACCCCTAGGTCTGCTCAGGGGTCCGACAAGGACCCCTGGGCAAAAAAAATTTTTTTTTTTTTTAAGAAATCGGCAGGATGTGCTCAGGGAGCGCGAACCCTGCCGAAAAAAAAAATCGAAGCGCGGTCTCCCGCGCTTCGATAATTGGCCCCGGGTGGGCCAAGTCCCGGGGGCATGCTGGGGGGGTTAATTTTATGTGTGGGGGCCTCTAAGGGCCCCCAAGCCCGAGGGACCACCACCCCCCGGGGCTTTATGTATAATGAAGCGGGAGGGCTCTGAGCCCTCCCGCAGCCCGGGACCACCACCTCCCGGGGCTTCTTTTTAAAATTAAAAACCTGTGTGGGGGCTCCAGCCCCCACATGCCCGGGGACCACCACCTCCCGGGGCACTAAGAAAATTAAAATGGGGGTCCGTTTTGGACCCCCAGAGCCCGGGGACCACCACCTCCCGGGGCTTTCAAAATGTAGGGAGGGGGGCCGCGCGGCCCCTCTTGGAGCCCTTGATGGCCCTGGGGACCACCACCCCCAGGGCCGGCTCCTGCAGTGTCCCGGGGTGCCTACCCCCGGGACACTGCTGTTTGCAATGACAGGACGGGAGCCTCGCGGCTCCCGTCCTGTCATTGCAAACTGCTTGGATATTGGAAGAGAGAGCAGGGAAACCTGCTCTCTCTTCCAATATCCAAAGCTGATTGCTTTCCACATGGGGAGCAGCATGTTAGCTGCTCCCCATGTGTAAAAGCAATGCCGGCTCCCGTAGGACACGGGGAGCCGGCGGGACTGTGGGGGGTTTGGGGACCCCCCCACAGTCCCCAACGAGAGGCCAGGCCCCAGGGGATGGGGTCCCCGGGGCCATAAGTGGCCACGGAGGGGGGCCACGCAGCCCCCCTCCCCAAAGGAAAAAAAGTGCAAGGCCGGCCCCGGGGGATGGGGTCCCCGGGGCCTTAAATGGCCTGAGGAGGGGGCCACGCAGCCCCCCTCCAAATAAGAAAAAAAGAGGCCATGCCCCGGGGATGGGGTCCCCGGGGCCAATACAGGCCCAGGGAAGGGGGGCCACGCGGCCCCCTTCCCGTTTTTTATTTTATTTTAATTTAAAAAAAAGGGGTAAGGCCCTGGGGGATGGGGTCCCCAGGGCCTAAAAATAGGAAAAAGGAAGGGGGGCCACACAGCCCCCCACAGAGCTGCGTTGCAGAGAGGTGTAAAAAGGGGTGTGGCCTCTGTACATGTCTCTGCAACGCAGCCCCCTGGCGCATACTGGAAGTTCCTGGTGGGCTAGTTGGCCCGTAGGGACCCTCATGATTCAAGGGGACTTAATCCCCCAACTTAAAACGCGCCACGGGGCGCGTTTGCACAGATGTTACCTCAGGCCCTCCCTTCACCATTGTGCAAATATTCCTCTAAAATCAGCCGAAATCCGAATTCTGATTTACTCACCTGTTATCAGGAGAGACCTCAGTGCTGCATCTTTCAGCCCAGTACTGGTCCTGAAAAGTAATTTTAACCGTACTTACCGGTAACTTGAATTTCCTTCATAGGCTAACATTGACTGGTTTCACTTGGAAATTCTTCTAAGTGTGGAGTTTTGGAACTTTAAAATATTCCTCTAAAATCAGCCGAAATACGAATTCCGATTTACTCACCTGTTATCAGGAGAGACCTCAGTGCTGCATCTTTCAGCCCAGTACTGATCCTCAAAAGTAATTTTAACCGTACTTACCGGTAACTTGAATTTCCTTCCATAGGATATCATTGCCTGCTTTTTGCTGAAAAAGTTTCTAAGTGTTGATTTTGAAACATACAAATATTCCTCTAAAATCAGCCGAAATCCGAATTCTGATTTACTCACCTGTTATCAGGAGAGACCTCAGTGCTGCATCTTTCAGCCCAGTACTGGTCCTGAAAAGTAATTTTAATCGTACTTACCAGTAACTTGAATTTCCTTCCATAGGCTAACATTGACTGGTTTCACTTGGAAATTCTTCTAAGTGTGGAGTTTTGGAACTTTAAAATATTCCTCTAAAATCAGCCGAAATACGAATTACGATTTACTCACCTGTTATCAGGAGAGACCTCAGTGCTGCATCTTTCAGCCCAGTACTGATCCTCAAAAGTAATTTTAACCGTACTTACCGGTAACTTGAATTTCCTTCATAGGCTAACATTGACTGGTTTCACTTGGAAATTCATCAGTGATGTCATCAGTGATGTCACTGACCATGTCATGAGTGATGTAATATGTGACGTCATCAGCAGTGCATTGCGGGGCGCGAGTTATAGTTAGCTGGACTAACTATAACGGGGGAATTTCACGGGTTTTGTACGAGTGCAATGTCCAACTAACTATAACTGTCCCTAAAACCTATGGTTTTTTCAGTGAATTTCAAAGGTTTTTAAATGCTAATTTGTAACTATAACGTCCCTGAAACCTATGGTTTTTTCAGTGAATATATATATATATATATATACACACACACACATATATGTGTGTATATATATATATACATATGTATATATATGTGTGTGTATATATATATGGAGCTCGAAACGCGTCTTTGTGCCTGTAATAAATCTGAATTGAGAACCTTGGATTGGCGTGTCTCATTGCTTGCTTGACAGTGTAAGCGTGGTGGTGGATATATATATATATTCACTGAAAAAACCATAGGTTTCAGACACGTTATAGTTAGAAATTAGCATTTAAAAAACCTTTGAAATTCACTGAAAAAACCATAGGTTTTTGGGACAGTTATAGTTAGTTGGACATTTCACTCGTACAAAACCATAGAAATTCCCCCGTTTTAGTTAGTTCAGCTAACTATAACTCGCGCCCCCGCAATGCACTGCTGATGACGTCACATATTACATCACTCATGACATGGTCAGTGACATCACTGATGACATCACTGATGACATCTCAAATGACATCACTGATGACATCACTGATGACATCATCCAGTGACTGTGTGTTTCTGTAAAGTTTAAATATGTTTAATATATATAGGGAAAGGCGTATTGAAGAATGAGTGGGTGTATAAGTGTCTGAATGGATGATTTAGTACGTGAGTGACTGACTCTACAAGTGAGTGATTAAATGTATCTTACTGAATGCATGGGTTAGTGACTAAACTGTGTGAATGTCTGTATCCGTCTGTCTGTTGGTTTGTAAGCGGCTGCATGGCTTTCTGAATAGCTACATGAGTGTCTACATGGGTTATTGATTGATTGTCTGAGTATCTGTATGGGTGCCTGAGTGTTTGTGTGGGTGGAGTGTGTGTGACTCTGTGCATAGATGTGTGAGTTGGTGATTCACTGGGTGCATGGTTTCAAGAGTGCATCTGTGATGGACTGTATGGGTGGGTGAGTGTGTGTATGGGTGTGTTAGTGATTGAATGTATATCTCAGTGGTACATGTGTGAGTAACTACATATGTGAAAGGCAGTATATATGTGTGTTGGAGTATATAAATGGCTATAAGTGAGAGTGTGTGATTGTGAGAGGGGCTGTATGGATGAGTGTGTACTTGTATCAGTGATTGTATAAGAGCGTAAGAATGTGCTAGTATTTGTATGAGTAAGTGAGCTGGTGTGTGTATAACTGTATAGGTGAGTAAATGGGCGTGTGATTAAGTTTTTGCATGACTGACTAGGTGTGTGAGTACCTCTATGGATGAGTGGCGGTGTGTGAGTGTTTATGTAGGTGTATGAGTGCATATGATAGTCCTGTACTGAGTGACTAAGTATGAGTGACTGTACGGGTGAGTGAGTGGATGTGTGTGTAGACCTAAGAATCAGTGAGTGGGTATGTAGTTTTTGGTGTTGGAGTGTCTATGGTTTTGAGAATGGCAGTCTGTAATTTAGAGTGGGTGTATCAAAAGTTATATTAGGGTGTGATAAGATGCATGAAATTATCACATGGATGATGTCATCAGTGATGTCATTTGAGATGTCATCAGTGATGTCATCAGTGATGTCACTGACCATGTCATGAGTGATGTGATATGTGACGTCATCAGCAGTGCATTGCGGGGCGCGAGTTATAGTTAGCTGAACTAACTAATACGGGGGAATTTCTATGGTTTTGTACGAGTGAAATGTCCAACTAACTATAACTGTCCCTAAAACCTATGGTTTTTTCAGTGAATTTCAAAGGTTTTTTAAATGCTAATTTCTAACTATAACGTGTCTGAAACCTATGGTTTTTTCAGTGAATTTCAAAGGTTTTTTAAATGCTAATTTCTAACTATAACGTGCCTGAAACCTATGATTTTTTAAGTGAATTTCAAAGGTTTTTTTAAATACTAGTTTCTAACTATGCCTACAGAGGTAGGACATGTGAAGAAAGAAGAAAAAACGCACAGAAAGAAGCAAAAGATGTGCAGAAAGAACCAACAGAGGAGCAGAAAGAGGCCTTGTTGCAAAATCATCCTGTGCCCACAACTTTTTCAGACGGGTACTGGTGGTAACTGACTCTGACTAACCAGAGCCAGTGCTATGCTAAAAGACACTTAGAATACAGTGAAAACACCTACATACACTAGGGAACACTATGCGTTGGGGTACCCCTGTGATTAGCATGACCTCCTCTGCAAGTCCCTAGTACATAATTGGGCAGGGGGATTAAAACTACCTCTTAAAACGCGCTACAGGGCGCGTTTTAAGTTGCGGGATTAAGTCCCCTTGAATTCTGAGGGTCCGTGGGGCCCAACTAGCCCCCCAGGTACCTACAGTTAGGACCACAGAGCTGAGTTGCAGAGAGGCGTTCCGAGGCCACGCACCTTTTTTCACCTCTCTGCAACGCAACTCTGTTGTGCTTACTGAAGGTACCTGGTGGGCTAGTTGGCCCCCAGGGTCCCTCAGGATTCAAAGGGAATTAATTCCCCAACTTAAAACGCACCACAGGGCGTGTTTGCGCACATGTCACCTGAGGCCCCGCCCCCTCCCTTCACCACTGTGCAAACGTGCCCCGTGGTGCGTTTTAAGTTGGGGGATTAGGTCACCTTGAATCCTGAGGGTCCCTGGGGCCCAACTAGCCCACTAGGTACTTCCAGTAAGCACCACAGGCCTGCGTTGCAACGCCTGTAACAAATTGTGCAGTTGTGTTTAGGTAGTGAAGAGGGTCGTGCTGGGGGTAGTGTTTTAGGGTTTAGGGTAGTGCAGTGGTGTTTGTGTAGTGTAGGGGGTCATGCTGGGGGTAGATTTAGGGTTTAGGGTAGTGCAGTGGTGTTTGGGTAGTGTAGGGAGTCGTGCTGGGGGAGTGTTTTAGGGTTTAGGGTAGTGCAGTGGTGTTTGGGTAGTGTAGGGGGTCGTGCTGGGGGTAGTGTTTTAGGGTTTAGGGCAGTGGTGTTTGGGTAGTGTAGGGGGTCGTGCTGGGGGTAGTGATTTAGGGTAGTGCAGTGGTGTTTGGGTAGTGTAGGGGGTGCTGCTGGGGGTAGTGTTTTAGGGTTTAGGTTAGTGCAGTGGTGTTTGGGTAGTGTAGGGGTACTGCTGGGGGTAGTGTTTTAGGGTTTAGGGTAGTGCAGTGGTGTTTGTGTAGTGTAGGGGTAGTGTGTTAGGGTTTAGGGTAGTGCAGTGGTGTTTGTGTAGTGTAGGAGGTCGTGTTTTAGGGTTTAGGGTAGTGCAGTGGTCTTTGGGTAGTGTAGGGAGTCGTGCGGGGGTAGTGTTTTAGGGTTTAGGGAAGTGTAGGGGGTCATGCGGGGGGTAGTGTTTTAGGGATTAGGGTAGTGCATTGGTGTTTGGGTAGTGTAGGGGGTCATGCGGGGGTAGTGTTTTAGGGTTTAGGGCAGTGCAGTGGTGTTTGGGTAGTGTAGGGGCGTGCTGGGGGGAGTGTTTTAGGGTTTAGGGCAGTGCAGTGGTGTTCGGGTAGTGTAGGGGGTCGTGCTGGGGGAGTGTTTTAGGGTTTAGGGCAGTGCAGTGGTGTTCGGGTAGTGTAGGGGGTCGTGCTGGGGGAGTGTTTGAGGGTTTAGGGCAGTGCAGTCGTGTTCGGGTAGTGTAGGGGGTTGTGCTGGGGGTAGTATTTTAGGGTTTAGGGTAGTGCAGTGGTGTTCGGGTAGTGTAGGGGGTCATGCTGGGGGAAGTGTTCTAGGGTTTAGGGCAGTACAGTGGTGTTTGGGCAGTGTAGGGGGTAATGCTGGGGGTGGTGTTTTAGGGTTTAGGGCAGTGCAGTGGTGTTCGGGCAGTGTAGGGGGTGGTGTTTCAGGGTTTAGGGCAGTGCAGTGGTGTTCGGGCAGTGTAGGGGGTCGTGCAGGGGGTGGTGTTTCAGGGTTTAGGGCAGTGGTGTTCGGGCAGTGTAGGGAGTTGTGCTGGGGGTGGTGTTTCAGGGTTTGGGGCAGTGCAGTGGTGTTCGAGCAGTAAAGGGGTTCATGCTGGGGGTGGTGTTTCAGGGTTTAGAGCAGTGCAGTGGTGTTCGGGCAGTGTAGGGGGCAGTGCAGGGGTGGTGTTTCAGGGTTTAGGGCAGTGCAGTGGTGTTCGGGCAGTGTAGGGGGTCATGCAGGGGGTGGTGTTTCAGGGTTTAGGGCAGTGCAGTGGTGTTCGGGCAGTGTAGGGGGTCATGCTGGGGCTGGTGTTTCAGGGTTTAGGGCAGTACAGTGGTGTTCGGGCAGTGTAGGGGGTCGTGCTGGGGCTGGTGTTTCAGGGTTTAGGGCAGTGCAGTGGTGTTCGGGCAGTGTAGGGGGTTGTGCTGGGGCTGGTGTTTCAGGGTTTAGGGCAGTGCAGTGGTGTTCGGGCAGTGTAGGGGGTCTTGCTGGGGGTGGTGTTTCAGGGTTTAGGGCAGTGCAGTGGTGTTTGGGCAGTGAAGGGGGTCATGCTGGGGCTAGTGTTTCAGGATTTAGGGCAGAGCAATGGTGTTCAGGCAGTGTAGGGGGTTTTGCTGGAGGTGGTGTTTCAGGGTTTAGGGCAGTGCAGTGGTGTTCGTGCAGTGTAGGGGGTGGTGTTTCAGGGTTTAGGGCAGTGGTGTTCAGGCAGTGTAGGGGGTCTTGCTGGGTTTGATGTTTCAGGGTTTAGGGCAGTGCAGTGGTGTTTGGGCAGTGTAGGGGGTCGTGCTGGGGTGGTGTTTCAGGGTTTAGGGCAGTGCAGTGGTGTTCCGGCAGTGTAGGAGGTCGTGCAGGGGGTGGTGTTTCAGGGTTTAGGGCAGTGCAGTGGTGTTCGGGCAGTGTAGGGGGTCATGCTGGGGGTGGTGTTTCAGGGTTTAGAGCAGTGCAGTGGTGTTCGGGCAGTGTAGGGTGTCGTGCTGAGGGGTGGTGTTTCAGGGTTTAGGGCAGTGCAGTGGTGTTCGGGCAGTGTAGGGGGTCGTGCAGGGGGTGGTGTTTCAGGGTTTAGGGCAGTGCAGTGGTGTTTGGGCAGTGTAGGGGGTCGTGCAGGGGGTGGTGTTTCAGGGTTTAGGGCAGTGCAGTGGTGTTCGGCCAGTGTAGGTGGTCTTGCTGGGGGTGGTGTTTCAGGCTTTAGTGCAGTGGTGTTCGGGCAGTGTAGGGGGTCTTGCTGGGGGTGGTGTTTCAGGGTTTAGGGCAGTGCAGTGGTGTTCGGCCTGTGTAGGGGTCTTGCTCGGGCTGGTGTTTCAGGGTTTAGGGCAGTGCAGTGGTGTTCGGGCAGTGTAGGGGGTCGTGCTGGGGCTGGTGTTTGAGGGTTTAGGGTAGTGCAGTGGTGTTCGGGCAGTGTAGGGGGTCGTGCTGGGGCTGGTGTTTCAGGGATTAGGGCAGTGCAGTGGTTTTCGGGCAGTGTAGGCTGTCGTGCTGGGGCTGGTGTTTCAGGGTTTAGGGCACTGCAGTGGTGTTCGGGCAGTGTACGGGGTTGTGCTGGGGCTGGTGTTTCAGGGTTTAGGGCAGTGCAGTGGTGTTCGGGCAGTGTAGGGGGTCGTGCTGGGGCTGGTGTTTCATGGTTTAGGGCAGTGCAGTGGTGTTCGGGCAGTGTAGGGGGTCGTGCTGGGGTGGTGTTTCAGGGTTTAGGGCAGTGGTGTTCGGGGAGTGTAGGGGGTCATGCTGGGGCTGGTGTTTCAGGGTTTAGGGCAGTGCAGTGGTGTTCGGGCAGTGTAGGGGGTCTTGCTGGGGCTGTTGTTTCAGAGTCTAGGGCAGTGCAGTGGTGTTCGGGCAGTGTAGGGGTCTTGCTGGGGGTGGTGTTTCAGGGTTTAGGGCAGTGCAGTGGTGTTTGGGCAGTGTAGGGGGTCATGCTGGGGCTAGTGTTTCAGGATTTAGGGCAGAGCAATGGTGTTCAGGCAGTGTAGGGGTTTTGCTGGAGGTGGTGTTTCAGGGTTTAGGGCAGTGCAGTGGTGTTCGTGCAGTGTAGGGGGTGGTGTTTCAGGGTTTAGGGCAGTGGTGTTCAGGCAGTGTAGGGGGTCTTGCTGGGTTTGATGTTTCAGGGTTTAGGGCAGTGCAGTGGTGTTCCGGCAGTGTAGGAGGTCATGCAGGGGGTGGTGTTTCAGGGTTTAGGGCAGTGCAGTGGTGTTCGGGCAGTGTAGGGGGTCATGCTGGTGGTGGTGTTTCAGGGTTTAGAGCAGTGCAGTGGTGTTCGGGCAGTGTAGGGTGTCGTGCTGAGGGGTGGTGTTTCAGGGTTTAGGGCAGTGCAGTGGTGTTCGGGCAGTGTAGGGGGTCGTGCAGGGGGTGGTGTTTCAGGGTTTAGGGCAGTGCAGTGGTGTTTGGGCAGTGTAGGGGGTCGTGCAGGGGGTGGTGTTTCAGGGTTTAGGGCAGTGCAGTGGTGTTCGGCCAGTGTAGGTGGTCTTGCTGGGGGTGGTGTTTCAGGCTTTAGTGCAGTGGTGTTCGGGCAGTGTAGGGGGTCTTGCTGGGGGTGGTGTTTCAGGGTTTAGGGCAGTGCAGTGGTGTTCGGCCTGTGTAGGGGGTCTTGCTCGGGCTGGTGTTTCAGGGTTTAGGGCAGTGCAGTGGTGTTCGGGCAGTGTAGGGGGTCGTGCTGGGGCTGGTGTTTGAGGGTTTAGGGTAGTGCAGTGGTGTTCGGGCAGTGTAGGGGGTCGTGCTGGGGCTGGTGTTTCAGGGATTAGGGCAGTGCAGTGGTTTTCGGGCAGTGTAGGCGGTCGTGCTGGGGCTGGTGTTTCAGGGTTTAGGGCACTGCAGTGGTGTTCGGGCAGTCTACGGGGTTGTGCTGGGGCTGGTGTTTCAGGGTTTAGGGCAGTGCAGTGGTGTTCAGGCAGTGTAGGGGGTCGTGCTGGGGCTGGTGTTTCATGGTTTAGGGCAGTGCAGTGGTGTTCGGGCAGTGTAGGGGGTCGTGCTGGGGGTGGTGTTTCAGGGTTTAGGGCAGTGGTGTTCGGGCAGTGTAGGGGGTCATGCTGGGGGTGGTGTTTCAGGGTTTAGGGCAGTGCAGTGGTGTACGGGCAGTGTAGGGGTCTTGCTGGGGGTGGTGTTTCAGGGTTTAGGGCAGTGGTGTTCGGGCAGTGTAGGGGGTCTTGCTGGGGGTAGTGTTTCGGGGTTTAGGGCAGTGCAGTGGTGTTCGTGCAGTGTAGGGGGTCATGCTGGGGGTGGTGTTTCAGGGTTTAGGGCAGTGCAGTAGTGTTCGGGCAGTGTAGGGGATCGTGCAGGGGGTGGTGTTTCAGGGTTTAGGGCAGTGCAGTGGTGTTTGGGCAGTGTAGGGGGTCGTGCTGGGGGTGGTGTTTCAGGGTTTAGGGCAGTGCAGTGGTGTTCGGGCAGTGTAGGGGGTCGTGCAGGGGGTGGTGTTTCAGGGTTTAGGGCAGTGCAGTGGTGTTCGGGCAGTGTAGGGGTCGTGCTGGGGCTGGTGTTTCAGGGTTTAGGGCAGTGCAGTGGTGTTCGGGCAGTGTAGGGGGTCTTGCTGGGGGTGGTGTTTCACGGTTTAGGGCAGTGGTGTTCGGGCAGTGTAGGGGGTCTTGCTGGGGGTGATGTTTCAGGGTTTAGGGCAGTGCAGTGGTGTTCGGGCAGTGTAGGGGGTCTTGCTGGGGGTAGTGTTTCAGGGTTTAGGGCAGTGCAGTGGTGTTCGTGCAGTGTAGGGGGTCGTGCTGGGGATGGTGTTTCATGGTTTAGGGCAGTGCAGTAGTGTTCGGGCAGTGTAGGGGGTCGTGCAGGGGGTGGTGTTTCAGGGTTTAGGGCAGTGCAGTGGTGTTCGGGCAGTGTAGGGGGTCGTGCTGGGGGTGGTGTTTCAGGGTTTAGGGCAGTGCAGTGGTGTTCGGGCAGTGTAGGGGGTCGTGCTGTGGGTTGTGTTTCAGGGTTTAGGGCAGTGGTGTTCGGAGAGTGTAGGGGGTCTTGCTGGGGGTGATGTTTCAGGGTTTAGGGCAGTGCAGTGGTGTTCGGGCAGTGTAGGAGGTCTTGCCGGGGGTAATGTTTCAGGGTTTAGGGCAGTGCAGTGGTATTCGGGCAGTGTAGGGGTCATGCTGGGGGTGGTGTTTCACGGTTTAGGGCAGTGCAGTGGTGTTCGGGCAGTGTAGGGGGTCGTGAAGGGGGTGGTGTTTCAGGGTTTAGGGCAGTGTAGTGGTGTTCGGGCAGTGTAGGGGGTCGTGCTAGGGTATGTGTTTCATGGTTTAGGGCAGTGCAGTGGTGTTCGGGCAGTGTAGGGGGTCGTGCAGGGGCTGGTGTTTCAGGGTTTAGGGCAGTGCAGTGGTGTTCGGGCAGTGTAGGGGGTCATGCTGGGGGTAGTGTTTTAGGGTTTAGGGTAGTGCAGTGGTGTTTGGGTAGTGTAGGGGGTCGTGCTGGGGGTAGTGTTTTAGGATTTAGGTTAATGCAGTGGTGTTTGGGTAGTGTAGGGGGTCGTGCTGGGGGTAGTGTTTTAGGGTTTAAGGTAGTGCAGTGGTGTTTGTGTAGTGTAGGGGGTCATGCTGGGGGCAGTGTTTTAGGGTTTAGGGTAGTGCAGTGGTGCTTGTGTAGTGTAGGGGGTCGTGCTGGGGTAGTGTTTTAGGGTTTAGGGTAGTGCAGTGGTGTTTGTGTAGTGTAGGGGTCATGTTTTAGGGTAGTGCAGTGGTGTTTGGGTAGTGTAGGGGGTCGGGCTGGGGGTAGTGTTTTAGGATTTAGGTTAGTGCAGTGGTGTTGGGGTAGTGTTTTAGGGTTTAGGGTAGTGCAGTGGTGTTTGTGTAGTGTAGGGGGTCATGCTGGGGGTAGTGTTTTAGGGTTTAGGATAGTGCAGTGGTGCTTGTGTAGTGTAGGGGGTCGTGCTGGGGTAGTGTTTTAGGGTTTAGGGTAGTGCAGTGGTGTTTTTGTAGTGTAGGGGGGTCATGTTTTAAGATGCAACGCTCCAATACCTGACCAGTCTGCACTACATAAAACTGCAAAAAACTAAAAATAAAAAGTGTTTTGCACACTTTTGTCATTGAGCTATATGTGGGCTACATCTGGGTAATATTTGTGCTACATTTGGGCTCTTTTTCACTGGTGGCCATCTTGGAAGACTTCTTTGTTATGAAGTTTCCTAATTTCCTCATTTACTGCAGTCTCCTCAGTAGGAAATGCTTTCAGTTTTTTACTTTGATTCCATCAAGAAGGCATTCAGATGTGTCACACATTTGCCATAAATTCAGAATGTTATTACTTGAGTTGTTCATTAGATCACTGTAGTAAAGCTACTGCTCACCAAGGAGTTAACTGGAAGTCTACTGCTGGTATTGAAAGTGATTGTTTCAGTCTGCATGTCAGAATTTTCTAATGAAATAGAAGAGGATTTGAGATCTCACTTAAAACATGCCCTAAATTTTCTTTCTGCAGCACTAACCATAATTTCTGTGGCAAAATGAACCCCCTCATTTTGTTCCTTTTTAAATTAAATGTTTTAAGTGTTACCAGTTTATTCCAATCAAGATGGCTTCATGTGTGCCATACTTTTGTCATAAGTAAGGCTGTTAGCACTCTAGTTGTTCTTTAGAACACTCTGGGAAGCTGCAGTAGAACACAAAGGCATCAACTGACAGGCTGCTCCTGTTGAAATATAACAGGAAGATATTTGAGATCTCACTTAAAACATGTCCTAATTTTTCTTTCTACAGCACTAACCATAATTTCTATGGCAAAATGAACCCCTCATTTTGTTCCTTTTTAAATTAAATGTTTTAAGTGTTACCAGTTTATTCCAATCAAGATGGCTTCAGGTGTGCCATACTTTTGTCATAAGTAAGACTGTTAGCGCTCTAGTTGTTCTTTAGAACACTCTGGGAAGCTGCAGTAGAACACAAAGGCATCAACTGACAGGCTGCTCCTGTTGAAATATAACAGGAAGATATTTGAGATCACACTTGAAACATGTCCTAATTTTTCTTTCTACAGCACTAACCATAATTTCTATGACAAAATGAACCCCATCATTTTGTTCCTTTTTAAATTAAATGTTTTAAGTGTTACCAGTTTATTCCAATTAAGATGGCTTCAGGTGTGCCATACTTTTGTCATAAGTAAGACTGTTAGCGCTCTAGTTGTTCTTTAGAACACTCTGGGAAGCTGCAGTAGAACACAAAGGCATCAACTGACAGGCTGCTCCTGTTGAAATATAACAGGAAGATATTTGAGATCACACTTGAAACATGTCCTAATTTTTCTTTCCAGAGCACTAACCATAATTTCTATGACAAGATGAACCCCATCATTTTGTTCCTTTTTAAATTAAATGTTTTAAGTGTTACCAGTTTATTCCAATCAAGATGGCTTCAGGTGTGCCATACTTTTGTCATAAGTAAGGCTGTTAGCACTCTAGTTGTTCTTTAGAACACTCTGGGAAGCTGCAGTAGAACACAAAGGAATCAACTGACAGTCTCTGCCCTTGTTGGATGTACATGTTTTACTGAGAATGTCAGACTTCATTCTCACATGACTGAGAAAGATAATGTGAATTTACAGAAAATATGCTCTCATTTTAGCTTCTGGGGCACCTTCCAAAACTGTATGGGACAAGCATGTGAAAATAGTTTTCTCTCAAACATGATTCATGATATCCCAGCAGAAGGTTTTTCACAGGGTAAAATCACCTTAGAACACACCACAATTCCTGAAATTAGTATGGTACCATCAACAAATGAATTCTAATGTAACTAAAGTCTGTTATCACCCTTTATAGTTCTCCTTTTGGTAACCCTCAAAATCTTCGATTCACTACAATGCATTTCAATGGGGTACTATCATTTATATTGGTCCCAAGATGGCTGCCAGCAATTCCAGGATGAAGTGCTGACAGCCAATCAGATCTCACGATGACATGTGTGGTTAGGCTCCGCCCAGATATATATGTGTTTTTACTTTTGATTTTCTCAGCAACTACTGAACGGATTTATACCATTTAACAAAAAGGGTTCTTTTTGAACCAAGAACTACCTCTTTGCCAAATTTGGTGTAATTCCGTTCAGCAGTTCGGGCTGTAGCCTTGCATAAAGTTTCCTATGGGAAATTGATTTATTGACTCTTATTTTTTAATTTCTCCGCAACTACTGAACGGATGTACACCATTTAACAAAAAGGGTTCTTTCTGAACCAAGAACTACCTCTTTGCCAAATTTGGTGTAATTCCGTTCAGCAGTTCGGGCTGCAGCCGTGTCTAAAGTTTCCTATGGGAAAATGAATGGGGAAAACACGTTTTGGGACCCCCCTTTTTCTCGGCCCCCGCTTGACGAATCACCCTGAGACTTTCAGGGTAGGAGCGGACCGGAGCGGGCCATAAAGTTTGAAAATTTCGCGAAGATTCGTCAACCGACGCAAGAGTTATTTCAAATAGAATGTCGCGGATTTCCTATGGAAAATAGGTCCTAACTATAACTATCTACTGGCGACCGCCAGTAGATAATATATATATGTATATATATATATATATATTCCAGTGGGTAGTTATAGTTAGGATCAGTGATGTCATCAGTGATGTCATTTGAGATGTCATCAGTGATGTCACTGTCCATGTCATGAGTTATGTAATATGTGACATCATCAGCAGTGCATTGTGGGGGCGCGAGTTATAGTTAGCTCAACTAACTATAACGGCTGAATTTCTCTGGTTTTGTACGAGTGAAATGACCAACGAACTATAACGTCCCTGAAACCTGTGGTTTTTTCAGTGAATTTCTAAGGTTTTTTATATGCTAATTTCTAACTAGAATGTCCCTGAAACCTATGGTTTTTTCAGTGAATATATATATTCCAGCTGAGACTCCACCTACAGCTGTCGAACTCAAAGACGGGTGCCTCCGCTAACATGAAGGTAGGGCTCACACGTACAATATTAAGCTCCAAAACGTGCAGGGCACTCACGAGGTTAAAATAATCATATATTTATTGCACACGCTTTTCGGCAAAATGCCTTCCTCAGTGCAAAATATATGTATCTGAATATACAGCATCTCAGGTCATTAAATAGTCAATACTTCGTTGTCATTGGTGATTTCTCCTTCGTGGTAAAAGAAAAAGGACTTCAGCTATATTATTGGACTCCGGCCGCCATGTCAGTGCGGTAAAATGTCAGTACTTAATACATCATCCATATATGCCTCAATGCTTTGAACAATTATCATACCTTAATGGATAAGCAATGTTTAGGCTCCTTACTTCCATAGCTTGCCTTCTTATGCCCCATTAACTTTGTTCTCTCCTGCCACACAAGGGTACGCACTGGTCGCTGCGCGTTCACACACACCTCACCATTTTTCACTGAGGAAGGCCTTTAACTGAAATGCATCTGCAATAAATATATGATTATTTTAACCCCATGAGTGCCCTGCTTTTTTATATATATATATATATATATATATTCACTGAAAAAACCATAGGTTTTAGGGACAGTTATAGTTACAAATTAGCATTTAAAAAACCTTTGAAATTCACTGAAAAAACCATAGGTTTCAGATATGTTATAGTTACAAATTAGCATTTAAAAAACCTTTGAAATTCACTTTAAAAACCATAGGTTTTAGGGACAGTTATAGTTAGTTGTACATTTCACTCGTACAAAACCCGTGAAATTCCCCGTTATAGTTAGTTCAGCTAACTATAACTCGCGCCCCGCAATGCACTGCTGATGACGTCACATATTACATCACTCATGACATGGTCAGTGACATCACTGATGACATCACTGATGACATCTCAAATGACATCACTGATGACATCATCCAGTGAATGTGTGTTTCTGTAAAGTTTAAATATGTTTAATATATATAGGGAAAGGCGTATTGAAGAATGAGTGGGTGTATAATTGTCTGAATGGATGATTTAGTAGGTGCGTGACTGACTCTATAAGTGAGTGATTAAACGTATCTTACTGAATGCATGGGTTAGTGACTAAACTGTGAATGTCTGTATCCATCTGTCTGTTGGTGTGTAAGCGGCTGCATGGGTTTCTGAATAGCTACATGAGTGTCTACATGGGTTATTGATTGGTTGTCTGAATATCTGTATGGGTGCCTGAGTGTTTGTGTGGGTGGGGTGTGTGTGACTCTGTGCATAGATGTGTGAGTGGGTGATTCACTGGGTGCATGGTTTCAAGAGTGCATCTGTGATGGACTGTATGGGTGGGTGAGTGTGTGTATGGGTGTGTTAGTGAGGGAATGTATATCTCAGTGGTACATGTGTGAGTAACTACATATGTGAAAGGCAGTATATATGTGTGCTGGAGTATATAAATGGCTATAAGTGAGAGTGTGTGATTGTGAGAGTGGCTGTATGGATGAGTATGTACTTGTATCAGTGATTGTATAAGAGCGTAATAATGTGCTAGTATTTGTATGAGTAAGTGAGCTGGTGTGTGTATAACTGTACAGGTGAGTAAATGGCAGTGTGATTAATTATTTGCATGACTGACTAGGTGTGTGAGTACCTCTATGGATGAGTGGTGGTGTGTGAGTGTCTATGTAGGTGTATGAGTGCATATGATAGTCCTGTACTGAGTGACCGTAAGTATGAGTGACTGTACGGGTGAGTGAGTGGATGTGTGTGTAGACCTAAGAATCAGTGAGTGGGTATGTAGTTATTGGTGTTGGAGTGTCTATGGTTTTGCGAATGGCAGTCTGTAATTTAGAGTGGGTGTATCAAAGGTTATATTAGGGTGTGAGGAGCTGCATCAGATTATCACTTGGATGATGTCATCAGTGATGTCATCAGTGATGTCATTTGAGATGTAATCAGTGATGTCATCAGTGATGTCACTGACCATGTCATGAGTGATGTAATATGTGATGTCATCAGCAGTGCATTGCGGGGGCGCGAGTTATAGTTAGCTGAACTAACTATAACGGGGGAATTTCTATGGTTTTGTACGAGTGAAATGTCCAACTAACTATAACTGTCCCTAAAACTATGGTTTTTTCAGTGAATGTCTAAGGTTTTTTAAATGCTAATTCCTAACTATAACGTGTCTGAAACCTATGGTTTTTCAGTGAATTTCAAAGGTTTTTTAAATGACACTTTTTAAATATAATAAATCTTATATTTACTATTTTGATACTGATTTTCTACATTTTTTAACTATTTATTTTTAAATATTTTATTTTTAAAAAACATTATATATTTTTAATGTAAATGGAAAAAAAATGTTTTTAAAAATATTGTAACTGTAATGTTTTTTATTTGTTTTATAATTTTTTTTTAATACATTTATATTATTTACTTTATTGTTTTGGTTTTTTTTTCAATAATTTTTTGGAGTCGCGCACCCAAAGCGTACCTTATCGATCACTGCGCGGAACCTAGCCGCCATTTTAGGATTGTTATGTAGGATCCGCGTAGGATGTGCGATGGGTGCATATTAGCCTTCGCGATCGCTATGCGACCGGTACGCGACTCCAGGCGTATACGCAACACATACGTATTACTTTACGGTCGCTCGCTCACTGGCGCGTGACGTCATATACATGTTCGACGCGGTGGGTGCGCGATTCCCGCAAAAAATTTTAATGTCTAAAATGATATATATATGTATTTAAAATACATATTAGGGCAAGACATTATCTAAACTAATCATAAAAATAATATACTTTTACTTTTAATAAACATAGTTTTAAATGCAATTTCGCAAAGTCGCGTTGGGTGCGTGCTGCCTGTGCGCACGGTGCGCGGACCCCATGTGACCTGAAAAAAAAAGATTTGATTGGTTCATAACATTTCCTATTGTAACTATTGAAGGACCCCACCCATTTCAATCATTCTTCTTAGGCCTTCTTTGGAGGAACATCTCTGAGCTGAGAAGAAGTTTTTTTTGCTGATTTCCACAGCTGCTATTCATTTCCATCTGAAGACAATGGATTCTGGACAGCAGCCATCATCCAACTCAGAACACTCTTCAGATGATGGATTTGTCCCTGAAACTCCACGCCATGAGAGATACACCTCAGTGGTTTGGAATTTTTTTTCAATTCCTGAAGGACAAAAAAAAGTGAATGCAGTCAAAGTCACTTGCAAAATCTGCCAAAGGGTCCTGTCTCGAGGTGATCCAACAAAAAAGTACTCTTGCGGGATGGCAAGTATGATGAAGCACCTCAAGACTCTGCACCCTGTGAACCTGGCGAATGAGGAGTGCAGAAGGCTTCGTGAGAACCCTCCGCCAGCAGTGGCAAGCACATCTGCGGCATCGTTATCTCCTGGCCACCCTGACATACGTCCAGAATTCGGACAACTTAAAATTACTTGCATTAAATGCAACAAACTGCTCTGCTATGGAGAGCAGTCCATTGACCTCATCTGCAGAGCACAGAAAAATCACCGGTGCTAAACTTTTGTTTATTTTTTTTTCTGAAGTTCACTGTTTTGTTCCTCCTGTTCTGTTTTTTTCTTTTTAAAAAAAAACAAAAAAATAAAATCGTTCAGAAAACTACAAAAAAATATAAAACAAAAAAAAACAAAAAAAAAGTTCTTTTCAGAACTAACTTCTCTGGTTAAAAAAAGAGCTATATTTATATGATAGTGTGTGAAAGTTTGGTTGAATGTATGCGTACTGCATAATTGACTGAAAGAATGCATTAGTAGTGTATGGTGAATGTATAAGTGCAGAACTATAAGGAAGTGCTGCAGCATGACACTGTAACCTCTTTAGCTGCAATGTGCTGTGGTACTTCCAAAGCACAGGAATGCAACATATGTCCATAAATATGTTGCAAGTCTATGCTTCCCTCTGCACTGCTGCTTAAACTGCAGCCATGTAGTGACACAGGTACCCTTGCACCATGGTGCAAGGATATCTGTGTCGTGTGGAGTTTGTTTTTGTGCAGGAAGACACACCTTCCTGCACAAAAACAATCAGTGAAGGCATTTTTCTCCTTCAATGTATGATATGCAATGCAGCATATATTGAAAGAGAAAAAAAGAGGAGAAATGAAAACAATTCTCCGTGTTGAGCCATGCTACACCAATTGGAGAATGGTGCAGCATTCACACACATGTCCAGATTTATGTTTTCTGATAAATCTGGAGATGTGTCTTCTTCTATGAGTGTTCTGTGCAAACACGCACAGCAACACCTATAGAACGCCCCTTCAACGCAAAGTGGTGTGTATGATTAGGTCGTATTTACATGGAAAAGAAAAGATACACAGAGTGCCTTTTCCTTTCCTTGTAAATATGAAAGATTGTCTTGCGCCATCACTATGTTACAAAAACTGACATATTGTTGGCACAGGATGCTTTTAAATTTGCCCCAAAAGTGCTTAGGTATTGGCAGACTATTATAATAACAACATATTGCAAATTCATTGTTTGAAAAATTGCATGAGAGTGACAGGAGGTAAGCACAGAGTTATCTATCCAAAGATGCTCAAAGAAGAATGATTGAAATGATTGCAGTCCTTCAATAGGTACAATGGGAAATGTTTTGAACCAATCAAATCTTTTTTTTTCAGGTCACATGGGATCCTATGACACAGTGATTCCAAAACTACATAGGTATAAACTAGGTATTTTAAAGACTGTATTAATACTTGTAGCTTCCAGGTCTGCATGCATAGTATATAAAGAAATTGACTTGTACTAGGGTTAGTGGCTAGGCCAAACACTTAACTATATGACTAATAAGTAGAGTAATTTCAGTAGTGGAAACAGAGAACAACATAAATGTATAAGTACTTAGGTTTTGGCAAAGTGATAGGACATATTTATAGAGTGGTGAAGGGAAGGGATGGGGCCTTATGTGACATGTGCAAACACTCTCTGTGACGTGTTTTAGGTTGAGGAATTTAGTCTCTTTTAATCTTGAAAGTCCCTGGGTCCTACTAGCTCAACATGTCTCTCTATTGAACACCATACAGCTGCATTGCACAAAGGTGGTCCGAAGCCATGTCCCATTTTACACCTCTGTGCAATACAACTCTCTGGCACTTTCTGCACATATCTTGTGGGTTAGTTGGCCCCCAGGGACACTCAGGATTCAAGGTAACTTTATCCCGTAACTTAAAACGCCCACAGAGCATCTTTCCACAGATATCTACTCCGTCCATCTCCCCTTTCTTCACCAGTGTGCAAACACAGCCTATTGTCCATTTTAAAACTTTGTTAATCTTACCTTCACAGTAATAGATATAAAAAACACTAAACACTTTTTTCAGTTCTTTTTAATAACTAAAATTTCAGAAAATTTCATATTGTAGAATTAGGATCTGTGAAAGAGAATAAAAAAAACTGTTATAATATATAATTTAATATTTTTTACAACACAACATGATTTTAACATTTTATAAATTATTGTCTTTGCCTTTTTTGCTGTTCTCAGAATATATTGAATTTCACTACAAACAGTGATTTCAATGTTACTCATCACATAACAGCGGGCAAAAAAAAAACAATCAATAAGATTGTTTAAAAAAAAAAAAAAAAAAAGTACTTCTAAAATATTTTTAATATACTCAACTATTTCTGAACATTTTATAAAAACTACATCCTCAATAACATACCATATAATACAAATCACACATATATAAAATGCTCTCTTCTAAGAAAATGTTCTTACTTGAATTTCTATACACTGTAAATGTTGTTCTTTAAAAATATATGCTGAGAGATTGTGCAAGAAAAAGTCCATAATTCAAATATATACTTTTCCTCTAGGCCAAATAGTATTCTTGAAATCCTTTATATTGAAATTGTCCATTAGTAATCGTATTAATACATATTAATAAATTCCTCAGAGGCTGAATTATGTTCCTAAAACTTTGGCTTTAAAAATATTAGGTAGGAATTTGGTAATTCGCTAGGCAAACGTTGTTTAAAAACCAATTGAACATCATTACAATATGTCCATCCTTTATCACATTTTAAATAGGCAGTGTAATGTCCAGATGTTGTAGAAGGACCATGATGGAAAATTATTGCTACTGCTACAAAAGTCCTTCCTGATATTGATAGTTGACTTGCTACAAAATGTTTTATTAAAGTTTCCAATTTTCTTCCATCAGCTGTACAACGTTGCATCATTAAAATTATATATTGTCCATATCTTTGTATACATAATGTTGATAACATTTCTGATTTGCATTGGCTACACTCCATGTTTTGATTTGCTGCTTTAACTAGTTTGTTGAAAGACACTGATTTACAGTCTGGTAATGTCAAATATATAAATCTTTCAGTGTCTATATTAGTGCTACATGTAAACATACAATTTTCACATTGATGTTCCCATTTATAACAAAGGCCAAAAAGATTTTCAATTTCTATGCCTTCATTTTCCAATACGGTAAGCATATACATTAGAAATTCCTGAGCATCTTGTTGGATATTCTGCGTAAATTGTGTAGAATCCAGAACATATATCCAAAAGTTTACGAATATCAGAAACGCTTTGCATTTTATTTTTATCAGTTCTCAATGTTTCATAAACAGAATGCAACAAGGAACAAAATCTTTTTTCCCGATTCTCCATAATTTGCTGTTGCAATCTTTCAAGAAAAAAAACAACATTAACCACTACATTAGCATAGCAGTTGATACCTGAACTATTTTCAAACTGAAACCCAACAATTTCTTCAACAGGGTCCTTTTTCTTTTTGCTTGCAATCACAACATTATCTTGTTTTTTTTCCTTCTCTATAACTTTACTACAGATATTCTCATATCTTCTTTTTCGACCTACCACATGCTTTTCAAACACAGGATATTGACCTAAATTGGGAGCATACGCTCTTCTTAACCTATTATACTCTTTTACACAGTTTGCATCTGCAGTAATCTTTGACTCATCAAAATCAATCAAAAACAAACCAGATAAAGTTCTGACTCGGGACAAAGCAACATATGCCATACCCTCTTTAAACACGGTACTTCCAATGTTCACCAAAGCACTGTCTACACTTAATCCTTGAGATTTATGAATACTCACTGCATATGCCAGAGAAAGTGGAAATTGTTTTCTACGGACATATAAATCTTTAACAAGCCAAAAACGAACTGAACAACGACCAATTTGTTTTACTTCTTCAATTTGATCAAATTTGATTTTTAAAAATTCAATTCCATCTCTTTTTTGATATTTAACAAAATCCACAACTTTACCCATTGCTCCATTAACTAAACCTTTTTCTACATCCAAATTACGCCTTAAAATTACCCGACAGTTTATACATACATATAGATTCTTTTCTAAACCAGCAGTTTTAGATATCGATTTTTCTAAAGAATCCAATTTTGTTTTCAATTTTTCCGTCAAAATAATAGTGATTCCTTCATGCTCTATTTTATCAATGGCTTCCATTTTTATTATTTCTTCATTTTCTAGCTTCAAAAGTTGTTCATTGAATATAGAACACTCGCGCAGTGTTGGCATTAAACAGATTATAGATTTACTTTCTGCAATTTTCATATATATTTTTTCAGGAACTATATTTTCATTTGGAAACAAATTCGTAAGTAGTCGACTTAGCAAAGCTTGTTTGCCTTGTTCTGTCAGAACTCCAATTCTTATATCTTGAAGAATAGTTCCATAATCAACATCATTAGCCTGTCGCATATTTGTAATGAGTTCTTTGTATTCAAAATATGACCAAATATTAACGTTTCCAACACTCCCCAAAGACTTTCCGGTGTCTTCATGCACAAGTGTTTTAAATACTGGTTGTCCTTTTACAGGAGTAAGTTGCAGTAAATCTCCAAAAACTATGACATGTTTTCCTCCAAATAAGACATCGTATTCTGTTTTAAGAATTTGCTGCATTCTTAAATGCACAAAAGCAAGCATTAAGTTTGAGACCATGCTTACCTCATCAATAATTAGAAGTTTCATTTTCCTCAGCACTCTTGAAACTTCATAACAAGCTTCTCCAGATAACTTGTGATATTCCAATTTGTTTTCATGCTCTACAGGTAGCATTAGTAAACGATGTAATGTAATTCCTTTAATGTTGTGTGCTGCCAACCCTGTTGGAGGAGTTACAACACAAGACAAATGTGAATCAGTTGTTTTTTGCAGATAACTGGTCAATACTTTAATTAAGAAACTTTTTCCTGTTCCAGCTTGACCACTGACATACATTCGGATAGGTTGAAATGATGTGCATGTGCATTCTTTCTTTTCATGAAGAAATCCATGGTCAATCTGTTGTCTCACTTGCTGATATATTTCTTTCTGTTCAACATTTAGTTGTTCTTCCAAGTTTCCTAAGTCCATAAAATCTTCTTGAGCTTGATGCATTGCTGTTTCCACCTCATTCATTGTGATTGCTGCTTCATTTTCAACAATTGGTTGTCCTAGTGGATCTTGACTCAGTGGATCAGAACTTTGACTGTCTTGAGAACTGTCTCTAGCAATCTCAGCTGCAATAGTAGCTTCTTGATCAATTTCATCGTTCAACATTCTCACATAATTTGCAAAAACAGTACATTCTATGGTATCTTTACAAGCATTGAAGGAATCTTCATAGCTCTGAAAATCACCAAGTAATTCCAATTCTGAACGGCACGGTTTGAACAGTTGTAAAAGTGCTAAATAGTAAAATTCCCTTTTATCAGGAGTGTCGCAACTCAGTTTTCTGTGATTAATCAAATTTCCTTTCCTTTGTTTCACCAAACATCCTTCGGAACCAATCACTGCATATTTTCCATCATTGATGTTTTCTGTAGTATTCCGTTTAAAAGTGTAGTTTTGCAGCACTTCATAGAGACATATGTTCTCAAGATGATGACTTCTATTTGGATAATATGTGTCCAACATATTTGTTTTCACAATATCTGTACTTTCCGGATCTTTTTCTGCTAAATATTCGATTTCTTGAACAGATTTAAGTACTCGATTTCGCGTTGCAGCAAGACCTAGACTGACCCAAATGATTCTTCTAGATTTTTAGTATAAACTTGCAGATGATAACCGATCTGAGCATTCATACGCTCCAATTTCTCGATGGGATAACATCTTCAAACTGAAACTGTATAATTTCTTACTTAGACTCTTCTCGTGAGAAATCTCTTCCCACATTTCTTTCAATTCCGTCTTTTCTGATTTTGTAATGTAGGATGTTACATACCGAGCAACAGCAATGGAATTATCCGCAACGTACTGAATATCCATATTAGCATTCCACATTGAGAGAATAACAGGATTATAATCATTTATGTATTTTGATTCTTCACTTCTTCTCAAATTGTATGTATTTTTGGGATTCTTTCTAGTGATGGTAGGTCTCATAGCTGACATCAAACTGTTTACTCTTCCTTTGGATATTACAGGATGTGGAAATCCAAAACGACATTTGGTATAAAAGTTTTCCTTAGACTTGTACTTTCGTCGACAGTATTTTCCACATCGATGGCTTTGGAATCGTAAGACTTGTTGTCTTAAGTTGTTTTCTTCTGTTCTTTTGGGTATAGCACATGTGGCATATTCTTCAATAAAAGACAAAACAGTATCATCAGAATCAGTTCCGAATTTGGGGGCATCTTTGATCCATATCAGCATATGTATATGAGGAGCACCTCTAGCTTGATACTCCTTTCTCCAAAAGAAATCCACAACTTCTCCAAGAGGAGGATTCTTTTTATTGCAGATAAAAGACATCATAGCTTCAAATCTATGATTGAAATACCTGCATACATTAACAGGATCCAAAGAGCACAATTCTCCAGGTGTCTTGTATTCAATATTTTTTATATTCGAATTGTTCTCTCGAAGAAATTCAAGTAAATCATCCCAAGCGTATTCAGCACAGCTTAGGGTAAGAAACCACGTAGGAGTTCCTAAGTTCCTTAGCATGCATTTAAGTTCTCCATGACGACGGTACCAATACTCATTAGTACCACACTGACATGCCATCAAATTAATCAGCTGAGATTCTAAATGATCGTCTCTCTGATGTACTTTATCCATAAATTCCTTTGCAGAAACATTTTGAAGATGTACTCCTGTTTTCAAAATATGGTTGACTGCATATGAAAGTCCAGACAAGTCACTCTCAAACAAAAGATGAAATATATATGGGATACATTGTCGAAATCTTGGATCTTCTGCATGCAATCTTGTTGTCCGATATTCAGATGCAGGAATCTGCACAGGTCGTTCATCATATCGTCCACCTTTTCCAGTTGGAAAGAGCTGCGGAAAACAACGAGCTTCCAAACTTTTCTCCCATACACTCATGGGAGTACCCTTTGCTTCCTTCATTTGGAATAATTCAATAGTATTCCCCATCACTTCTTTTGAATGAAGTGGATGTACACTATAATGTTCATAGATTTCTTCACTTTTCGACATGTCCACTTTTTCAATTTGACCACTTGACGTTTCAGTGTCATCTCCTAAAAGTATTTCTTCTTCTTCCACATACACATTTTTATAGTACGCATTGTTTTTTATCAGATACAATGTTGCCTTTTGCACTTTCCTAACATCCACTAATTCTTGCCAGATTTTCTTACTCTTAGTAGGAACACCATTAACTAGAATAATTAATGGTTCACTTTCTACATTCTCTACACCAATAGTTTCAATATTTTTCTTCAAATCTAGAGGTAAATATACAACTCTTCCTTTTAATCCTCTCTGTAAATCTGTAGGAGGCAATTTACCTGTTTTAGGCTCCATACGAACAATAGCCTGAAATGGGTGTACACATTGAATCAGAATAGACTCATACGTGTTTAAATCTATCAGTTCTGGAGGAATAGTTACGAACTCTAGATCATTATGAACAGCTCGAGCGGGCATTTTATTCTCATTTAATTTGTTATAACAATATTTACAGATACGCTGATCAGAACCCAAATCAAAACAATTCTCTACGAACAAATACGTTGCAAATTCCTTCCACTTATCATTATTTTCTCTTTCACTTTACAAATACAGATCAACACTCCTAGTCTGATTTTTATAGTGAGTTCGCCAGCAACAAATACAAGTATAATTTGGCCTTTCACCTGAAATCACCTTAAACTTTGTAATTTGTTCTTCAAAAATGTTTGTAGTAGTATGTTGCACATTCTCTTCAACATTTTCTTCTACTAATGTGTCAGTTTCTGCACTCTCTTGTTCAGGACCAAAGTAACAAAACTCAATTTCATCACAAACCTTCTTCACATCTGATACTGACCCACACAAAAGAGCACTGTTCAACTAATTTAATTTTAGTGCTGGACTTTTTGCATAATACAATATTCTGACTAACTTCCGCATTTGAGAATGATGTACTGCTAACATCCTGAAATGATGAAAAACACTTTGACATACTTTTCTAGAAAGACAAGCCAGAGAATGACCTTGCAAACCAGTATTTTTTCTCACTCTGCAAGGGTCTAGTCCTTGCAACATCTTAATCTTTTGTTTAACACTTTTTTTAGTATACTGTCGTAAGAAATTGCGTAAAATATCAATAGATTCCTGTCATACACTACAAATACTACTACAATCTCAAGTATACACTGGGGCTTTAGGACGTCTCCCTAGAACTTCATCAGCTATCACTTCTTCTACATTTCTGGGAACCATCTTCTCTTTCTCAATTGGACAACCATTTCTAACCTCATAAGCTCGACCACTGGTATCAACTGCATGCAATAAATTATTGGTCTGAAAATAACTCTCTTCATTAAAGAAAGGCTCTGAACTTGAACTATGTTTCCATTCACCCAAAAAAAATTCACAAAAATTAGTTCTGTTAATTACTCTTTTCTTCTTACTTTGGGCCTTCATAAAATGGATTGGTTTATCTAGTGATCGAATTCTGTTTAAAACTAAAATGAATAATTTCCTTTTTAATTCAAAAGCTGTTTGAACAATGGATTCAATATGCTTCTTCTTTTTATAAAATAGTGCTCTTTTTTAATATTTTTTCACATCTTTAAGCAAGTTAAATACAACCCTATTATAAAAAATCTTTTTCCTGATTTCTTTATACTGATTTTGCCTTCTTTTACCATTCATTGTATCTTTTGAATGTAATTTTCCATTGACTCCTTTCTTTTTACTCATATTCTTGTTTCTGGTTGAAGCATTGTTTGTACTTTGTACGATCTGTACACTATTTCTCGGCTTTGAAATTTTTTTAAGGAATTCTTTTGTTGTCTTACCGGAAGACTTTTTCTTTTTACCCACATGATGTTGGTCATCCAATACTTGTTCTGCAGTTTTGTTCAAATAATTGTCCTTTTGCTGTCGTTTTCTCTTTCTTGATTTTTCCGGCATGATAACTTTATTTTAATGATGATAAACAATATCTGTAAAAAATAATTATAAATAAATTAATTTTTATAAATGTATAAATTATACCTTTCTATTACTATACAAACACATTGCACGTGTTAAGGCCTAGCTCACTGTATAAGTAGTTGGGTAGCAAAACAATCATTAGAGTACTACAAGGAGAGTGCCTGGGTGAATTTATAAGTGGTTCAGTTTTGGCGCAGTGAATGGATTAGTACATAGTAGTGAATGGGTCACTACAACAGTGCAAGTACAGTTACAGGATGTTTCCTGGAGTGTATGGATACTGCCTGGGGAAATGAAGGTGTGTAAGATAAGTGTGTATGTGATTAAAGGACTGCATGCATATTCGATAAAGATTTGTAGCAGTCCATGTGCTAAAGCCTGGATCACTGCATGAGTACTTGTGTACTGATTAAATGATTAGAGTACTGCAAGGAGAATGCCTGGTTGAATTTATAAGCGGTTGGGTTTTGGCAGAGTGAATGCATTAGTACATGGTGCTGAATGGGTCAATACAGGATTGCAAGGGGAGTGACAGGGTGTTTCCTGGAGTGTAAGGAGACTGACTGGGGAATTAAAGGCCTCAAACACAAGTGCGTAGATGGTTAGAGGACTACATGCATAGTGGATAGGAGTTTGAAGCACTCTATATGGTAAGGCTCTAAATTTGGGTACTAACTGAATGATTAGAGTACTGTAAGGAGAGTGCCTAGGTGAATTTATAAGTGATTGGGTTTTGGCGCAGTGAATGGATTAGTACATGGTGCTGAATGGGTCACTAGAGGAGTGCAAAGGGAGTAACAGGGTGTTTGCAGGAGTGTATGGATACTGACTGGGTAATTGAAGGTGTGAAAGACAAGTGTGTAGTTGTTTAGAGGATTGCATGCATAGTGGATAGGCGTTTGAAGCAGTCCATGTTGTAAGGCATGAGTCTCTCACAATGGTTGCCCAACTTGACAACATGACAGGTTTTAAAGCAGTTATCTGTCTGCAAAGACATGAAGTAACCAAATGCTTCTCTCACAATGATTGCCCAAATGCACAGAGACTCACAGTGTGATTCTAGACAAGCAACACTATTCCTTGGACTTTACCAAAACACATTCACTAGTCTGGAAGGGGTAAGGTGACTGCACACATTCTACATATTTCAGAACTACACTCTAGTGTGAAAGCCTGACTCATTCTGCGAATGCATAAGCAATGACTGGCTTCTAATACTACTAAAACTTGACAACATGACAGGTTTAAAAGCAGTTATCTGTCTGCAAAGACATGAAGTAAACAAATGCTTCTCTCACAATGATTGCCCAAATGCACAGAGACTCACAGTGTGATTCTAGACAAGCAACACTATTCCTTGGACTTTACCAAAACACATTCACTAGTCTGGAAGGGGTAAGGTGACTGCACACATTCCACATATTTCAGAACTACACTCTAGTGTGAAAGCCTGACTCATTCTGCGAATGCATAAGCAATGACAGGCTTCTAATACTACTAAAACTTGACAACATGACAGGTTTTAAAGCAGTTATCTGTCTGCAAAGACATGAAGTACCCAAATGCTTCTCTCACAATGGTTGCCCAAATGCACACAGACTCACAGTGTGATTCTAGACAAGCAACACTGTTTCTTGGACTTTACCAAAACACATTCACTAGTCTGGAAGGGGAAAGGTGACTGCACACATTTTACATAATTCACTCCTGCAGTCTAGTGTGAATGCCTGTCTCATTCTGTGAATGTATAAGCAATGACTGGCTTCTAATACTACTAAAACTTGACAACATGACAGGTTTTAAAGCAGTTATCTGTCTGCAAAGACATGAAGTTCCCAAATGCTTCTCTCACAATGGTTGCCCAAATGCACACAGACTCACAGTGTGATTCTAGACAAGCAACACTGTTTCTTGGACTTTACCAAAACACATTCACTAGTCTGGAAGGGGTAAGGTGACTGCACACATTTTACATAATTCACTACTGCAGTCTAGTGTGAATGCCTGTCTCATTCTGCGAATGTATAAGCAATGACTGGCTTCTAATACTACTAAAACTTGACAACATGACAGGTTTTAAAGCAGTTATCTGTCTGCAAAGACATGAAGTACCCAAATGCTTCTCTTACAATGGTTGCCCAAATGCAGACAGACTCACAATGTGATTCTAGACAAGCAACACTACTCCCTGGACTTTAGCAAGAGAAACACATTAGTCTTATTAAAAGCAAAGGCACCACATACAACCCCTCACAAATTAAAAACTCACCTTTCAAATTGATTTGTAGATTAAGAAGTATGTCAGTCACACACCAGATTTTCTTATACAGAATGTCTGTACTGCACTGCTCTTAGCAAAACCAAAAAATGGCAAACTTTCCCTCTCATTCTGCACACATATACATGTAAATATCAAATCACATTGCTTCCCACATTAATTCAAAAGCTAACACACATTTCTATCGGTTACACATTTCAACCCTTTCCAATTGACATAACTTTGAACCCTACCCCCTTTCTGCTTACTGCCTGTTACCATAGTAACAGTTCATGGAACACTCAACTGAACTCACAGGTCACAAGTTCAGCACACAATGTTGCTAATCCAAACAGCAAGTGTGCTTGACTTTTCAAATTATCAGCTTATCCTATCTAATGTTCCTTTCAAACAGTTTTCATTAACCAATAAGAAACATGCTTTTGAAACACAGAAACATGCACCCTACTTTTCAGTCTATAATGTTCTCAAACAGCCAATCATTTCTTTTTTTTTTAAACTGCATCTTATCCACCATTTTAGAAAAACTTTAGTTGTCAAACTGCCATTTCACATACAGACACCTTCTGAGTGCATCCAGACCTCCTTTCAAGATGCTTAGAGTGTGGATTGTGGGACACAGCTATATTTTCTGGAGCCAAAGGTATGCACAAAACAGTGGCATTGACAAAGACCTAGCTTTGCCAAATGTAGACATTAAATGGATTGGACAGAGAAGATTAAAGTGGCACCAATTGATGCCATTGGTTAAATCCTTTTTGCATCTCCAACACCCTGACCTCTTAATTGTGCACTGTGGTGGCAATGACCTAGGCACTTTGACTGGGGTAGGTCTGGAAATGCTTATGAAGGACACCTTTGGAGAATTGATGTCACTTTTCCCCAAAACTGCCTTTGTCTATTCTAATATATGTCAAAGACAGAAATGGAACTGGTCCAATCAATTTTGTCCACAGATTGAGAAAGCTAGGAAACATGTCAATAAAGCTGTTTCTGCTTATCTCAGAGATTATAGAATGGGGTCCATTTACAACAACAATCTGCATTTTAATATGGACGGCATCTATAGGAGAGATGGTGTACATTTTACAGATGAGGGTAACAGAGTCTTACTCAACAACTTTAGACTCTGCATCTGTACTTACTTGTAGGTACCAAAATCTCCCAATAAACACAACGGCTCTTTTTAGAGCCACCCAAGATCTAAACACATAAGCTTGATATATATCTGAAAAATATTACTTTTTTTTTGCTTGAAGTCGCGCACCCAATGCGTTAGGAGTTGTGCACCCAACGCATTAGGAGTCGCGCACCCAACGCGTTAGGAGTCGCGCACCCAACGCGTGCACACTAGGGGGCCGCGCTGAGCGCCGCACTGGATGCGCGACTCCTAATTTTACCGTAAAAACAAAATTAGCACCTACCACTAATTTTTATTCTCCCCAGGGACCCCATCCCCCGGGGCCTATATACAATGTTGGGGACTGTGGGGGAGCCCCAATGCCCCCAGGGTCCCAGCCGGCTCCCCGCGTCCTTCGGGAGCCGGCATTGCTTTTCCACATGGGGAACTGCTAACATGCAGCTCCCCGTGTGGAAAAGCAATCTGGTTTGCATTTTGAAAGAGAGAGCAGGTTTCCCTGCTCTCTCTTTCAAAATCCAAACCAAGTTTGCTATGACAGGGCGGGAGCCGCGAGGCTCCCACCCTGCCATAGCAAACAGCAGTGTCCCGGGGGTGGGCACCCCGGGATACTGCAGGAGCCGGCCCTGGGGGGTGGCGGTCCCCAGGGCCATGACAGGCTCCAGGAGGGGGCCACACGGCCCCCCTCCCACCACTTACAAAGCCCCGGGGGTGGTGGTCCCCGGGGCTTGGTGGTCCGTCATGGACCCCCTAATTAGAATACTTAGTGCCCCGGGAGGTGGCGGTCCCTGGGGCATGTGGGGGGGCTCAAGCCCCCCCCCACACAAGTTTTTTTTCTTTTTTTTTAAAAAGCCCCGGGGGTGGCGGTCCCCGGGGCTGCGGGGGGGCCATGAGCCCCTCCGCATATATTCTAAAGAAGCCCCAAGGGGTGGCGGTCCCCGGGGCATGGGGGGGTCTTTGAGCCCCCCACCCATGAATATTGAAGCCCCGGGGGTGGCGGTCCCCGGGGCTGGGGGCCCCTCTGGGCCCCCCATTCACATAATAATATTGCCCCCGGGACTTGGCCCCCCCGGGGGCTAATTACCAACGAAGCACGAAAGCCCGCGCTTCATTTTTTTTTTTTTTATCGGCAGGATCCGTGCACCCTGTGCGCATCTTCCCGTTTTTAAAAAAAAATATTAATTTTTTTGGGGCCCAGGGGGTCCTTGTGGGACCCCCTAAGCAGGCCTAGGGGGTCAGGGTGTTTCTACCCTGCCCCCTTTTTGCGTTTTGCGCACTTTTTCCAAGGATTTCTTGTGCCTCGGTTCTACCGAGGCACAAAATGACTGCCAACACTTCCTGATTTGGAGTGTTGACAGCCAGTTGACAGCCAATTAGCATGCAGCTCATGATCGGGAGGGTGCACGCAGGGTGCGCTCAGGGTGCGCGGATCCACCGCGGCCATAGATATATAAGGGATTTTACTTTTGATTTTCTCAGGAACTACTGAACGGATTTACACCATTTAACCAAAAGGCATGACACTGAACCAAGGGCTACCTTTTTGCCAAATTTGGTGTAACTCTGTTCAGCAGTTCGGGCTGTAGCTGCGACTAAAGGTTCCTATGGAAAATTGCATGGGGAAAACATGTTTTGGGACCCCCCTTTTTTCTCGGCCCCCACTTGACGAATCACCCCGAAACTTTCAAGATAGGAGCGGACCGGAGCGGGCCATAAGTTTTGAAAATTTCGCGAAGATTCGTCAACCGGCGCCAAAGTTATTGGGAATAGAATGTTGTGGATTTCCTATGGAAAATAGGTCCTAACTATAACTATCTACTGGCGACCGCCAGTAGATAATATATACATATATATATATATATATATATATATATATATATATATATATATATATATATATATATAGAGAGAGAGAGAGAGAGAGAGAGAGAGAGAGATGCATATGGATAGATAGATAGATAGATAGATAGATAGATAGATAGATAGATAGATAGATAGATAGATAGATAGATAGATAGATAGACAGACAGACAGACAGACGGACGGACGGACGGACGGACGGACAGACAGACAGACAGACAGACAGACAGACAGACAGACAGACAGATAGAAACATTCACTGAAGAAAACAAAATAGTAAAGGGATAGTATAGATTGGCAAAAATATCAGTTAAAACATACAGTTTTATACAAAACTGCTAAAATTAGCACTGCCCCCCACCCAGCCCAGATGGGCCCTGGGACCCCATCCCCTGGGGTCAAATGTCACAAAAAAGTTGAGGGGGGCCAGGTGGCCTTCCTACCCAAGCTTATTAGGCCCTTGGGACCCAATCCCTCAGGCAGAATTCTATTATGAAGGGGTGATGTGCTCCCTCTCCCCATGCCTTATTAAGCCCCAGGAATCCCATCCCCGGGCAAATACTATTAAGGGGAAAGGGGCATGCGAGAGAGAGAGTAAGAGTGAGAGCACATAATGGGTAATTGCGAATGTGGACATATATTGCCATGCAGGGGTTCTGGTGACATTTAAAAACAATGAGGCCGAATCTCTAGGTGGCAATATAGGGCCATATTACACATGTTACTAAAAATGTATGTTTTATATTTCAAAATTTCTTTCGTTATTGATTTCAGCACTCTTTAGAAAGATTTGGAGAAATTTTGCTTCATCCGTTTAACAAGCATTGTTTGTCTAAGAATGCAGATATCTCTGTCAACGTTTTGAGAAATGTGTGTTTTGGTTTTCGATAGTATGCTAATATTAAAATGCTTTTTTGCAACAATGTTATTATAAATAACATTTTAAATGCAAAGTGCATTGCAGGGAAATAAAAAACATGCATTCTAAGATGTGTTTTTCTTTTGAAGTACATTCACACTACAGAGTAGGTTTAACAAGGCCTACATAAAGAAAGAAAATGAAGTACAATGTGGCACAGTGAAACTTTTTGCTGACAGACGTCTGTTTTTACAATGTTTCATACACTGGAGCGGATTCAGTGGTGGGTGTTTGCATCAAGGATGGGCCTGCAAAAGTGAGCTTGTCAGCTGTGCTGCTTAAATGCTCTAAGAGTTTTTCTATCACTGTGAAAGTGTTTTTCTCTTACCAGCACTGAAAGAGGGCACAATGAGTAAGGACCATTCACCACAATTTAGAAATAGAAGAAATATTTGAACATAACCACGAGTGGGATCACAATCCATGTGAAAGTGTACTCCTCATAATTCAATACAGGACTTTAAATCATCTAAATATTCTTTGTCTTCCCTGTTTATTTTTTGGCATATGCTTGTAATAAGAAATGTGACAATTACATAATCATTGCACTATCATGCGAAGGACATGTATATTGGCTTTTACAATGCTTGTTACTTAAACTGTTCCCCTGTCTTCACTAAAAAAGGTAGCTTTGAAAACTAAATGCCCATTTAATAAAATTTAAACAAGGCTATTTTAATCACAAAAATGTATTTGTTGTCTGCATCGCGCCATCATTGTTTTTTTAATTATTTTAATTCTGGCCAGTGCTTCTCTCTAGAGAAGTCAGCAATTTCGAGCCTGGTGTTGCAAATATCAGATGTTTCAGAAGTTTGTTTTGAACTCCTGTGCTGGACGTAGTTGTACCTCTGTCAATTTTAGCACAAAAAGGTGAGAAGGGAATAAACAGTAGAGATCACTGAAGGATTGAACAGTTTGGTCTGGTAAGTGGAAGCTGGGAATAGGACTCATATGCTTGCTATAATATGCTTTGGGCACTGAAACTAATATTGCTGCAATGTTTACTCCAACGCACCTACATTTTCCATGTTTCCTTATTTACCCCTACACAGCAAAGTTTGAACTGACCTCTTATTCAAAGTTATTAATTGACATCTATTATAGCTGCACAGACACCCCTAATAAAAACAACCTGCTCCAATCATACTGCCACTCGTTATGCATTTTTTGACATTATTTCAGATCTGTGTAGTTGTTTTCGAGGGACATTTTGGGTAGCATGTGCTTGGACAAAAATATTAGCAAAGACAGTTGTTTGGCATTTAAAAACAGCAACCCTGTGCATTTCCCAATGCTTTTTAGGTCTGGCGTTAGACAGGGCCTTTTCATTTTACTAAAATGATATGTATAATATACTTACTTACAGGGGATTTCAGCTAGCTCTCTTCATCCATTGGTCTGTTGTTTTGTCATTCACATTTTGCTTCCGCCCACGATAGCATACAGCGTGCTGCAATGGGTCAGCCTTCTTACGCCACTGGTTAATTTCCCTTAGAGTGACTGCATTTTGCTCTTTCACAAGGAGCTCATCCGCACACAAGGTAGTTCCCTTCAGTGAAATTGTTCTTGTTTTTACTTTATCAGTGTATATATACTATAAACCAATACTATACACTATAGTGCTATGTTTAGAAACGGATGTGATAGCAGAACACTTTTGATGTTACCAAGGCACTTATCAGTTCCTGCCTCCTGCCAATGGTATTGTAAAATGCTTCTGGAGTGCCTTTTGTTTATCTGACTACTGCTATTTCACAGCATAATGAATTGTGTCCATTTGAAACTGTTCATTCTTTTTTCTTTGTTTGTTTGTTTCTTTTTCTCTTTTTTCATCCTTTTTTCTTTTTGTCTTCTTTCTTTCTCTTTTTATTTTCTGCATTTTCTCTTTCAAGCCTTCTTTCTCAAAGTCTAGAGGCTAGTTAGGTCTGTGTCAGCCAAGACTTTTAGTTTGTACAAAAATTGTATATAACATAGTTACTTACAGGGGTTCTCAGCCAGACTTTATCCATTAGTCTATGGTTGTCTCAGTCACATTTGTCAAGGGGCAATACATTAGCCGACTTCAGCCATTGTCTGCTTTCACTAAAGGTTACAGCATGTTGCCCTTTCAAAAGGCGCACATCCATACACAAAGTAGTTCCCTTCAGTGCCAGGGAGTACTATGGTATTGAAAGCTTTTTTTAGACCAAAAATAGTTTTGCCTTCAGCCAATGTTTTATGTGAGATTGATGAAGGTCGGACAGCGTCCTGAACAAATAACGTTTTGCAAAAACTATTACAGAATTTGCCAAAGGGCTGGCGGGCAACACCAGAACTTTTGGCTTTGACAAATGCTTGTTTCAAATGTGGGGTATTGTGTTTAGATGTGTTGGATTCCGAACTCCAATCCGTTTTGCTTTTTGCAAAAAACATTTAATTCATCAACATAAGTCGAAAACTTGTTGGAAGCCTTTTTTCAGTTTTATGAAGCGCACCCAACCCAAAGGTAGTGGCACATGAGCACCAGTTACATTACACATTCGTGTTTTTTTAGCCCCCCCTTCACTCCCCAGCGATTAAGTGATTTGCGCGGAATGACAGGTTATTGAGCCGACGCCATGACTCTAACCTAGTTTCTCAGTTCCAAAGTCAGCAGCTGTGCCGGCTTCACTACATCCTCTCCCTTGAGGTAAAGGCACTTTTCAGCACAAGTTTAGACAGGATTCTGAAAATGTACAGTAAACGTAATACAAGCACGAAAAAGGGAGGTCTTTGTTTACCAATGCAAAGAGGGAATAAAAATGGCAACATGCTTAGATATTAGCTTGTAGTTTCTGTTTGACATTTTCATTCAAATAAGAGTTGTAAAAGTAGTAAGCACTTCTGGGATTATTTTATTGCCTTTCAAATGTCGTGTTATTTAACAACAATGCATTTTAGCGCTGATGTACTGCTTTGATGAAACAAATTCGAAACTAGTGCCAGAGGTAAAAAAAACATTCCCAGAGAAGCCACACAGATCTCTGTGCTAACTGAAAGATGTGAGAAAAATGTACTGAGAGGATACCCTTCTACATAGAAATCTCACCATACGCCTTATCAGGGCGTAATTTGTAAGTGCCAGGCAGTGGCGGCTTGTGAAGTTGGTGGGGTGGAGGGGACACAGCATGGGGTGAGAGCACGCAATTGGGTGGTGGGAAATTCCACCATGCATTTTTTTTATGGAGTAAAATGATGCATTTTCCAGCACAGACTTTAAAAATGAAAAGAGGAAAAAGCAATATTTTTCTTAGGCTTTTGTACAGAAACTCAAATATTTGGCGGAATTCCTGGCTTTCCAAACTTACTTGATTTCCTCTTCAGGGATGTGTACAGCAGGCAAGAATGTGTGCTTGGTATCTCTCTCATGAAAAAATTGTTTCATCTCCATGTGAATACATGTCAGGCTGAGACATTGAGCATAATGAGAAAAAAAACTCTAGGTCAATGGAGCCAGAAAGCAGGATTTTTAGCATCTCTCACTTTCTAATACGCGATTTCTGATTTAAAATACAATTCCCTGTACATCTCCGAGAGATACTCATCATTTTTCAACTGTAAAATAAATTAGTGCAATCTTCTCTTCTTTTAGCTACACAGTTCACATCCTGTGTTGTTTTGTAGAAAGCAAAATAAAGTGTCGAATGGAAAAGAGACCTTGTGTGTTTCCCATCATGCAGATGCTGTGAATGTACTTCCACTGCCTGCAATCGGACAGTGAGTGCTTGCAGCTTTATAAAGCGCAAACTCGGCCCATTGGTACTGGAGTACTTTCTAAGAGCACAAGTTACATTATACAAGGTCAAATAATTTTTTTATTTATTTTAGACACAGGCAGATTAATTTATCTATCCAGAATCCGAGGATGTTGAGTGGACGCTGGGACTTCAACCTTCTTCTCCAGTTCCAAAGTCAGAAGCTCTGGTGGTAACATCACATTCTTTCCCATATTGAGCTTAGCAGGTGAAAATATATATATTTTTAAAAAGCAATTTTTAGCTTAGACCCACATCTGTACACAGCAGGGTACAGACCAGACAGTCCATCATGGGCCCTACCAGCAGAGTCACTGCACTATGGAAATTGGATTAATTAGGCCTCCCTGTCATTTTTAGAGGTGTCCTATGGAGGGAATCTGGTGTCACCAGGGCGCTATTCTTAAAGAAGAAATGGACATGGCACCTGTGTACAATCATCGCACACTAAAACACTTCACGTGCACAGGCTTTATAGTCAATGTCATGGCTGCGGTTAAAGGAAACAAACAGGGAGCAGTGTAAAAACTAGAGTAAATAAGAAGATTTACTTTCGTAGCACTCTTTTCTTGAAGGTATGATTATTATCAACATAATGGGGCATATCTACGAGGAAATGTCACAGTGCCACGCTGAGTCATTTAGAAAACGCAGTGATGCACTGTATTTACAACAATACAGCACACCCCTGTGTTTTCCTTTGCCCTGGAGCTCAAAATAGCTGCCTAGCGCCAACAAAGACACCCTTGCGCCATGGTGCAAGGGTTCCTGGATTGCACATTCTGCAGCACACATAGAAGTAGCAAATTGCCATTATTTAATGATTGTTTATGTGCAGGAAGAGACACCTTCCTGCTCATAAACAATCATTAAAGGCGTTTTGCTCTTTTTATGTGTGCTGCTGCAGCACACATAGAAAAAGCAAAAACGAGGAGAAATAAAATTATTTCTCCTATTTGTGCCAATGCATGGCGTTAGTTTTTGGCACTGCCTCAGATTTACAGATCCTTGTAAATATGGGGCACCGTCAAAAGTCAATGGGTGTTGCAGTGGAATACCCACGACAACACCCATTGCATGTCCTTTTTACGCAGAACACTGATTGAAAGGGTAGCATATTTACAAAGCAGCGCTAAGTCATGCAACGTAGCTTAATGCCACTTTGTAAATATGGTGCAGGGCATTGCGCCAATGGAACGTCGTAAAAAGTGATGTGCCAGTGGATCAATCCTCTTGTAAATATGCCCCAATGTTTCACGTTTATTGTAGAGGAAAAACCACGTGCCCTGCTGCTACTATATATATAACAGAGCATTGACCCCATCCACAGGGACACGGTGTTCCCCACCATGAGAGCAGGCGTGTATTCTAAATTTGAAAAATGAGACCTTTTAATCTCTGAAGTTCGCTGAAGGCTGCAGAGCCGAGCCCATCGGATCTGCAGCTCATTGCGGGTGTCTCCTGCGGACATGTCATGGACTTTTTTCTGTGCCCTTCGTTTATCTTGTTTTCTTTTGGGCCCACAGACCCATGAAGTGCCCTCCATGTGGCTGCAAGAATGCCTTAGCAGTGCCCACACACCCCTCATTTTCTCTCTGTGCACAGAGCACGTGTGGTTACAGCGTGAAGCTGTACAAGTGCAGAGACAACAGCTCAACACTGCACTTGCACTGCACTTTATGGTCAGAGCTGGCACATTGCTCTCCAATCCGTGCAAGACATAACATATTAATAACATGTTTCCTTTATTATAGGCCGACTGAGTTATTTACTCATTATAGTTTTCTGGGCAGCTCAAACAAAGATACTTTCTCCTTTCCTTTCTCTGCAGTGTGCCTACTGCCTCCCCTACATGTCAGGCGCCCCTCATTAAATACAGCGTGGGAAGCAGACACTTGGAGTATGTGCAGTCTTCAAAACACGTGATGATCTACTGCGCAGACTCGATTTCTCTGCTGTCCGCCTGCAGCCTTTACCTCACCCTTTCCCAGCTGTCACATGGTGAGGAGGGGTCAGTGATGTACGTTGACCCCACTCCACCCTTTAAGAGCTGTTAAAGGGTGTGGTGACATGCTCTTCACTCCCTGATTGACTTGAAGTCCCATCACAGTCCTCGAGGCTATGTCTTTGCCTGGCTGATGACCTCCAGGCCTCAGGGCTGTGAGTTCTTCAGCCTAGCAAATACTATAGTATTTGCAGGTAATAGTATTTGCAGGTGGATGTTAGGCATGTTTCAGCCTGCACAAGAAAAATACAATTGGAGTGACTGCAGAAGCCCATAGCCAGTGAGAATGAGTGAGTGTTCACTTGTTTTTCAAAGAAGCACTGCCTGTATCAGCAATCCTGCATTATTACATCAAATATTAAGTTATTTTCACCTGCCCTGGGAAAAAATAAAGGGGGCGGTACCCTTACCCCCATGCCTAGAAACTGTCCCTGATGCCAGGGCCATTCTCGAGAGGCCACTGCAGCCTGCACCACTCATTGCCCCAGCTAGATCTTCTAAACATCGCAAGCGCGACAATTTACATTATTCCAGGCCACCCAAAGCACTGCAAATGATGTGTGGGAGATATTCATTTTTTGTTTATATTGACTTATTAAACACTGTTGCTGTGCTTATCTCAAAATTAGACAGTGTCGCCATGTGGTGGACTGCCATTAGTGCCAATGTTGAGAATTAAGTGCCAGTCTGGTGCACAGTACGGGAAACCATCAGCTCAAATCAAGCACTGCGCCTTGTACCCAAAACCAATTTTATTTCTTCCAAGGGTTCAACATGTGAGCTCTTGATACATATCTGGTGTCTCCTACGTGATTAAATAACTTTCTTATATAGATATTTCTATATATCTGGGAGCTTGAACTCATTATTACATCTAGAAATGTACCCATATATTTCATAGTTTATAGATAGATTGACCTTCTTTCTATTACTTATTAGGCGTTAAGAATTGAGGGGCAGATTTACGTTTCCTGGCGCATCCCTGCAAATCAGCAGGGATACGCCAAGAAACGTGCGACACGCAATGCCATTGTTGCGCCACCACGGATGCGCCGCATTTACATAGCGCAAGGATTGGCAGATGCGTGTTGCATCTGCCTGCGTAAGGTTGGCGCAGTGCTGCAGTTGTGTCGCGGGCGCGACGCAACTTCAGCACTGTGCCAACCCGGCCTATCTTCCACATGGTGCGTCACACCTTACGCCTGCTTCAAGCAGGCGCAAGGTTTTGACGCAGCGGGGTCGGAAAAGTGACTGAGTGAAATCTTGTAGATTTCACTCAGGCACTTTTCTGAGGCTTTTCCTGCACCGGAACGCCCACCCTGCGCCGGAACGCCCACATGAAACCTGACGCAGGTTTCATGTGGCGCAGGGCTTTACGACGTGACGCATCTCCCTAGATGCGTCACATTGTAAATCCCCCGCAGCATGGCGCTAGCTTTACGCCGCCGCTGCGTCACAGAAGTTACGCAACGGTGGTGGAAAAGTGGCGCACAGGGCTTGTAAATCTGCCCCTTAGTCTGGAAGAATTGCCATTCCAGGTTCATAGCCATTACCTGCATTTGACTCTCCACCAGAAAGGTGTGCTCAAAGCTCTGAACAAAACACTGGTCTGGTGTGGATGAATCAGACATGAACTATTTTGTACAGTTAACCCATATGAATTTAACATTCCAATTTTCATCTCACTTGGAAAAAAACCTTTTCTGAGCAAAGGGTGGCAACCTTTGAATGGTGTCTTTCACTATGAAATGCAATTTGATCTGCCCTCTGACTGACATCTAACTGTTGATGCATAAAAATATGAACTATAAATATAAAAATACCTACTATTGTCACAACATAAATATAATGTTAGTGAAGTGTCATGATTGAACAAGCACTGGAAAAGCCAATAGGTCTGGCTTTGGCATGTTGATGCAATGTTTTTTTTTATTGCAACCATATGCCAAAAGAATAAAAAGAGAAACAATAAAACATACCACCAATGAAATCTTGTATCAAGTAAGGGAGCCTACAAGGGATATTATTTGTTAGACTTGGCATCTTTTGGCGTGTTTCCCCTGACTTTTTGCTTTCTGACCTCCCGGTTTTGACTCTGTTTTGGCTGGCTTAGTGTCTCTGCGCACTTTCTCACTGCTGATCAGTGTGAAAGTGCAAGTGCTCCTGTTGTAAATTGTGTTATGGGTTGGTGTTTCCATGATTGGCATATTTGATTTGCTTGTCAGTCCCTAGTAAAGTGCACTGAGTGTGCCAGGGCCTGTAAGTCAAATGCTGCTAGTGGACTGCAGCACTGGATTGTGCAACCCACACAAGCAGCCTGTAAATGTAACTCTGGCCTGCTATTGCAGAGCCTGTGTGAAGTCTGAGACTGCCCACTTGCCAGTCCCAAACCTTCCCTTTTCTTACATGTTAGTCACCCCTATGGTAGGCCCAAGGTACTCCTGTGGGCAGGGCGCATTGTATGTGAAAGGTAGGACATGCCCTGATGTGTGGGGCATGTCCTGATAGTGAAATACAGCCAATTTCTTTTTTCACTATTGCAAGGCTACCTGCTCCCATAGGAAAGAATGGGGAGTTTGTTTATAACATCTTATAAACATAACTGCCCCTGGGAACAAGGTAGGAAAATAAAGTTTGATATGCATGAACTCAGAATGTTACAATGCATCTTTTAGTGAGGGTGATTTTTACATTCTGTGTTTGAAAATACCACTTTTAGAAAGTAGGTATTTTCTTGCTTAGCCATCCAGTATGCCTCTGCTAGGTTTCTGTATTGCATGTCTGGCTTTGGATGACAGGGGCTGGAGGGGGCAGTGGCTCCAGAGACCCTGATGAGTCAGGGCTGGGCTGAATAGGCTTGGTCTGCAGTTGGAGTGGTGGGTGGAGTAGCACCTGCACCTGAATAGGGCTGTGCCTGCCTTTCACAATGATGGCTCCGCCCCCCTGTGGTGTGTCTGGAGCCCGGGCTCACACTGACAATGGAGGTTGTTGTGCACTTGCAAAGTGCCCCACAGAACTGGTTTTGGCTGGGTACAGAGTAGACACTCTCTGCCTTCAGAGAACAAAGGATTTGGTGGTATAAATATTGAGGCCTAGACCCCAGAACTTTAGAACTCTTTTGGACCAAGAAGACTGCCAAGAAGAAGAGCTGCAGAAGCTGTGAGGAGGAACTACCACTTTGCTGAGTGCTTTGCTGTGTTGGCCTGCAGTGGCTGCTTATGTCTTGGGCAGTGAAAGGACTGGACTGAACTTTCTACACTTCTTTCTTTGAGTATCTCCAAGGGCTTGAGGTAGAGCTTGCCCCCTGTTCAAGAAGTCTCAGGAACAGCAAAGACTTCAAGTTCTTCTGCCCTCAGCACTGGACTGCAACAGAAGAAAAAGCAACCCAACGCCGTCTAAGACGCCGCTGCTGACTCCGTGTCCTAAAGGGACCGCAGAGGGCACCGCCGCAATGCCTCACCGTGACCCTGGTCTCATCGACGACGCCACCTGATGCTGCCACTGAGCCGCTGCTTGCACCGCGACCTGTGGGCACCGAACTCCACACCGCCGCCTTGGAATTCCTGATGACGCCGCTTCACGCCGACATCGACGCTGCTGCTTGCACCGTGGTTCGAGGGCACCGCTCATAAAGTTACACAACGCACCACCCTCATCCCGCACCACAGCCTTGCCTACCGACACCGGCGCCATCGACTCCAGTTCATCAGCCGACAAAAGCGCTTCAGCAACGACGACGCAACTGCTTGCACCGTGACCTGCCAGCACTGCGCCAAACACCGCATCAATTCGCACCGCGACCCTGGTCTCACCAATGACGCCATCTGATGCCGCCATCAAGCCGCTGCTCGCACCGCGACCTGAGGGTATCGCACGCCGCACCGCCGCACCTCTGCACTTTGCACCGCAGCACCCGACACCCGCCGACGCCAGCGCTCCTGACTTTAACCGCGAGGAGTTCGATCTGCAACGTGTGTGACTTCGAGGGCCCGACGACTCCTGCACCGACCTCCGGAACCGACGCCTGCGGATGCCGTGCTTTCAGAAGCTCAACGAGAGGTCGCCGACTCCCTGCATTCCTAAAGGTACTGTTTTGCGGGTCTCTTCGACACCGTAGCTGGCTCGCGACGCTGCGGTCAGCCAGAACTGTTTGGATTTGTTTGTTCACGACTCTGTGATAGCCCCGGATGGAGCTATCAACTTCAATGAACTTTATTTCAAGGTTATTTTGATAACTGAAGATTTCTAAGGACTGTATTGTGGATTTTTATCGTTTTTGGTCTTGTCTTCAGTATATAAAAATATTGGATATTTTTCTAAACTGGTGTGGTGTCCTTTTCTACTGCTTACACTGTATTACTGTTGGTTATGTGCAAATGCTTTACACACTGCCTCTAAGATAAGCCTGACTGCTCGTGCCAAGCTACCAAGGGGGTGAGCAGGAGTTATTTTAGGGGTGTAACTCTCTTATCCTGACTAGAAGGAAGGGTCCCTACTTGGACAAGGTGCAAACCATTGCCAACTAGAGACCCCTATTTCTAACATTATTTAAACATCATGTGAATGCCCTCAAATTTGCATTCAGGCAGGGTAAATTCAGACTGAAGGATAATAAAATAACTCAATAGTGACTTTCAGGTACATGCATCAAGGTAGACTTTTGCGATTCCTTAATTGCGATTATTAAGGAATCGCAATTAAGGAATCGCAAAAGCCTATGCATGTAGAAATCGCTAAAAAAATAGCGATTTCTAAACATTCCTTAATTGCGAGTCTCAAATTGCGAGTCGCAATTAAGGAATGTCTTCCTATTCATTCCTATGGGCCTAGAGGCCCATAGGAATGAATGGGAATTGCATTCGCAATTTGCGAGTACCCAATAGGTACTCGCAAGTTGCATGTCAATTTCAAGAGTGCAAGGGTGTCAAAAGGACACCTTGTTGCACCCTGAAATCTGCATATGAGTACATCTTGCACACACACATGCCCCAAGGGCATGTGTGTGTGTAAAATGGAACTTTGGTGCATTTTTCAAAGTTTTTGCAAATTACCATCAAGTACAAATTGATGGTAATTTGCAACTCCTATTAGCGAAATCGCTAATTTTTTTACTTTAATGCATTGCATTTAAGGAATCTCAATTTGCGATTCCTTAAATGCAATCGCAACTTAAGTAATCGCAATTTAGAGATTACTTAAATTGCGATTTTTGCATTTGGGATGATGCACCCCAAATGCAAATATACTCGATCGCAAAGGGGCAGATTCTGAGAATCTGCCCGTTTGCGACCGGTTTTTCTTTTGATGCATGTGCCTGTTAATCTTTTAAGCAAAATAGACAAAGACGGGTGTATTTCTTATTTTTATACAAATTCATATTTTTGAGAGAGTCAAAGGGTACAACAATTCTCATAAATACATCGGTGATAGAAACAGAAGATTTTAGCAATAGTTGTTCTTCATCACAAATGCAATAAAACCCATTAGAACTTGAATCATGATGAAAACAGCCTATACATTGGACATAGTTTTCGTAAGCGTAAAGGTTCAATGATAGATTGAAGAAATGGGTTGGTGTGTCGACGTTTCGGTCTTTTGCGCGATTCATCTATAATACCATCTTCAGGACATGGCAATTCCTATGAAGAGTATAGCCCCCTTAGTAAGATTATAGTCAATAGTCTGGTTGATGAATGTTGGAGATTCGATGTTACTAAATTTGTCCTACTTGTGTTAGGGCCAGCGCGTTGCGGCGAAGGGTTGACTTTCCAACGTTTGTCAACAGTATTTATTCTTGTTGTTTAAAGCGCTGTCCTAGATCGGCTTGTGAATGCGGCGTGCTAACACTAAATATTTTCGACTTAATATCATTCACCAATGTAAATGTTTTAAAAGTGATTCTTATTATCAACAGAAACAACCCTTTCAGTTGTGCCATGCATTTAACTATTATGTTTTGTGAACGTTTTATTAAAACTTTATAGTAAACACCTTATAACAGTAACTTTAAAAAGTATAGAGGAAATAAATCACCATGTAAGTGGGCACCGAAGCGCAGGCAAAATGAACAGCTGGGCCAGTCTCAGTCAGAGGCTGACCTGTCACATCACAATTTAAAGTTTTTTTTATACCTTTTAGCACATCTTACTATATTAACACAGCCAACAGGGGCATTTCCATGGCATAGTGTGATGGGGTTACCGAGCACTTTATCCAATCATAAATTATTTACAAGCATCAAACTATGTGCTATATTAGAAAATGTGCAACGGTAGCAAAGCAGCAGAATGACACATAGGCATATAACTTATGGTTTTCATTATGCCTCGAAGCCTTACAAGTTCAGAAAACAGGTCAACCTGTCTTTAGGTCTTTTGTAGGCTCTCTCTATTAAATGGAACAGAAAAGGCCAGACCTAAAAAGTCATTGAGGCATTCAAAACTTTGCCTCTTTAAATTTAATATAAACCTATTAAACTTTTTCACATGTTAGAATGTCTGTTGAGTTTTTGTATTGTTTTTGTTGTTGTGTGATGGTCGTAATCTAGAAAACAAAATATGGGGTAAACCTAGCAATCCAGAAAGATATAGATTAACAAACAAATAGGTTCCCTCAGGGTAAGCTTACGCCTTAGCTTCCTAGACTAAAGAAATGCGCGTGGTCACACAAGTGCTGAAAATTGACCAACTGTCTAATGGATACCCACCAATCTCGTATGCACAATCCTGTGCAGGTATAGGGTATACACATTTGCATATGGTACAAATATCCACATCAATAACAAATAACGAACTGTAGGTGCTTCTTGTGGACGGCGCAGTTTAAGTCGATGGTGTGATATTTAGTAAACAGGAAGTGTGCGGTGAAACATATATTAGAAAAAACAAAAGTTGACTTAAGATTACACAAATTCAGGGTCCGTGAAGCCATGTATTCAGGGTTCCACTGATGGCAATTATTCCATAAAGTCAACAATAAACACGTTGACGTTGTGACCCCATTTTTTCATTTTAGTAACAGAGTCTTCATCAGGATATACAAGTAGATACCTACAACAAATGACATATATGGTCTTAATTGGTGATCAATCACAATTGTAAAACCTCATGTGAAACTTTGAGTAGGGGTAGCCTTACGTCTTCTGTATAGAGATATACAGGATATGGTTCTTCTGAATCAATCAGATTATATGCACCGATCTGAAATGTACAAGGCTACCATTAAGGGAAACAAATTTAAGGCACGTACTGAGTATTAGAGATAAAGATATGTCAGTGGGGAAAGGAAACTAAAATCATGGGGAGTAAATAAATCCATGCAAGGTCCGCCCGCTAGATGGGTATAATCATGCATGGTTGAGCATATACAGTACACCAGGTGAGTGATCTAAAACACTGCTGAAGGAGCAAAATGTAGTCCAGGGTGCGAAATACAAAACAATGCATAATGTACAGGGAGCAAAGGGATGTATGCTGATCAAAGTGAGGAAAAAACCAAAGATTTCAAATCGCAAATCAAATCAAATTATACGCCTCATGCAGGGAGGTATACCCGTCATTGCACCAAGCTTCAAAGTAAGAGACACCCGAGTGTTTCAAGCGTTAATAAAATAACATTATACGCCTTATGCAGGCTGTTGCACCAAAGATCAAAGGGACACTTATTGGGTATCAAGGCGCGGAGCACTGTGAATGCGTGTTAATAGAGGTGAAAAACACCACAGTGCCATCACATCAAGTTGCAAAAGGAACACTTTAGAATTCCCTGTCAATAAATGTGATGTTCATCAGGAATGAGCTAAAAAAACAACAAGCATTGGCAATGCCAATCGGTCTCGCCATTAGGATCTTATATGTATTTAGCTATGCAGCACATTAGCGTGGGTGCTGAATCACTTTTGCACTAGAAGTCAGGGTAAGTGCGTATCAATAAGGAAGGCGCTTTTTGATAATAACAGATTTTTTTTGGGGGGGGGGCGTTCTTGGGTACTCCTCGGACTCTGCCCACGCCTGGCAGTTTACCCCATCTGTGCCTTTGCAAAGGAAAGAGTACAGTAGGTAACACCACCCGATGACCAGCTTTAAAGACACACTGTGCAGAAATACAGGTCACTGACAACCTACACACGGATCACTGGCAGCCTCTAAGATAGGCCGTTGGGTCCTGCTGCAATAATGTTTATATTACTCATATTCTGTCCATAATAAGCTAGCTTGATGGGTTGTGGGCTTGTGTCAGAGAAGTGCAATGACCTGCAAGGCGCCTTCCGCTCACAGTGAGATAGATCTGTGGGTGGGAATCTGTTTGCACCTTACAACTCCCAGGCTCTGCTTACTGTACAAAAGAAAGCACAGTGGGTTCAGCGCCTGTTGCAAGGCCCCGTTTGTACCCTGCAGGTTCCAGGTTCCATCTGCAGTAGGTCAGACTCCTGCCACAGGAATCTGCTTGCAATCTGAAGTGTTAGTTTTTAATCACAGCCACATATATATAGATATTGTGAATTACATTTATCTGTTTATAACCTGTTGGCTCCAGGTGTCATTTACAGTAGGACAGCTCAGTGGGTCAAGATACGGCTGCAGAAATGTGTTTCTGCCGCTGGCAAACTTGACTTGCATTCAGATAGCCCAATGACCTGAACTTCTGCTGTAGAGATTAGTTTGTAATAAGCAGGGACCTCGTTTCGCTGCCGGTGCGATGGAGGGCTGGGCACTGGAGGGGTGGGGGTGCCACGGCATCCATCCCAAGCCTGCTGGTGACGGTGGCAGCGTTGGATTGTGGTGAAAGTCACATTTACAGAAATTACAGGAGAGGCAGCCTCTGAAGTGAGACAGAGCGTATTTTGGGACATGGAGTAGTACTTCAAGCATACAGCTGCCATCAAGAGTTCAGGTAGCTCAGTGGGCTGAGCACCAGCTGTGTAGGTTGGTCACACGTTTGAGTCTAGTAACTGCAGGTCACTGGTTTGAGTCCTCTAAAGGCTGAGTGGCCTTCAGTTATCCTGAAAGCAGAGTAACATCGGGTGAATTGCCTCTGTATTATTTTGTGGGCCAGTAACGCCATATAAACAGCAGATTTACCCTTCTGACTTTCTTTACTGAGACGACCCCGGGCTCCGGGTGCAACTCAGCAGCAGTATGTGTGTCCGCTGCTCTGGCTGGGGGCATGCAGGGCATCCCCATGCTGCGGCGAGGCCTCGTCCGCTCTCCAGAACCACACACTGCCTGTTCCCAAATGTCCGTGAGTATTTACAAAACCATCACACAGTTTTTGGGGAGGACTCCCCAGACAGACCGAAGAACAAACTTCAAAAGCCATGGGGTGATGTTGCTGCCCTTACATGTGAGACACAGTGTATGCCTACCTGAGCACTCGCTGCCACCCTACATTTCTTACATACGTGAGGAGCTAGCTTCTGAACAGAGCATTCTCTGTTTTTGTGGTATCTGTTCCAGAACGGTGGCCCTGTCAGATCTGCTTGAGGGCTGTGTAGTGGAGCCCTGTGGTTATCAGAGATACACCACAGGCTTTGTCCCCTCTTGAGGTCTGCCGATCACCGCTGTGCTTGACCACACCCCCACAGGCTCACGACACTCCTCCTGCCAACAAACTGAGCAGACTCAGTCTGCACTCAATCTCCTGTGACGTCAGGGTTACTTGCAAGTTCTCGCAAGTAAATCACAGCGAAACCTGTCAAGTAGGCGGCCGGTGACAGCAGTCCATGGCTCATCTACCGTGACGGGGATTAGAACCTTGTGTCACTCAGGCCAATTCCACCGGGAAGAGGGAGAGCCAAGCGAAGGAGCGTGGACAGGGCTTTCGTGGCACCATACCTCTCGTCCTCGGCCAGGACCATCTGCGGAGGGATGAGGGAAGGAGGAAGGGAGGGAGGGCTGTCTTGCTTTCAAGGTGACACGACCCTCTCTGCTAATGTGCTGTAACTGCTGCTGACCGATCACTGCCACCCTCCCACCGGTGTCCTCATGTAACGCAACTGGTGCTATGTAAAGCGCTCTGATACCCGATTCGGGTCAAGTTCGCCCTTTATAAAAAAAAATAAAAAGCACTTTTTAATAAAAATTAAGTAAATAGTGAATCCAACGGCTAATTGCACATGTAGGCTTCTGGGAAATATGGCACAAATCTGTGTCGGGTTTCAAACGCCAGAAAAGGGAGTTCTAGTTAATAACCCCGCAGACGGTGTCAATTTAAGAGGACTAGCAATGCACCATTTCTTCCGTCATGGAATACTGGGAGCTTCGCCGCCGTCGGCATGAGGAACCATGAAGCGAAGGGGGAGTGGTGACGTGTGATAACAGGGGAAGCACCAAACAAAAAGTGCCGAAGAGCATGCCATCGCTGTGCTGTGGGAGGCACTGCAATTTGTTGCAGAACAGGGAGGGTTGTGACCCGCGGTCACCAAAATCACGTCCATGGCCCATGAGCTGGGAGACAACGGACAGCGGGAGTGGGGCAGGAACAAAAGGAACACGTACATCGGGAGGGGGGCGGGGACAGGAAAGTAAACGGAGCAGCGCTAGCGTGCTGCTTCCGGAGCAATTGAGGGTTCTTTTCCGGTGTAAGTCAAAATGACTGCGCACTACTTTAAAACAAGCATTAATATGACTTGCATTTACGCGAGACGTATTGCATTAAAAATGTGAGTGCGGGCGTGAAACAAGGCAGAATCGGGAGTGGGGGGGTGAGGGGTTGGCGAAAAATCACGGAATGCGTAAGGGGGCGGGGGGACTCAGGGAAAAAAATAATGTTGAGTAAAGGGGCCAATAGCCTCGGATGTGGACAAATTACGCCATGGTCGTTAGGAGGAGGGACTAACAAGGGAAAAACCAATTAGAAGGCAGCATTTAGGATGGCAGCCAAACATAAAAATGGGCGGAGAGTGGGCGGAGCTTACGCGAAGCTTCCCCGGTAAAGTGTATACAATATGCCTCGCAAAGCAAGCAGCGCATGGCGCTGCTACGCTAGGCAAGACCTAAAAAGGGGAAAAACGCGTTTTGGAGCCGAAGCTCCATTCTTGCAGCAGCGTTGAGTTCAATCGCTGTTCTGAGAACGAGCGGTCAGCACGCGGTAGTGTGCGTCTGAGTTTAAATAGGAAGTCTCTCATGTAGCGTGCATGTGGAGACAAGATGGCTCAACTTAACACAAGTTAAGACATTGAATTAAATCAAAAATTTGATTTAACAACATTCTTAACAAAAAGGAGGAAAGACTCTAGAGAAAAAGACTCCCAAAGACCTTAAGGTTAGCGAAAATTAGGGACTCAGTGTTGTTAAAAATCACAGATTATCAAAGCAATATTACACTGTTAATAACCAAGTGATTGTTGCAGTACAACTACATGTTGCATTGTCATAGGTGCATATAATAAGCCTGTGGGATGCAGTTTGAATGCAGGGGTTCTGTATAAAGTTAGTAAAGGGATGATAAGGTCAAAGAGTGGTTGCTTGCCTGCCAATCCTCAAGACTTTTAAATCCACATGTAATTGAGTCCGCTCGGTCAAGTCATGTTAGTTCACTGGGTATCAGTCAGGGTGTCATGTTACCACCTTTTGGGTCAGATGTCAGCTGCTCAATCGTTTGCCATAAGATCGCCTCTGTGGTATGCAGTGGTTCCTGGAAATTTTCAACCATGGGAGCGCCAGTCACATTACATTTGATGTGGCATCTGCGTTGTAAAATCAAATTTTTGACCTTTTGTGTAGTATGTCCAATGTAGATCTTGTTGCAGGGACACCAGACAGCATACACTACTTTGTTAGAATTGCAATTCATTAGTGACCCTAAAACAAACAATATTTAATTGAATACAAAATCCTTTGTTTCTTTACAATATTTGCAGGCAGTTCAAGTGGCCGCATTTGTAATGGCCTTTCCCAGGCGGTAGACCCCATTGAGATGTCAAAGTGGGTGTGGGGGGCTTAGGGAGGGCTGCTCTGACTATCAGATCTTTAATGTTAGATCCCCTCTTAAATGCATACATCGGCTTTTCTGGTTTGGGTATCGTGAACGTAATCAAGTCCCAATATTTGTTGACAATATCCTTGACAGCATTGCTTGCTGTGCTAAAGGGTTTTACACATGTTTTGTTCTGTCACGTGGTGTCAAGAGTTCCTCCCTTGGGTAATACCAAGCTCTGTTACGGGCCTGTTTGACCAATCTTTTAGGGTAATCCCTATCAGTGCGTCTGGTAATGAGTATATCTGACTCCCTGAAATAGTAGTCCTTTCAGAAACAATTCAGCCGGATCCTGAGAAATTGTCAGAAAGGAAGGTTGTCCCTGAGGTTACGTGGATGGTGGCTACCATATTGTAAGAGAGAGTTTCTCGCTGTGGGCTTCCTGAACAGTGAGGTGTACAGTTTGTTGCTGTCTGATAGGACATTTAGGTCTAGGAAAGGGATTTCATGTGTGCCATGTGTAATGATGAATTGTATGGCATTGGATCTGGTATTGAGCTAATTGTGGAATTCCTTAAGTCTAGAAAGTGGGCTATTATCATGTTATGGATTGTGGGCAAATATGTGTTGTTTTTCGTAATCTGCCTGAAAAGATTAGCTAAATCCAGTGCGAAGCCTGCATCCATGGCTTTGCCTTTCTTTTGATAGTAATAGCTGTTGCTGAAGAGGAAACAGTACCTTTTAAGAGCTACTTCTGTGAGTGATAATATGAACCAGATGGTTACCTGTGAAGGTTATGGTCTATGGTCTAGTGTTTCCTTAATCACTCTAAGGGCTTCTTGCTGTGGAACATTAGTATATAATGCTTGGATGTCCATGGTTACCAAACTGTCACCTGATTCATCGAATGGGCAATACTCAATGGTATTGATGAAATCCATGCTATCCCTGATGTATGCCTTGATTTTCAATACTGGTGGTTTGATAAAAAAAGTTGATGTATTTACAAAGTGGTTCTAGCACCGAGCCACAAACTGAAAATGCAGGCCTGTCAGGGGTTTCTCCATATTTTTGATACAAGGATTCGGCCTGTTCAAAAGTTCATTCATTCATTTAGACTCAGAATTTCCAAACCCAGTCCTTGTCTGGGGATGTTCAGGATTAAATTCTGGCTATCTTTGCTGGGATTGCTGTCAATTTTGGTGTAGCACTGGGTTTCTGCCAGTTTTCTAGGATTTCCTCACAGTAGTAAGTAGTGTCTTGCAGAACAAATCCACCCCCTTTGTCTGCTGGTTTAATTACTAACTTGGTGTTGTTTCTTAGTGACCTGCAGGTCATGTTCTCCTCCTCAGGAATATCGTAATGTACATATTTGTGTTTACTGCTGAAAGCTTCTGTATCTCTGAGTACCAACTTCTCAAAGGTTACTATTTCCACTGGTATAGTTTGCAGAGGGCAGTCTGAGACTAGTGACATCCTGTTTCCCTTGGTAGCTGTTCTTGCCAAAAAAGTGACATAGCCATATCCTCCTATAAAACTTGCATATCTCAAGCTTTATTTTGAAAAGGTCTGGTCTGTTAGTGGGGACAAAGGAAAGACCCCTGCTGAAAATGACAATTCTAGAGGTAGACAATCTGTATTGGGATGGTGTTAGAAATTGGGTTTCTGGTTGGCAAAGGTATGCAGCCTGTCCAAGCAGGAACCACAATCCCAGTCAGGTTAAGTCAGAAACACACTTTAAATTAACCTGTGCTCACCCTCTGGTAGCTTGGCACAGAACAGTCAGACTTAATTTAAGAGGCAAGGTGTAAAGTATTTGTGTACACACAAACACAAAGTAAGACAGTGAACACACCACAAAAAGACTCCTCACCAGTTTAGAAAAATAGAGAATAATTTTATTAATAGAACAAGACCAAAATAACAAAATCCAATAAGTCGAGATATGAGTTTTTGAAGATTAAATGCAAAAATAGCACTTAGAAGCAAATAGCTCTTAAAGAGTTAATTGGTCACACTGGATCGGGACAAAGTCAAGAGCTCAGGCCGCCTGTGATGGAGTACAGGTCAGCTACAAAACCCACACAGGGACCGCTGAACAAAAGTACCTTAATCCTTGTCACAGCACGAGATGCGTCGATGGTCCCCACACAGTTGGGGTGTTGTGCGTGATTTCTCCATGCAACTTCAGTGATGCGTTGGTTCTGTTGAGCGAAGTACCGGTTTGAGTGCAGCAGTTCTGAATGGGATGTGCCAGGTTAATCCATGCTGGAGGGGTGATGCGTCAATCTTCTCCACACAGTGGCGGCATTGCGTTGGTTCCGAAGCAGTGGTTCTGGAGGCAATGCGATGGGCTGGTCTGGTCCCTGCAACACCGGTGATGCGTCGATCCCGATCTCGCAGCAGGAGATGCATCATTTCCGATCAGCGCAACAGCATCAATTCCCAGGTTCTGGCAGATGCAGCACTTTTAACTCAATTCCAAGGGCCCTGGACTGGATTGCCACCACTTGGCAGAGCACGACTTACAGCAAGCAAAGTCTATATGCTCTTCGTAGAATGAAGTGAAGTCTTTGATATCCCTGAGACTTCAGATACAGGAGACAAACCAACAAACCCTTGGAGAGTACTTAGAATCTGGGATGTAGAGATGAAGGTTCAGTTCTTCTCACTCCCAGGCAAGAAATAGCAGACAGCAGGCTAACACAGCAAAGCAGGTCAGCAAAGTAGCAGACCCTCCTGGCAGCACAGCAGTCCTTCTTCCTGGAAGAATATCTTCAGTTCCAGAAGTGTTCTGATTTGGTGGTGTCAGAGGCCCAGTACTTATACCCAGTTGGGCCTTTGAAGTAGGGAGACTTCAAACAGATGCTTTGAAGTGCACAAGACCCTGCCTTTCCTGGCCTCGCTCCAGACTCACTCAAGGAGGGTATGCAATCCTTTGTGTGGACACAGCCCTTTTAGGTGTAGAGTGTCAGCTCCTCCCTCCCATCCTGCTCAGTATGGCCCAGGCAGATGGCTACTCAGTCACACTTACCCTGCCTTTGTGTGTGGCTGTCTAGAGGGAATGGAGAAAGCCACTTGTAACCTACCCCAGAAGTGTATTCCAGGGACAGGCAGAAGGCACCAAATGGTTTAAGTAAAATAACGCCAATTTTCCAAGTTTCTCAGTGAAGTCATCAGTGCTGTCACTGACCATGTAATGAGTGATGTAATATGTAAGGTCATAAGCAGTACATTGCGGGGGCGGAAGTTATATTTAGCTCAGGTAACTATAACTGCTGAATTCCATTGGTTTTTACTAGTGAAATTTGAGCCTAACTATAACGACCCTGGAACCTATGGGTTTTTTTTGTAAATAAAAAAGAATATATATATATATATATATATATATCTGCATATATATATATATATATATATATACATATATTCACTGAAAAAACCACAGGTTTCAGAGACGTTATAGTTAGTTGGACATTTTACTCGTACAAAACCAGAGAAATTCGGTCGTTATAGTTAGTTGAGCTAACTATAACTCGCGCCCCCGCAATGCACTGCTGATGACGTCACATATTACATCATTCATGACATGGTCAGTGACATCACTGATGACATCACTGATGACATCTCAAATGACATCACTGATGACATCATCCAGTGACTGTGTGTTTCTGTAAAGTTTAAATATGTTTTATATATATATATATGCCAAGGTGTATTGAAGTATGAATGGTTGTATGAGTGTCTGAATAGATGATTTAGTAGGTGCGTGACTGACTGTATAAGTGAGTGATTAAACGTGTCTTACTGAATGCATGGGTTAGTGAGTAAACTGTGTAAATCTCTGTATCAGTCTGTCAGTTGGTGTGTTAGCGGCTGCATGTGTTGGTGAGTAGCTATATGAGTGTCTATATGGGTTATTGATTGGTTGTATGAGTATCTGTATGGGTGCCTGAGTGTCTGTGTGGGTGGGTGGGGGGTGTGTGACTCTGTGCATAGATGTGTGAGTGGGTAATTCACTGGGTGTATGGGTTCAAGAGTGTATCTGTGAAGGGCTGTATGGGTGGGTGAGTGTGTGTATGGGTGTGTTGGTGAGTGAATGGATGTCTCAGTGGTACATGTGTAAGTAACTACATATGTGAAGGGGCAGTATATGTGAGTGTTGGAGTATATAAATCACTATATGTGAGAGTGAGTGATTGTGAGAGTGGCTGTATGGATGAGTGTGTGCTTCTATCAGTGATTGTATAAGAGAGTATGTGTTAGTATCTGTATCAATAAGTGAGGTGGTGTGTGTATAACTGTATACGTGAGTAAATGGGAGTGTGAATGAATCTTTGCTTGATTGACTAGGTGTGTGAGTAAGTCTATGGATGAGTGGCGATGTGTGAGTGTCTGTATAGGTGTATGAGTGCAAAGGATAGTGCTGTATTGATAAGTGACTGCATGTATGAGTGACTGTATGGGTGAATGAGTGGATGTGTGTGTAGACCTAGGAATCAGTGAGTGCATATGTAGTAACTGGTATTGGTGTGTCTATGGTTTCGTAAATGGTAGTCTGTATTTTAGAGTGGGTGTATCAAAGGTTATATTAGGGTGTAATGAGGTGCATCAGAGGATCAGGTGGATGATGTCATCAGTGATGTCATCAGTGATGTCATTTGAGATGTCATCAGTGATGTCACTGACTATGTCATGAGTGATGTAATATGTGACGTCATCAGCAGTGCATTGCGGGGGCGCAAGTTATAGTTAGCTCAACTAACTATAACGGCCGAATTTCTCTGGTTTTGTATGAGTGAAATGTCCAACTAACTATAACGTCCCTGAAACCTGTGTTTTTTTCAGTGAATTTCAAAGGTTTTTTAAATGCTAATTTCTAACTATAACATCCCTGAAACCTATGGTTTTTTCAGTGAATTTCAAAGGTTTTTTTAATGCTAATTTCTAACTATAATGTTCCTGAAAAATATTTTTTCGTACTTTTTTATTTTTTATAAAAATAATGTAATATTTTATATTTTCTAAATTATAAATATTAATATATATTTTTTAATAAAAAAGTGGATTCGCGTACCAATTGTTTACCTGTCTCAGTGGGTGTGCGAATCCATGCCGCCATATTGGTAAAGTCATGTAGGATGCGCACGCTAAGTGACGGGTGCGCGAATTTCAACCCCACGTAACGTTATGTACGTAGTTCTGGAGTTTGCGCACGCTGCGTGAATCCACCGCAAATTATTAAGTTTCAAAACTATATATATATGTTTAATGTGTATATTATAGCAAGAGATTATTTAATTTATTTATAAAAATCATATATTTGTAACTGGAATTAAGATAAATTATTGTTAAATATATTTTTACAGATTTGCGACGGGTGAACGCTGGTTGCACGCACACTGCGCGAATCCATGTGACTTTTAAAAAAATAATTTAATTGGTTAAGAACCTTTTCATTCTAGAAGTTACAGCACCCCACCCAGTTTTGTCATTCCTTCAAGAAGATTGTCAGGAGACACACCTATTGTATTTTCTTCTCTTCTTCAATTTTTTGGGTGTTTTTTTAGAGAAAACAACAAAAAACGGCATCTTCCAGTGCACCAGAGAACATCCATGGTGAAGAAGATGATTTGGAGGAACCAACCCGGAAAAGGAAGGAAAGCATCGTGTGGGCCTTTTTTACCTTTCCTGAAGGTGAAAAAAAGGTAAATGCTAGGAAGGTCACTTGCAGCATCTGCAAACATGTTTTATCTCGGGGCTCTGAGAAGAAATATTCATGTGGCACTTCGTCCATGTTAAAACATTTGCAGACCATACATCCTCGTCAGCTAGCTCAGGAGCAACGCAGATGAGAGCTGGAAGAACAATCCCAGCAGGATGACCAGCAAGCAGGACCAAGCACTTCTACTGCTTCTGGAACATCAACAAGAGGACCTGACATTAGAGTAGAATTATTTGCTGGTCTGGAAGAAAGGTGATTCAAGTGCAAGAAGGTTCTGTGTTATGGGGAGCAATCCGTTGATGCCATAGATTTTGCTGCACGAAGCCACCACTGCTAATTTCTTTTTTTGCAATGTTTTTTTAAATTGCAAACGTTTTGACAAAAGTTTTGTTAGTTTAATCTGTTGTTTTTTTTTCCGTTTTTTTAAAACACCAAACATTTTTAAAAAAGAGTTAGAAAAACACAAAAAAAATATAAAACAAAAAAAGAAGAAAAAATATGGTTCTTGTTAGAGCCGCCTATCTGGTTAAAAAAGAGAAATTTCTATGTGTTGCATAAAGAAGTGCATGGATAGTATCTGGATGATTACGGGGGTGCATGGGTAGTGCCTGGATTATTGGAGGACTGCAAGGATAGTGCCTAAGTGATTGGAAGAGTGCATGGGTAGTGGTTCGGTGATTGCATCAGTGCATGGGTAGAGCTTGGGTGATTGGAGGAGTGCATGGCTACTGGCTGGGTAATTGAAGGAGTGAATGAGTAGTGTCTGGGTGATTAGAGGAGTGGATGGGTAGTGCATGGGTGACTGCAGCAGTGCATGGGTAGTGCCTGGGTTATTGCATGAGTGGATGAGTAGTGCCTGGGTGATTGGAGGAGTGCATGGGTAGTGCCTGGGTGATTGAAGGAGTGCATGAGTAATGCTTGGGTGCATGAAAGAGTGCATGGGTAGTGCCTTGTTGCATGGAGGACTGCATGGGTACTTTCTGTGTGATTGGATGACTGCATAAGAAGTACCTGGTTGATTGCATGAGTGTACGTGTAGTGCCTGGATGATTGCATGATTGCATGGGTAGTGAATGGGTGATTGCATGAGTGCATGGGTAGTGCCTGGATGATTGCATGAGTGTACGTGTAGTATCTGGATGATTGCATGATTGCATGGGTATTGCCTGGGTGATTGCATGAGTGCATGGGTAGTGCCTGGATGATTGCATGAGTGTATGAGAAATGCCTGGATGATTGGAGGAGTGCAAGGATAGTGCATGGTTATTTTATAAGTGCATGGGTAGTGACTGGGTGATTGGAGGAGTGCATGGCTACCGGCTGGTTAATCAAAGGAGTGAATGAGTAATGTCTGGGTGATTAGCGGAGTGCATGGGTAGTGCATGGGTGATTGGAGCAGTGCATGGGTAGTGCCTGGGTTATTGCATGAGTGGATGAGCTCTGCCTGGGTGATTTGGAGGAGTCCATGGATAGTGCCTGGGTGATTTTGTAAGTGCATGGGTATTGCTTGGGTGATTTTGTAAGTGCATGGGTAATGCCTGGGTGATTGCATGAGTGCATTGTTAGTGCCTGGATGATTGCATGAGTGTATGGGTAGTGCCTGTGTGATTGGAGGAGTGCAGTAATAGTGCATGGTGATTTTACAAGTGCATGGGTAGTGACTGGGTGATTAGAGGAGTGCATGGCTACTGGCTGGGTAATCAAAGGATTGAATGAGTAGTGTCTGGGTGATTAGAGGAGTGCATGGGTAGTGCAAGGGTGATTGGAGTAGTGCATGGGTAGTGCCTGGGTTATTACATGAGTGGATAAGTAGTGCCTGAGTGACTGGAGGAGTGCATTGGACATGCCTGGGTGATTTTGTAAGTGCATAGGTATTCTTTGGATGATTTTGTAAGTGCATAGGAAATACCTGGGTGATTGCAAGAGTGCATGGTTACTGCTTGGGTGATTCTATAACTAGAGGAGTAATGTATGGATGATTGAATGAGTGCATAGGTAATACTTAGGTGATTGTAAGACTGTACAAGTAATGTCTAGGTGATTGCAAGAGTGTACGGGTACTGCTAGAGTGATTAAACATGTGGATTAGTAATGCCTGGGTGATTTTGTAAGTACATAGGGTATGCTGCAGTGATTGAAGGAGTGCATGGGTCCTGCTGAGGTGATTTGAGGAGTGAGATGATTGTGTTTGAAAAAATGAATGACTACAATAAAACTGACTGTAAACATTACTTCATATTATTATGCTTACTACATTATTTCATCTTACCTTTTTTATTGAAGTAGATATCAAACTCTTTGAAACTATTTTACAGTTGTTTCATTATAAACTAAATTTAAAATATTTTTAAACTTTAGTATTACTTTCTGTAAAAGGGAAGAAAAAATACTGTTATTGCAAATAATATTATAGTTTTAAGAACACACCATCATTTTAGAATTACATAACATATTCAGGTTCTCTTTTTTGCTGTTTTCAGATTCTATTGAATTTCACCATACACAGTGATTTCAATGTTGATCATCATATAACAGCGGGGAAAAAAATACAATCAATAAGATTGTAAAAAAACCTAAATCTGCGTTGAAAATATTTACAGCAAATATGTTTGTTTATATACAGTTTCTAAGTTACATTATTCAACTACATTAAATCATTTATTACTCTAAAGTACAATTTTTATATATATACTTTCATATACATCGTGTATAATATAAAGATCAAATATATCAACTAGTTCCTTCAAACACAATTTTGCAAATGGAATAATAAATAGTAGAATCAAAAATCCAAATACTAATTGTTTGCATCGTCCCAATAGGCCGAATGATGTTTCCATAACCATTTGTATTGAAGATATCCAAAATAAACTCGTGTTTTTGTGTTCATATCTTCCCAATAGGCCGAATTATGTTTTCAAAACTTTGGCTTCAAAACTATCAGATAACAATCTCGTAATTCGAAAGGCAACCTACATTTAAAAAATAAATGTGCATCATTGCAATGTGTCCATCCTTTATTACACTTTAAGTACACAGTATAGTGTCCAGATGTTGTAGTAGGACCATCATGAAAAATAGTAGCCACAGCTTTAAACGTTCTTCCTGAGATTGATAGTTGACTTGCCACAAAAAATTTTATTTTGGTTTCCAATTTTCTTCCATCTGCTCTACAACGTTGAATCATTAAAATAACATATTTTCCAAAACTTTCTGTATTTAATGTTGACAACATTTCTGATTTACAATAAGAGCATGTCATATTTTGATTAGCTGTTTTTACTAATTTGTTAAAAGACACTGATTTGCAATCTGGTATCGTCATATATATGAATCGTTCAGTGTCTATTTCGGTGGTAGAAGAAAATGAACTCTCTTCACATTTATGATCCCATCTGTAACTTAGTCCAAACAAATTTTCAATTTCTATTCCTTCATCTTCCAATACTGCAAGCATAAACATAAGAAATTCTTGTGCATCTTGTTGTACATTAAGTGTAAATTGCAAAGAACCAGTATATATATCCAAAAGATGCCGAATGCCACAAGCAGTATGGATTTTAGTTCTATCAGTTACCAACTTTTGAAAAATATAATGCAGTAATGAACAAAATCATTTCTCTCGATTTTCCATAATTTGAAGATGGAGATCTTCCAGATGAAACACAACATTCACAATTACATTAGCATAGCAGTTGATACCCGAACTATTTTCTAACTGGTATCCTACAATATCATCAACACTGTCCATTTTTCTTTTCTTTGGAGCCTCATCATTCTCTTGAATTGTTTTCTTTTTGCCAACCTCACTAGAATGTTTGTCATATTTTCGTTTTGTGCAGACAACACGTTTTTCATATACAGGATATTCATCTAAGCTAGGAGAATACAGTCTTCTTAACCGATTATACTGTCTTACACAGTTTGCATCAGCACTAACCTTTTTCTCATCAAAATCAATCAAGTACAAACCAGATAATGTTCTTACTCAAGACAATGCAACATATGCCATGCCCTCTTTAAACACTGTACTTCCAATATTTACCAAACCATTATCTACACTTAAACCTTGAGATTTATGAAGCCCGTCTTTACAGCCCTGCTGCTTTGCCTTGCTGCATACATCCAGAGGGAGACACAGACTACCCGTCCCAGTCTGCAACGCCGGAGCTGCCCACGTCACCTCTTAGCGCCCGGAGGTGCTTTGAAACCAGCGCGGGCTCCCGCAGCACAGGACGCTTGCGGGCGGGCCAGTCTGCGCCCGTCCGCGACCGAATGAGGCCGGGCTTATCCTCTTGGTTTGTGGACATCTTGTTTTGGGAGACCTCCCCATTTTCGAATATAAGGTAAGGGAGGTCTTGGACTTCCGTGACTTTTATTCCGGCCATCCCATTAGCGGACAACTTGTAACAGCATATATTTAACACCGGATTGTATGTGACTATAGCTCACAGCCTACAAACACCTGACTCATATACATATACAGACCTTTTGAGGTCCAACGAACTGTCAAAAAATCGTATTTTGGATAGTAATCAATCAATCTGTCAGTTTAATCTGCCTGTCTATGCGCATGGACAAGAGTTATTAACTGGCTGTCTTGGTCACTTACTTTTATTGTCCTATTCTGGTTAAAGTTCTTGGAGGGAAAACATACACTGATAAGCTATCTCACAGGGGCCATGGGGGCTATTGAGAAACAGATATCTACGGTTGAGGAGTCACTGATCTCAGGTACACTAGGTGCAAAGGACACGTTGAATGATGAGACACCTATAGGGGCTGGTTCCTCTACTGCGCTCCCACAAGCCATCGCCCCTCAGAATGGCTGTATTGCAAATATGTCAGATCATATTACACTGAGCGACCAAGATTCTCTTGCACAGCCTTCATATAAGCGTCATAAAACACCGGTAGCCGCTAGCAAGACTAGTAAGGCTGTTGAGAAGGATGGGAAAAATAGTATGGTATGCAGATCTACACCACTTAATTCACGTAAAAAGACGTCTAAGGCCAACAAAAGACGTCTCCCGTCAGAAGCAGGAAACAGGACTAAGCCTAAATCCCAGGTTAACGAAGTGGGTAATTTAACTTCGCTAGTGGAAAAATTAGATTCCTTCATAAGAACCTCACTATCAGCATTGGAGGAAAGAGTCGCCCAGATAGAAGCAGGTTTGGCTAATTTCTCAGTTAAGCAGGGGGCAGCCAACCGTACTGCTCACCACAGCAGCCTCGAGTGTCCTCGAGTGTCCAGAGGAACCATGTTATAATCAGAAATTAAAAAACCATAATGAACCCCACACTGTAGTACAGATTGAACAAGCTACAGGGCTTTGCACTGCTAATCCGAAAGCCATGTCAAATAGGGACAATAAGGCCTCCGACCTACAAGCTAGTAAACCCAGGCAGATATTCTACAATCATAGCCCCATGACTCTATTCATTAATCCAGAGAAAGCTGACCAAATCCGCCTGGATCTACCTCCAGCAGTTACACCGTACACAGTCATTCTAGCAAACGTACCTAGTCTGGGGGCACAAGACATGGAAGCATGGGATACATTAAGTAATAAATCCCTGCACTAGCTGAGTACAAAGATAGGGCTCACTGAACAACTGTTCATGGAATTTAAGATGGTCCGTAGAGTACACTGGCTCGGCAGAGACCATAAAATCCTTCCCGGGGACTGCGTGGTACTAACATTTAAGACTCCCCAATTAGTGGAGAATATCTTATGGAGGGCAGGCAATAATACAATAACAACAACTGGTATTAATATACTCCCTCTGGGCTTCTTTTATCAACCCCCACTTAGACAGGGGCGGGGCAATAGAACAAGAGACACTCATGAAAGATCTAATTATGTGTATAACGTGGTGGTGGGAAATCGCTTTGAACTCCTCCCTTCCCTTGATGAAATAGATTGACTGAATAGAATCGCTACAGCTGATTCCGCCAGACTGCCTGCCCATTCAATTGTAGTCCCGGACAAATATGGCCATAGCTTCATGGAGTCCTCCCCAGAATCACGGGATTTAGGTAAGGAACTTGGGGAGTCCCGTGTAAGTACTACCTACAATGGCATGGATCCTTCCATCCCTGGGAGGTATGTAGGACTTACATCAGTCAGCGATCAGAGAAACGAGGCTACTGTCCCCGATATTATATAGCATGTCAGGGTAAATAGCTCTAACAATAACGGGCATAGTGTCTCTGTCCAATTTTGAAATGTTGCCAGTCTACGATCCAAACTGGTAAACCCTCTATGGCTCAATTTCTCTGAGAATTTTAACATACTTTGCCTCCAAGAAACTTGGTCTGTGGATCCAACACACATAAATGGCTTTAAAACCTTTCACACGTCTGCCATCCCGTCAAGTCATGGACGGCCTAAAGGGGGTCTTAGTATATATATCTCAAACATGTTGAACACACAAAAGATACTATTTACTAAATCGGAAACGTATTATCAAATTGTGATCTTGAAGTTGGACAACCGGAACTGTTTTGTGTTGATCAATTTTTATAATAAAGTTCCGAAAGGAAAAGTGGTGGACATCTTGAAACAACTCATGAACGATGTATATGAGATACAGGATGAATGGGCTGATGATGTTTTTATTGTCTGGGGAGGGGACTTTAATGTTGCTTTGTGTCCAGCAGATAGTGATATTACTTGTGGTTTAATGGATGATGATTATCGTAGCCTATCTCTATATGGGGACTTTTTAAACAGAATGATATTTGCATTTGACTTGGATTTTGCCAATCTATTATGTTCCCCACCAATCCCTTTTACTCAGACCTTTAATGGGAGAGGTCTGAGTTCTACCATAGGTTTTATAATTACTCTCAATAGGTATTCAAACCGAATTTTGGGCTACAAAACGCACAAGAATACCACGAGTGACCACTTTCCCCTGAGTGTGACTATATCTATACTTACCAAGTTGCGATTTTCCGAGAGAAAAACGATACATGCGGCCCAGGATATAGTTTTGGCCAAATACAATGGCTACTCCTTGAGATGGAAGAACATAGAGCCTACTGATTTCACTGAGAAAATTGTAAAGAGCAGTTATTAATTTTTTGAAACTTGCTTAGATGAGTCTACGACACACGAAGGAATCATGGAGTCCTATGCCCAGATCACGGAGACAATAAGAAATACTCTAAGGGTTGAGGTCAAAAGCCATGGTAGGACTCTAGGGTGGTTCGACCATAAATGCACAAAAGCATATTCAAACCTAAAAAACGCTCTACATAAAACTAATAGGGATACTAACGAAATTAGAGCGTGCAGGAGGGATTATGAGTATGCTCTGAAACTACGTAAAACCGAACTAAAAGACAAAGCCTGGGCTGACTTACAAGAGGCTAGCAAAAATAAGGACAGTACAGCCTTCTGGTGGGTGGTGAAAGCTCCATTTTTAAAGCAATGACATTCCAAGTATAGAAATTGCCATTGAGGAGGGACTCTGGGTGAACATTTTTCAAGTATGTATAGCCAGGCAGAGGACATGGACGGCAAAGATCCCAGCGCTGACACACTAGTTCCTATGCCAACACTAAACTACCCTATAGCTTTAACTTTCAATCTGGAGAGGTACTCACGCAATCAATGCCAGTAAGGGAAAAGGCACCAGGCCCAGATGGGGTACCCATAGATCTTTTTAAGTTTAATCCTCGACCTATGGGGCCCACTTTTAACGCAAGTGTTAGCAGCTTGTTGTGCAACTGGCTTCATTAAAACATGGCTTGAATCCATAGTGGTGCCTATTTTAAAAAAAGGCGATAGGCAAACCCAGCTTGCTATCGCCCTATTTCGTTTCTGACTCTCTTACAAAGGTGGAAGGGTGCATAGTACTCAATCGATTGCAAGAATGGTTGGAGGACAACGACGTTCTACCCAATCTGCAATTTGGATTTAGGAAAGGACTGGGCACATTAGAGCAAGGCCTAAACCTCAGTATTTTGATGGGCAAATATATGAGATCAAGAAAGGGGCCAACTACACTTGGTTGTGAGACCTTATGTCGCCTTTCGATTGTGTTATCCATGAGAAATTATGGAACACACTAGCTAGCATGGGGAGTGTGGAGGTATCACTAATTCAATTTTGAGACAGTTAGACAGCAATGCGACTGCTAGAGTTCGGTATCGGTCTAACAGTGAGTGTACGGAGCCCTTCAGCGTGAGAGGGGGTAAGGCAGGGCTGCGTCTTGGCTCCTTTTCTATTTACATTATATACTAATGGATTAGAGCAGACAATGCTTGGAAGTGCCGTGATTTACCACAGATAGCCAGCTCTTCACTACCTGCCCTCCTCTATGCTGATGATGCCATGATAATGGCCCGTACCCCACTGGGCCTGTCATGGGGCGCTGACACCTATAATGATTTTATGAAAAATCTGGGCCTGAGAGTGAACACTACCAAAACTTTTATAATGAGCTGTGGGAAAGGGTAACGTGAAGAGCAGAGCCATTTACATTGACAAAAAAAAGGTAGCAAGACCACCACATATCCCTAGGGACTTTATTCGACTCCAACGGATCTTGGAGCCAAGCCATCAAAATTAGAAACTTGCATTTTATGCGAGCAACGTCAGCTTTGGCAAATTTCTCAAAGAAATTAGGGGAAAAAAAGCTGAATTGCTACACATTTACAGCGAAATGCGTTAGGCACAGCCATATATGGCGCTGGGATATGGGGTCACTGCGATGTAAACTCCATTCAAAAGACAGAGAATGCCTTTAAGATTCTTGTTGGCAGTTCCACGCAGCACTTCAACTCATCTGTCATTCAGAATTGGGAGTTACGATAACAGATATACAAAAAGCCCAACCGATCCCTCCTTGCGACCAGATTCATCCACAACTAATACAGTATTAAATCGCGAAATCTTAAGAGACAGCCTTAAATTAGATCACGCACTTGAAATACGTTGGCTGAAATACATTAAAGACTTCACGAATGATATGGGGCAACCGGGCTATTTTGATGACCCCCCTTCTATGGGCTCCATCTCTAGAAAAGCTTTTGAAAGTCTTGTATGGCCCACCTGGAGGCAATCAGATTTGCTGGGGAAGCCTCACGCCTAACGGTACTTTTAAACCAAATGCTGTTAAGTACCCAATGCATTCAGCCTTATTTAACCAATATATCAAGTGGGTACGTAATAGATTAGTTTTGACCCGCTTCAGACTGAAAAGACTTTCCATCGTTTGGTAAGTTTTCCATCAACAAACGATTGGTCTAAAACATTGTGCTCTTGCCCGTGTGATGACGTTTCCCAGCAAACCACAATGCATGTAATATTATTCTGCAAATTCTACATCGCAATTAGAAGGAGATGGATTATACCCATTTTAAAACTATGGGGCCTGAAGCAATGTCGCCAGCTTTTATTGCACTGCAGATTTTAGATAATGAATGTTTTAAAAGAGACATAGCCTCATTTTTAAAAAGTACAATCAAGTGTAGGAAAAACAATCCTAGTGAGATACTAAAATGATAAGACTTTAGGCACTATTTGCACTTAGTTTTTATGTAATCATGATTGTCCAATGAATCTAATTTCTACACTCTGTCAAAATGTTATATTTTTACCTGCAAAATTATGTATGCTTTTATGATTCTTTGTATTACAAAATCGAATAAAGCTTGATTTGATTTGATTTTATAATGTTGCGCAAAACTAGATTTGTAAACAAGTTTAGATTCAGGGAAACTAATCCAACATTGCCGTGCACGCCTTAGTAACTTTATTGTTTGATTAATAAAAAAATCATTACAATAGTGGACATACAACAATAAAACGTATATCAAAAATAAAATGCAGTCCGTAGTCCAGTAGTAGCATCGTTAATTAGCAAGTAATAAGAGGTTATAATATTTAGTAATAAAAATTGTTTGAGAACTAGTCAGTACCCACTAAAATGTTTCGTATTCTCTAAAATCATGCTTCATGAGTTTGAAATTTCACTTGGGCAATGCCCCCTTTAGATTAATCACTATTAAAAATCGATAATAACTCCTTTAGTTTGCGTCTTACTAAAAGAAAAGGAAAAACATTGATCATTACTGGAAACCTATCAACAATTCCACTAACGGTGTATTTCTGTAACTGTCTGAACCCAAAATGAGGGATGAGAAATAACGCTAAAATTGCACCGGGCACAAAGGCGTACAAAAAAACTGTTGTGTCGCAATGCTTGCCCGGCCGCTATCGTGGGTGTTGTAAGATGAACAAATTGGTGTCTCAATGGGGTTAGAGCAGCCCTGCAGGTGGGCCATTGTTAACTCGCTGGTTCTCACAGTTAGGTGTCTTTTTTCTGCTCTTGTAACAAACTTGGTGAACCAGATGTTAAGCATTGAGTTGTCTGGGGTTCATAGATGAAAGAACGGCTGTCGACAGGAGCGGACACCAAGTTTGTTCCATTCGCCCTGTAACAGAATCTTTCGGTCAGCAGTGAAATGCAGGGCAGAGACATACCACGTACTCTATCGATTCTTTACTGCTCCCGCACCCCCTGCACATTATGT